>QPFY01000006.1:1200000-1659355 GCA_003665825.1 Microbotryum silenes-acaulis
CAAATCTTGTGCGAATCGGATCAATTTCCCCCGTTCCCCTTCGCCCACGTCGTCGGCTGTAGCCTTGATAAAACCTATGGTTGCGTTTTCCAGGTCTGATTGGAGTTGTACTCGGATTCTCACCGATTTTGGGCATCTGAGAAAAACGTGCTCCTCCGTTTCGGTGTCCGATCCCGTTGCGCCGGTACACCGTGGGCAAGAGCAGTCCGATTTCGCTGCTCTTCTGTTCCGCGCCGCTTTATTCTTGTTGCTAGTGGCAGTGATGAGCTTCGAAGTTGCCATTGCACCAGTGCAGCATACGACGATCTCGCCTTTCTGTAGGGTTAGATTGCCGGTTTCATTCCTGTTAACTGTAATAGGCGAATTTTCTTCCATGTTGTGTCGGCTAATTTTCCAAATTGAACCTGTGTCAGCCTTTTCTCCACTATCTGTCCACTATTGTTTTCGATCCATTCGGTATCGTCCTTCATGACCCAGTTTGAAAGTCCATGTGTTGGTGGCCTAAGCACAAAATGCATATCCTTGTGGGCACGATTCGCTTCCGCGTCGGCCCTTCGGTTCAGTATTGACGGTTCATCCTGTCCCGTCGTGTGGGCTTTCACATGGTGTACAGTAAGCATTGACCACCAACCTTCGTAGCCACGAGTGATACGAGCGACTTGATAGTTTCCTTGATATCTCCCGCTCTGGGTGCGCCTGCCACTCCTTGATGAGCCGCGCCGTTCCCAGATGGTCCGTCATGATAGTGATCGGTGCCCCGTCTGATGTCATGTACCGTGCAGCAATCACCGCCACAATGAGCGCGGTAAATTCCGCTTGCTGAATTGTTGCACGATATGGGAGAAGTATCCTAAGGTCCACTGGGCCCACCACTGCTGCTGCCGTGGATGTTAGACAGGTCCCCCAATTTATGACCGAGCCATCCGTTGCCCATACGTTCTGCCGAATCTTCTGTGTCGGGTCGAGTCCCTGTGCTCTGATCTACGCTTCCACGTTTGCCATGATGTTGTTCTCCTGTTGGCTACATCGAGCCTGCCGACTCTGACCGTCGTTCGTTCCCCGGCCGGAAGTCTCCAAGGACAGGAGCTCTTTCCTTGCTGTCCGTGCGATCAGCTCAAGTTGCGCTCTGATTTGAGGGCTTTCCCCAGCGATCAAGTTCATCCTGCGGCCCAGGTCTGAGAGGGTTCGTGTGTTTGCGGTTTTGAGTGCTTGTACTGCGGAGTTGATGGCCCGACCTCGATGGCCTCTGGTATGCTTGACTAGTAAGTGTGCCGATGTCGTCGGTGTTCGCTATTTCCAGTGGGTGGCAGGCGTCCAGAATCGCAAAGGCGTTTGCCCAGTTTGGCGCAATTGTCCTTGTCAAGTATTCCTTTTTATATTTTTCTGCCCCCCAAAGTTTAAGCAGGCTTCTCCCCTTTGTTTTCTTTCTCGCGTGGTTTCTTGGCCCGGTCGCCAGTGGTATCGATTTGAGTCCTGATTCGCACTTGTTTGGCCCGCAGTGCAGGTCGCTGAGCGTGATTTGAGCCATTGCTCGCATCGTCGGCAAGTGGTGGTTGAGATCCCGTAGTACTCCTGTTACGATCATCTTTGCATCAAGCCTCCAGATGCTTGAAAGTCCCATGCCGAATTCTGCTATCGGCATACATAGGAGTTTAGCGCTTGCCGTGAGGGGTAGGTTGAAGTACTGCTGGACTTGATTCACGATCAAGTTGTCAAGTTTCTCTGCTTGTTCCATGCTGACTGGGCTAAGACTCAGCTTTCCCCGAATCTTGCTAATCACGGCTTGTTCTAGATATCTCAGCACCGCCGTCAGTGGCAAACGTTGTGTTGGCATTGATGGAATCCCCGAACAGCTGATAATATCCCTGAAGCTCGTTAGAGCTGAAGGTTTCGTTTCGAAAAATGGGGGGGTCCCAGCCTCGAAAATGATGCTACATATTCTGAGATTTTATTGGACGAAATGCCGAAATACCCCGCACGCGCGTGGCTGTTGAAGCCCCAATAGGAGAGCCCGATTTCAGCGCCCATCGGTTCGAACGCAATAGGGGAGCCCGGTTTCAGCGCCGATCGGTTTGAACAATGCTCCCCCGGATAGGAGGACCCCGGCTAAGCGCGCCGATCATTAATTCTCAATGGCCGGTGGCCACCAACCCGGTTGCTAACCTGCCGAGTCGGCGCACTCAGCGCACAGTTTGGGCGTCATCAGCCTCCCCGAGTCCCCGCGCCAGAGCGCACTACTAGCGCAGACAAGCGCGTTGCCACCGCCCGGCCCTCTCCTTTCCGTCTCTGTACTGCCTTGTTCTAACTTGGACCGAGTTTCCTCGCATCCTTAAGACAGGCTATCACACAGCCGCCGTCATGTCACTGCTTTCTGATCTTGTACACCTCCGCACCATCGAGGTCAGCCCACTGCAGTGCACAACGCTCGAATCTCGGCAACGTGTTAAGCCTCGCGTCCACCACTAGCGACAGCCGATCCTCCCGCCGCACCGATCAAGCACAGTATATCTACTCCGGTCCGCTCCTACGCAACAGTCCAGTGTCAGTACTCGATGATGTGGTTGTCAAATGCAGTCTTGGACAGCTTGTGCGCAGCAACATCAACTTTAGCATGGATCTCCTGAAGGAGCTTTGTCGGGCGCACCACGTGGAAGGGTATTCCAGGAGGAATCCGCTTGCCAAAGAGCTATTCCTACAAGCGCTCCTTTGGCAGTGCGATCCGCACTGTAATGCTTGTTCAAATGGGTATGTTTTCAGAAGACAACAAGCGGCGAGTCCCGTGACTCCGCCACGTCGTCATTGCTTCTCCGACCACAGAGCATACGCATCAAAACCTGTTGACGTGCTTCGAGCCTGACTGAACGAGGAAGTCCAGAAGAATCGCGAGAACGTCTCAGCGACTGACTCTAAACAAACGCTGCACAGACGTCCACCGCTGCTTCCCGAACCCGCACAAGAAGATCCCGGTAAAGTGACATCGCATTTTGCGCCAGCATCCGATCAGTTCAAGACCGAGAACCGTTCTGAATGGAATGATTACTTCACCGACGCTCGTTCCCGTCTCTTCTGCTGCCTGGTGTGTTTCGAGAGAGTCTTCGGGCATAACGTACGATCGGTGCCTGAAGACGACATCAAGCGTGAGGAATCAGGGATTTGGAGGGGATTAACCAACTCTACACTACGGACGGACCTCCGACTTACGATTTTTCAGCTTGACGGGGCGCACTCATCCATCCCCGACGTCTCCATCGACCGAGCGATTTAATCGATCAGATCGCGTACTCGCCCACGAACAACACGCTTCAGTGCTCACTCTGTCCAGACTGCTTCAAACGGCTGTTCCCTACCACAGGGCCACCGACTAAGCCCCCTCGGTCGTTGAGCAACGGATTTATCGCGCACTGGATCACGTCCCCGCTGATGTCCGAGATTGCTTCTCCAACGCGGGTCAGCTTGAGCACCTCGTAATTGGTGTGTTGTGAATGAGGATTAGCAGGAAGGCGGTTATCGGTTATTTGGTAGCGTCTGTATTGCCGCAAGGCACAGATCCGCACGCAGAAAAGACGCAGCGCATATCCAAGATGGCTACGACCACGGTGGATTCCGGGTCCGCCACTCATCGCGGCCTTATGGGCGACCTGTATGGCAATGTCGACGCCACAAATTGGGGAACGGCCAAGGATCGACTCCAACGGGTGTTGGAGGGCGATGGCCGGTTCAAGCATGTCACGACCGAACTCAGCGTTGGCCCCGAGCTGCAAGGCCTGAGGCCTTTGCCCGAGGTATTATGGAAGGCGATGGAGCTTTGGACTTAGTTGAATAGCTTGCGCGCGCCTGAAACCTCCCTTGGCTTTCGCCAGCTCACTGACCGGAGGTTCTAGGTGGGTGCCCCTGTTCTCATATGTGTAGTATTGCGAGCTCACTGACAGGAGGTTCTAGTGAATTACTATTGTTTGATCCTGTCTATCGTTCTGGAGCACGGCTGCACGCGGTGCTTCCACGAGCCCGAACAGTCCGAGTTCACCCGTACGCTGGGTGGCTCCACAGTGGCCGACGTAGCCACGTTCCGTACACAACATCGGAACTACCGGCATGACGTCGACGACCTCAATCAAGCCTTGGCGCAGGCCCGCAACATCTTGTTCGTATGCCTGGGGGAGGCCACGTTCGCGCGCATCGCAGACAAGCCAACGCACGAGCTGTGGGCGGCCCTCGATAAGGATCTCGGCGCCGCATCCCACGACTTCGCGCGGTCGGAGAAACTCGATGCCCTTTTTCTATACCAAGCCTACGTCGACGGAGACCCTCTCGACCCTTGGTTGTTGCACTTCAACCGGTTGTTTGTCGATCTCAACGCCGCGCACGTTTCCCGCGACAAGGCCTACCAGCGCGCCAAGATCGACGGGGTCAAGTACACGCAAGCTGAGTTTGACAAGTGGGTTCCGCCACCTGCGTTGTCGGAAGGCATCCGCATGGACCTCTTGAAGGCGAGGATGCCACGGCCTATTGTCACGGTTATCGACGCCCTCGGCCCTCTCCCGTCGCTCAGTGATGTGGAGGGCGCGATTCGTCGGGCGGCGATGTCTCGCTCTTCCGGCACCAATGTCGCCGAAGCCCTCGCGGCGAAGACTCAGGGTCGTCGCAGGCGCCCCGCTCGTTCGTCAGGCAAACCGAAGTCCAGTTTTCTCTCGGCTTCGAAGGTACCGGGTCTCGTGGACAAGTGGCCGCATGGGGTTGCACAGAATGGTCGCCTGAGGCTGGGCCGGTCGCAGTGCAGGAAATGCTACGAGCAGGGCCATCTTGGCGACGAATGTACCGTTCCCTCGACCGAACTGTCCCGTCGTCGGGTTGCCGTCTTAGCCAAGCACAACATCTCCATCGGCGCGGCCGACGCGATGGCGCTCGTGGCTGAGTACGGTTCCGACCCATCGGTTGAAGACGACTCTTACGAGAACTATTTCGCCGACGTCGCCCTTGACACCGAAGTCTCTGCGCTGTACTTGCACGACGGTCCCCGCTACCTCCTCGACTCGGGGGCGACGCGCCACATGACCACTCGTCGGGATCTCTTGGTCGACTTTCAGCCTTTCACGACGGAGCGTGTGCGCGTAGTCGGCGCATTCAAGTCCAGCGCCATGGCTGTCGGCAAGGGCACCTTCCGGCTTCACGCCAACGGGGCGCCTCTCGAGCTCCGCGACGTCCTTCTCGTCCCGGGTCTGTCCGCCGAGCTCGTGTCTCTTGCCAGTCTCATGAAGGATGGGTACCAGCTGTCTGGAATTTGCGACGCCGCGGGCGAACACTCTGGTCTCACCGTCTCGGGTCCGGCTTCGAGCCTCACCTTCGCTCTCGATCGCAACCACTACGTTCTCCAGGCGAGTCCGGCCTCACCTCCTCTGGCGGATCACCAAGCGCTGACAGCCACCTCCTTGCCTATAGATGTAGTGCTTTGGCATCAGCGTTTGGGTCATCTGTCCTGGGGTCGTTTGGTAGAACTTGCTAAGTCGGGCGACATTTCCCTCGACATCTCTGCTGTAACCCGGGATCAACTTCGTCTCCTTGATCAGTGCAATGCCTGCTGCTCCGGCAAGGCCGTGTCTGCCCCCAGTCGTGAGGCTGCCCACCACCCCGCCGACGCACCTTTCGCTCGGGTCTTCGCCGACGTGTGGGGGCCTTCCCCTGTTCCTGCTCTCTCCGGCGTCCGATATCTGTGCGGTATCACGGATGAATACTCGCGTTTCCGCTGGGCTCGCGGCATTCGGTTCAAGAGCGAGGCTTCGTCCGTACTCAAGGGTTTCGTTGCGATGTCGAAGATCCAGTATGCTGGCCCGGGAGTGGCGACCTTGCGCACGGTTGTAATACTCCGTAGTTACTCAAGGCCTGACGCGCGTCTGGCCTTAAGCCTTGTCGGGAAGTAGACTCTCTCTTCCCTTCTGACCAGTTTATTCTTTGGAATACATACTCGTATCCTGTTACTTGCAAGGCCCCACGACTGGGCCTTACATTTTTTTTTAACATTTTTTATTTATTTTTATTTTTAACAGGATACGGTCGCGTAAACGGCGAACAACCTCAGCAGTTGTGTGTGACGGCGACGACCAAGGTTGTGTGGACAATACGGCGAACGTCTTGCGACGTGTGATGTAGGCGGCGAACAGGGACGGCTCTGTATGACAGACGACGGCTGTCGTGCGGTAAGTGCGGGTGAGCGACGACGGTCGCGTAAACGGCGAACAACCTCAGCAGTTGTGTGACGGCGAACGACCAAGTCGTGTAAGCAATGCGGCGAACGTCTTGCGACGTGTGATGTAGACGGCGAACAGAGACGGCTCTGTATGACAAACGACGAGTGTCGTGCGGTGTGTGCGGCGAACGACCTGGGTCGTGTGTACGTCGAACCGGTTTGAAGCGGTGACGGAGTGTTCTTGGCGAATTCTTGTATCGGTGTTAAAAAAAATAATGTAAGGCCCAGTCGTGGGGCCTTGCAAGTAACAGGATACGAGTATGTATTCCAAAGAATAAACTGGTCAGAAGGGAAGAGAGTCTACTTCCCGACAAGGCTTAAGGCCAGACGCGCGTCAGGCCTTGAGTAACTACGGAGTATTACACTCTCCACCACCTAAACCAAACCCTCGTCCTCCCCTTCGCTTGAGATCCTCAAATGCCTCGATCACATCATTGCAATCCCCAAGCCAAGGATACGTCCTCCGCCGTGAATGGTGCCTTGAGTTCGGGCATGTTCAGGCGCGTGGGTCCGCGATCTGACGCCATCCTTGACGAAAGATGCGGTGGGGCGTCCTTGTCCGTTGTGGATCCCGGATCCGCGTTGCTCCTGGTTTGCGGTGCCAGGTTGTAAGGTCAGCGCGTCGTCGCGGCACCTCGGGCAGACATAAAAAGTACGCCTCAACAGGCGCGCGCGCAGCGCCCTCCCACGCGCCTTCCAAGCCACAACCTCGGCGGGTTGCAACCTTGCTACCCCAGGTAGCAGATTAGGCCCAGGTTGCGCCCAACTCTCTGCTTCGAGTCGATTCTGTGTACACACAACACTCTCACAGCTGCTAGATTGATAAGGAAAGTGCGTAGTAGATGCATTCCTTCCTTCGTCTTTTTCTCGCATCTTTCGGGTGCCGTCAGAGTCACATGTCCGAAGCGGTCGCGCGGGATTTCGGTCCCGAGATCGAAGGGTCCGAGCACACGCGTTGGCGGCAGTCGGCCACGCGAGGGACCTTCCACTTGACTTGCCGCCTCAGCTCGTTGCTTCCGCTACAGCTCATTGTAGCGTCGCCATCGACTGTACAGGCCCCACGGCTCGCGTTCGTCCTCTTGCTCATGCACCTGACTCGGCGTCGCCATGCGGCCGAAGAGAAGATACAAGTCCAAACCGTCGGTCTACAAATTGCAGGTCACCTTCTGTGCCTCCGAGTCGCGGTGTGCTACGGACGTCGAACGCTTGGCCCAACTAGGGTTCATCTCTTCGACCGCTTTAATGCCGATGACCGCCTTCTCATTTCGACTGGTCGAGCAGGCCCACGCGAGCTGGAAGGTCAGCCCCCGCGCTCTCACCGGCTATGCGGACGGCCTCAAAGAGTATTACCCCCGTTGTGGGTG
This sequence comes from Microbotryum silenes-acaulis, assembly GCA_003665825.1. Classification (NCBI taxonomy): domain Eukaryota; kingdom Fungi; phylum Basidiomycota; class Microbotryomycetes; order Microbotryales; family Microbotryaceae; genus Microbotryum; species Microbotryum silenes-acaulis. Next base: position 1,207,606 of record QPFY01000006.1, read on the forward strand.
GGGTCGGGGTCACTATACGGGACATCCTTGGGTGAGTTTGGACGCCGCCATCGTTTCAGGGGCACATGCTCAAAGCCTGCCTTCCGCGCATGCAGGACAAAGACCTTCGGAAGCAACGCGATCGACGAGTACCGCGCTCTCGAAACATGCGAGAAGGACAGCGGGGACCTTCTCGTAGGCACCGTCGATTCGTTCAAACAAGTGACCCGCGTGCTTCGGGCCAACGTGACTTAATCAACCTTGTCACGACGTCACATTGGATTGCGTGCTTGCATACGACGGCAACTTTCAGCAAACGCGTGAGAAAAACTCGAAGCACGACGTCCAAGGAATCGTTCCGGACAATATCTTGGCTGAGGAAGAGGTTCAGGCGATGAAGGCCGAGGTGGAAGCTTCGGTGCGGCCGACCAAAAAGGTGAGTAATGCCGCTGCATTTGCCTTAATGGGATCGCTTACCTCTACACCCACCCACCCTCGTAGGCGTGCACAGAGTCGTGGAAGGCTGCCGACGACGGAGCTGGCTCAACCTCGTCACGAGTAGTAAATGCGCCTATACTTTCCTATCATTTGTCATCAGAGGCAGCTCCTGCCAAAGCTTTTCAAGCGACTGGAGTTCGCCACGAGCGTCTTCCATGCATACGCCCATATCTGGTCCTGCCAAGTCGAGTTCAACCCCCGCCTCATTCCAAACTTCGATTGCGGAGCGGGCTACGGTCGCTCATTCTGCGAGGAGTAGCAGCTGTGCGCGCCAAGGATCGAGTCGGTGAGGAGAAAGCGCGGATCGGCGCCGAGGGGCGGCAAGCTTTGGCTTGGATCGAAGATGAAAAGACTCGTATCACTAGTTGCCAAACACTTTGGATTAACGTGTCGGGTAAGTTTTCGATACAGCGTGCTCCATATCACCTCTTATGTCGCCCTGACATCTTTCAAACCATCCCAACAGATACCCTTCCTGAATCGATCGACCCAGCTGATGCCAAGTTCATATTCGGCACTGAAGATGTTGAAGAGATCCGAGACCGCGCGCTCGTTATACTGGATCGCCGGATGGAGCCTCTTCAGCTGCGTGAATGTTCTTGGTCCCAGAACGACCATTTCTTCGATGTTTGGCTCGACACTCGCGGGCAGTCAGAGGGCGATTCCGAGCCCATGCCTCTTGCACTGTCAGAATTTCGTGGTTTACATCAACGATTGAACGCGACGGGAAGAAGTGTCAAGAAGGCGAAACATCACCAGCTACCTGCACATAATCGATCGGGAACACGCGGTCCTATGGAGACATCTGGCCTCGACGACTCGGCGCGGCCTCCACCGTTGGCCCGTGACGTTCAGCAAGTGCGGGTTATTCAGGCGCAGATGGATATGAGCGACGAAACTCAACTCGCAAAGGAGGTGGGGCCTTTCTCCGCATAACTCCTCGAGCAGGACGGTGAGATGGGCAGCTCTTCGGATGAAAGCTACGGCGATGACTTTGCTGGTCAGGAAGACGAATACTTCTCGGGCGTACAGACCAGCTTCTGATTTAGATGAATTAGTGGTGCAACTTGATGTTGAAACAATGGACATGGTGTTTGCAAACTAAAGTTGTCTCAATTGCGGTGGGTGAGAGTGATATCACCGTCTCATAGAGAGAAATATTGTCAGACCTAATCCCTGGGCTGCGCCTGCCTTACTCCTGCCGGGTGACTTGCCGGGTGACTTTTCAATCAAAGCGCATGCAACTGCTCGAGTACGAAGAATGTCTACCACGTGAAAATGGGTGAGTGGGTTTGATCAATATAGAGAATGTATCTCCTACCCTCGGACAGGGTTGAATAGCAAAGTTGACGTGTGCGTGCAAGCCCTTCTTCCGAACAAGATGGCTCGGCGGCTCTCTCTGAGGATTCCCGCTCGAAGGATTCGACTTCCTGCCATGGCGCGGCCAAAGACCCTTTGCACCGATCTCGATCCCTGCTACTGAGACTTGCTCCTGTTTTAAGAAGAGCTTGGTGTCAAGATCTCAAGATCAAGTCTAGTCTATGCTCGACGGGGGCAGAAGTGCTGACAATTCATTTTAGTGCGGCGAATGCAAGAATTCTCTCTGCTTTGAGCACTCACCATGTGGCCTGAGGATTGGCGGCCTACCTCATTGGTGAGAGGGAATGTTTATCAAGTAAAAGGTAGGTATGAGCGGCCATCGATCATGTCTCGGAGTCAATTGAGGTTTTCGCTCCAAGAGCCTGTTACAAGCCTAAGCCTTCCATGTTTTCACCGAACCTACTATCGAGTTCGACCCACCTCTCATCAAGCACGTACTTTGTCGCTACTTCGCTACTTACGACTGATTACCTACGTGTTCCGCTCCGCTTGTGCGTTCAGGGGCTCAGATCAGTTCGCCTTCTTCTGGGAGCGCGCGCCGCTTGAAGTCAGCCGGCCGGGGGTCGTCACCGTGGCCCAGCAGCTCTGATTGGCACTTTGGCGAAGACCGAGCCCGGCCAGATGCAACCCTTGCCCGTTCACTTTAGTGCTAATAGATAATAAAAAGATGCTAACATACACTGCAATTAGTGGAAGCGCGTTGCGAATTCTGTTCATTCATTCTTTGCTCAAAGAGTCACTTCCGGAAAGCAGACGCTCCGGAGCACTCCAATCTCACTGGGCAATTCAACTCTACATAATACTTCGAAGACAACCCAGAACAAGAAGGATAATGTTTGTGAGCAGGATTACGTCACTGGCACATCCCACGTCAACAAGAAGAGGTCGGCGGTCTCGAGCGGCCCAGGGAGGCACGAAGGGCAACGAACAATCGCCCTCTCCGCCTCTAGTCACCAAGAGCCGGATGCATATGAAGCATAACTGTGACATAACTATTGTGGTGGCCTGTGTTGTCCAACGAATTCTGGCCCTTCAACAGCCAAGATCTCCGCACCGCATGCGCGTCGACGAGTCTGGCTGGCGCTGAGAGCTCGGCCATCGTCACCTCACTCGCTTTCCTCGTCGGAGCTCGTGTTCCGAGTCCGCCGGTCAGCATCGCTGTCGCCGCCTTCATCGCCGTCGGCCATTTCCTGGCCTGCACTTGACCCGATTACCTCTTCCTCCAGCCTGAAGCTCAGCTCGCCTGCACGCAGCAATGGGATCCAACAACTTAAGCTTGCCACTCGGGCTTCGGAAATCCGCTTTGCGAAGGAGCGCGCCGCGCTGAACAATGATTCTGGCGTTGTCCCTGAGGGCCTTTACGTCATAGACGGTCTTGGGCGATTGGATCTTCTCGCCGTCCAGCACGGAGCGTCGGCGCAGCGCGGACTCTGAAGACAGCGAGCCGGGTCAAAATTAGGCACCGTGTATGGAAGAGTAGGCAGGCTGCACTTCTTGTACTCACGGAACAGTTCCTTGAGGATGATGCTGTACCATTGGCATTTGGTCTCAACGTTCTTGTCGGCCACGGGTGCGTTCCAAGCTGTGCGCAGATATTCGCTGATACATCCCTCCCTCCTGATGCGCGGCCTCCCTCCTCGTCTTGGGAAACTTGTGCGGCCCGCGACTGTTGGCGATCGCGAGCGGAAGGTGCAGTATTTGGCAAACCTGCCGCGTCAAAGACAATACCCGTGCCGTCAGGATTGTTCCCTCCTTGTTCGACCATGCTTGCGGGATTGTTGCTTGCTGGCGGAGCTAGATACGGGCCATCGATGCGTCCAGGATCGGGGAACGTGGGACGGTAAACTGGTTGGTTGGACGAAGCAGATCCCGGAGACGATTGATAGTTGTACGACGCAGGATTCGAGATGGCCGTTACGCCAGCGGAAGTGGACGCTGAATCGGGTGCACGACGGTGTAACGTCAGAACAGACCGATGCTGTACGCGATCGACGCGACGGCCACCCACGAACCCGAATAGTCGTTATATGCGGACTGGTTGGGAGTCCAAGGCGAGGTGCGCGACTCGTACCCAGAGGCAGCATATGAACCTATGTGTCAGATGTGATCGTGAGCCGGTAGTCCAGTCAGTGCACTCGTGTCGATCGGCGGCAAACATACTGCTGTTCATCGCCGGAGCGCCAAACGTTGGCTGCGATTCGGGAGGTAGTTAAGTTGATTGGATTGACTCATCGAGATAGGAGCAGCAGAAGTATGACTGATCCGGTGTTTCGAAGTGGGCGTTCGTTTCAGACTGTCGCAAGGTGACGGATGCTCATTGTATAGTTCGTTACTTCGTATACGTAGTAGGGGGCGATTGGGCAAAGCAGAAGAATGGGCGGTATGCGCGAGCGCGACGCGTCGCCGCCATCTCCAGCGTCTCCGGAGTCGTGACGCGTCGACGTCCGGGCCAGTCCCGGCCCCAATTGTTCCGCGCGACCCGTGCCGAATCACGTGTTCGAGGTAGAGCGCCTGTACAGCTTGCAGAGGACAACAATAACTCTCGAAAAATATCCAAAAATCCGAATACACTATTTTTCGCCGACTGCGCCTTTGTTTCCAGGTTTTCCATGGAGTTGTAGTGGGAGTGAACGTCTCGGCAACTCGACATTGAGGAGGGCATACCTGACCTGGGCCTAATCTGCTACCTGGGGTAGCAAGGTTGCAACCCGCCGAAATTGTGGCTTGGAAGGCGCGTGGGAAGGCGCTGCGCGCGCGCCTGTTGAGGCGTACTTTTTATGTCTGCCCGAGGTGGTCAACTGCTACCAATTGGCTACCAAAGGCTACCGCAGGTTCCGAGAGGCGACATACGCCGGCTAACGCGTTTCCCCTGGGCTACAGAATTATTCTTTCTGGGGGGCAGGAACTTGCGAGATCACGCTGAACGTGTCGCATACCGCGACGATGCTCAGCACAACGCTCGTAGTCGTGCATACCTCGAGAAATTTCGTCCGATATTTACCTCCGCGGGGTCTCGGCCGATCCGGATCGTGCGGCTGGGCCCGCTGCTTTCACGAGCGTGGCCCGTCGACTCAAAAAAACGACTGGCCCACGCCTGCGATCGATCCACAACTTTAGTACCGGTCCAACTCGCATTCTGCCCGTCTCGCACTCCCACTCCACATCATCTTTGCATACGCCCGTCGCCCACCATGTCGCCCCTCGATGATGATACCTCTGTGCTCAGCACCCGATCTGTCTACGAAGACCACTCGGATGATTTGAGGGTCGAAGCTGTGAGTCTAAACTGGTTCAGTCCGTCGCAGCACGGAGAACGACTTCGAGTTCAGCTCGAAACTGGCCTCTTCATCTGAGTGGGACCAACGCGAATTCAATTCTATCTGGATGATAGTATACGGTTTCATCACTGTATCTGCTCGACTCGCTACATCGCGTCGTTCCCTAGCCAGCGAAGTCTCAAGTTTGAAGGGCTCGGGGTCCCCCGCTCCCGGACCCCGAGCCCTTTCATCGGCTTCACCTGCTTTCCTCAGCACCGGATTCGCCAGTCGATCCGACACATCCAAGCTCCGCTGTGCGGGTTTCGGAACACGGGTCCGATGGATACGTGCACGAGGTCACTCTTTTCGCACCTCAGTCTACCTCGTGCTTCGATCGATTAATCAACTTCATTTCCGTCTCAGGACTCGCACGTGCACGGAAACTCGACCGCGAGAAACCGCGAGCTGACCGATCGACCGATCACCCGGAACGCCTTTCCACCTTCTCCCACCTTCTAGATCGATCCCTTGGCCTCCCCCGCGCTCTTGCGTTCCGAGATCCCCCTGTCGTTCACTTCCAAGCAAACCGTCTCGGCCTCGCGTCTCGCCGTTGCCGATGTTCTCGCCGGCATCTCGGACAAGGTCGTCGTCATCGTGGGGCCTTGCTCGATCCACAACCCTCAGGAAGCCAAGGAGTATGCCGCGCTTCTCAAGCAGGCGTCCAAGGGTTTGGATTATTTGGTCCTCATCATGAGGGCTTACTTTGAAAAGGTCAATCCATCCTTGCCAAATCGGCTCGCCTCTCTGATTAGATCCTGACCCCAACCGACTACGCTCTCGCACTCTACCACAGCCCCGAACGACGGTTGGCTGGAAAGGTCTGATCAATGACCCCGAGATCGACGGATCCTACTCGATCAATGCCGGTCTCCGTCTCGCGCGCACACTCCTCTCCGAAATCACCCACTCCGGCGTACCTGTCGGCTGCGAGTTGCTCGACACCATCTCGCCTCAATTCCTTTCCGATTGCATCTCCTGGGGTGCGATTGGTGCTCGAACGACGGAATCGCAACTTCATCGCGAGTTGGCGAGTGGTATGAGTTTTCCCGTTGGGTTCAAGAATGGTACCGATGGGGGATTGACCGTTGCCGTTGATGCGATGAGGAGCGCTTCCCACCCTCATGCTTTCCTCGGTGTCACCAAATCCGGATTGGCCGCGATTGTTCGAACGAAAGGGAATCAGGATTTGCACGTCATTTTGCGTGGTGGATCAAAGGGGACCAACTACGATGCCGAATCGGTCCAATCCGCCGCTCAGCAGGTGCAAAAGATCTCGTCGACCGATATCCCTTTCCTCCCCGCCGTAATGGTCGATTGCTCACATGCCAACTCGCGAAAAGATCACAACAACCAGCCCAAGGTCATCGCGTCCGTTTGTGAACAGCTCAAGAAGGGGGAGAAAGGTATCATGGGGGTGATGATTGAGAGCAACTTGGAGGCGGGGAGTCAGAAGACGCCGAATGGCAAGAACGGGCTCAAGAGGGGTGTTAGTATCACGGATGCGTGCGTCGATTGGAAGACGACACAGACGATGTTGGAGGACTTAAACAAGGTGAGAGTTCTGTGCATCTTCACTGTGTGTCGGACCAGAACTAACAATGCTTTTGTTGCACTCCCTAAAGGCCGTCAAGGCCCGTCGGGCACTCAATGGTGCCCCCAAACTGCATTAGAGGAACCTGTGCTCGAGCCTCGGAAAAGATTGACCCTTACGTAGGCGATACATCTTTGTAGAGAACCTCCGTCCTTCTTCTTCGCCTTTAGCTTGCTTTTTCTACGTCTTGTACACTTGCCTAAATGTAGCTTAGGTGCCACCACGGTTTCCACTGTTACTAGACAAAATCATCGAGAGCGGTCTTCTCGATGCTCCTCGGTTGTGCGCAGCCCACCCAGTCAAATGAAATTGCTAGCTAGATTTTCAGCGTGTAAACGAAGTAGACGATGCAGACGATGCAGATGAAGTTTTCCGTCTGCATTCTTTGGACGCTCCCCCTGCACTGGTGCCTACTCCAGTTCAAGTTGGGAGCGAAAGTAACTTGTCCCTCAAGTCGAGGAGGGTGTCAGCGTTGAACGAGAAATACTACATCAAGCGTCAGCCGTATGGCCCCACCAACCGTGATGAGGCAGCATGTATGTACGCACCTAGGGACAGTAGATTCCGCATGATGGCTGCGCCCTCGGGACCCTTATAGTCCAGATGATCGAAATCGAGGGACACGACATACATCACAATACAAAGGACGCGTGATGTCTGCCAAGGCGTCCGAGATGATGGTCAAAATAGTTTACAACGCGTCACATGTCGACAAAAGATCATCCACACACATCTTCCACAACATAACATTCCGCCAGAACGCCATCCAGCACTCCTCGCACCTCACCTGAATCCACCTACAGCCTACTGGCCATCTCCGAGAAGACCATATCCCTAATCCGATCCCCTTCTCTTCCCCTCCACAACGCTTCCTTCCCAAACGCCGCTTCCAAAGCCTCAAAGATGTTTCGAACAAAGATGAACTCGATGTCATTCTGGATCTCGAGGGGTAGGTCGTCCTTCACGTCGCGGCGGTTCTTGAAAGGGAGGATGAGGGTTCGGATACCTGCTCGATGGGCACCGAGGACCTTTTCGCGGATGCCGCCTACTGGGGTTACTGTGGACGTTCACGTAGCCAAAGCAAGTCAATACAAGGCAGTAGAAATGCAGCTGGGAAGACCTACCATTCCCACGCAAAGTGATCTCTCCCGTCATCGCAATCCCTTTAATCATCCTAATCTCCCTCATCAGCGACACAATCGCCACTACCATCGCCACGCCCGCCGAAGGGCCATCCTTCTTGATCGAACCCGAAGGGAGATGTAGATGAATATCCAGATTCTTGAACGCGTCCTCAGTTCGACTAGTGGCAATCCCCAATTGGTGGGCATGCGATTTGGTCCATGCTAAAGCCAGCCCAGCAGACTCGGTGATGATATCTCCTAGTTGGCCAGTGAGTTTGAAGTTGCCATGACCAGGCATCGAGGTCGTCTCGATGTGCAAAACGCCACCATTGCCTGAGCCTCGGTATGCCAATCCTGTCGAAACGCCAATCATGTTCTCGCGATCCATCTCTTCGGCGTCATGGCGACTATGTCCGAGGATATCACCGATGTCCTCCTTGGTCAAGTCGACGCGGTAGCCATACTTGGTGACATCGGCTCCTAGGCGACCACGAGGATCCTTGGCCGCCTCGGCCTCATCGCGAGCCTTGGTGTATTCTACGGCCTTGGCACGGCAGACAGCTCCAATTTCGCGTTCGAGCGTCCGTACACCAGCTTCGTGCGTGTATGAAGTGATAACGTGGAGAAGGACGTCGTCAGGGATCGAAAGGAGGTCGGCTGGCAGGGAGTTGGCTTTAACCTGTTTGGGGATCAAGTACTTCTTTGCGATCGCCAGCTTCTCCGAGTGCTGGATGAAGAAGGGACGCTCGATTAGGGCTGCAACCAACCCTGGACATACTTTATGCGATACACTCACCATGTAACCGGACAGTTCGATCGTTTCCATTCGATCAAATAACGGTTCCGAGATCGTGTCGAGGCTATTGGCCGTGGCGATGAACAAGACGCTCGACAAGTCCAAGCTGTAGACTCGTCAAAGAAGGTCAGTCATACTGATTCTGAAGCGAGATGAGCATGTGGATTGCTTTTACGGGATTCCCAAGTAATGATCCTCGAACGAATAGTTCTGCTCCGGGTCCAACACCTCCAACAGCGCCGCTCCAGGATCACCATGAGTGTTCGAAGACCCAAGCTTATCAATCTCGTCCAACAGAATGACAGGGTTATTCGTCCCGCACTTGCGCAACGCCTGAGCGATCGCACCCGGTAACGCAGCGACGTAAGTACGACGATGTCCACGGATCTCGGCTTCGTCCCGGACACCACCCAGCGAAATGCGTTGGAACTTGCGACCCATCGCCGAAGCGAGCGATTTGGCGATCGAGGTCTTGCCCGTTCCGGGAGGGCCGCAGAGGAGAAGGATCGGGCCCTTGTCGCGTGGCTTAGCGACGACGTTCTGCCTCGAAGGAGCAGAGACGGACGGGGCGGCTGTAGGTGGAGGTGCACTGTCGTTGGTCGAGGCGACGACCTGACCCACCGTCGAGTCCACGGCGTCCTCATTGAAACCTCTCGCGGGCGTGCCATCGGTCAACTGCGCCTGTTCTAGCGAAGCGACGGCAGCCGCATTGTCGACCTCCCACTGCTCCTGCTTGAGTCTCAGTACGGCGAGCCATTCCAACAACCGCTTCTTGACCTTCTCCAGTCCATAATGATCATCATCAAGCTTCTTCCTAGCCTGTTCGATAAAGTCCCTGGACAGCGGCAAAGGCGTCGACTCGTTCCATGGCAAAGCCAATAGCCACTCGACGTAGTTGCGAATGACGCCATGCTCGGCACCTTGAGGGGGCGATTTCTTCAACCGCTTGAACTCGCGCATAACGACCTTGCGCGATTCCTCAGTCCAAGCTTTGGCCTTGATCTTCTTCTCCAATTCGGCCGTCTCGTTCTCCTCGTTCTCCTCGTCGTCGTCATCGTCGTCGATCGGACTCTTCTTCTTGTCTCCTGGACCACCCCGGAGTCGACTCAAAGGTGAAGACGATGCTCGACCATTCTTGACGTCATTCGCGGCCAACTCTTCCAGTTCTTGTCGAATGGCGATGAGTTGCTGCATCAAGAGGTACTCCCTCTGTCGTCGGCTCGTGTTCTGGTCGACCTTGTCGCCGATCCTCTTTTTGAGGTTGAGCGATTCATCGACGCGGCCGAGAATTTCGATCGCCTGCGCAACTCGATTTTCACCTCCCAAGGTGGACAGAATGGCGAGTCGATCGCTGAAGAGCAATCCGGTGGTGGAATTTGTGGGGATCGAGCCAATGAGAGCGTCGACAAGAGTGGGCGCGGACTCGGGTGTCAGGGATCCGATGAGCGACTTGAGTCGACGATTGAGAAGCAGTGACAGAGGCGCGATAGCCGAGAGTGAAGTCAAGACCTGATTCGCGATAGCCTGCAACGCTTTGAGAAGAGGCGAGGAGGAAGAAAGGGGGGTCGACTTGAGGACCGTGACCGTCGTTTCGTGGAACGGCAACGTCGAGGGTCCAAAGTCGTCCATGTGCAGAACGATGCGGGCCAATCCTTCGAGAACGACGATGAAACCGCCCGAAGACAGTCGTTCGAGTCGCACAATACGAGCCGCCACACCATCTGTAAAAAATGGCAAAGGATCGCATCAGCAAGATCCATAGTGTATGTGATTCTAGGCCGACACCGGCTTGAAAGACTTGCATTCAAAGAGGTCGGCGATGGGTGGCTTGCCCTGTGCAGCACTACTCTTGTGCAAGACAACCGCCCTGGATTTGGCCGAATTGGACTTGTTTTGGTTATCCGACTCGTCATCGGACTGAGGAGGTGTTCGGTAAGGGTCCCGCCGATTGGACGTCGGGTTCGGAGTTGGCCTAGCCGGTGGTCCGGTTGTTGGCGAGGACGTGTCCTTCAGGGGTACGACACCGATGATGAGGGGCTTGTTGCCCGAGTTCTGTTCGGCTTCCTGTTGAAGAAGGAGGATATGAATGAATCAGAAACAGTTGAGCTATTTGGAGACTGGACTTTACGCGTCGATGGTCGAAGAAGCGTCTGTCCGGCGTTCGGTGCGTGACGAGGCCGAGCGGGGCCAAGATCACGAGCCAACGCTGCTGCCGTGGACGGACGGGGGATGACGACAAACGGACAGGAGCAGTCAACTCACCCTGAGCACACTTTGCAGCAACGCAACTGAATGCTTCGAGACGACTTGGATCGAAAGGACGAGTGAAGGGTACAAAACCTGCTTCTCCGGCAACCTGTATGATCGTACGAGGCAACGTTAAGCAGCGACGAGCGGTCGATGCTGCCGGCTGACGCGTCGTCCCCCACACGACCTGGTGCGTGGTGAGGCCGACGGTCGCCGGTGGGGGTGACTCACGGCAAGATGGGGAGATGTGTAGGGATGTTGTAGGATCGTGACGCCATGATGGTGGATGCGGGTGGGCGCGAGCTCCGTCTCGAGTAGGGACGAGGTCAAGGTAGACCCCGGTGGAATCGGCTCGCCCGATAGCCGTTGGCTGGGTTAGCACCAGAGTACCAGAGCCTGCACCAGCTGAGTAGCAGTACTGCACCAGCCGGGCTTCGCTCCTCCCCATTTCGCCGAGAGGCCCGAGATTGCCGAGACGGCCGAGTCTTTTCAACTTGGAAGGCTACAAAAGCACCGGTGACCAGAATCAAAAGACACACGGTCATATGTGCGACATCACTGGGACCATAATAACTGCTCTACTACGCACCACTGCAAGACTATGAATTATGCACGCTCCCCGATGAAACTTCATTTTATACGCGCAGTTCGCCCCCGGCCTGCCAATCCGCCGACGGAGCTCATCCGAATGTAATCACGGCAGAAAATAATTCTACAGTGTGTAGCAAACAGTCAAAATAATAATGTTCGTATTTGAAGCGAAGCAGCAATTCCTCGGCTTGGGGAAGCCACGATATATCGCTGCCACTTCCTGGCAGGAGAGGTTACGCAAGGCTAGCAGAAATTATGGCTTGAATCTGAAGCTTTCACATATTATCCCATATGATAATCTTGTCTGTTATATTCCTGAATGGGCGGGTTCGTCTCCCGTCAATTGAGCTGCAGCGCCGTCAGCCTAGAGAGAGCACTGCACGGCCGAATGGTGTCGAGTGATCCGATCGGCTTGACCCCTGAGGCTGGCGCGAAACTTTGCCCGATCCCGTGAAGTTGCGCAAGTTCCCTTGGACCGCGGCCCAAAGGCGCGGTTCCATTCGAGTCATTCACCGACTTTTCACCTTAGGACATGTAATGAGCCGTTCATGAAGGTATTGTATGAGACACGAAGCTCCCCCCAACCCGAATACCCTTGTAGCTTCCCCCCCCCCCCCCACCGTGATGTTCTTGCACGCCGATTCAGAAGTGTATAATCTATATTATGTCATTCGATATGGGTTGTCCCGTCCTTCATCTGATTATCGTTCCTATTATGGTACTTGGGATTGAGCCTAGCGGCGTGTCATTCACTCCTTAGTCCCTCAATCTCCCTACTTTACTAGTCTCTAATCTCTCTCCTTATTAGCTTTACGCTTTACTTTCTAGCCTTCCGCGAGTCTGTCACTTAGTCTCTGGCCACTCTGTTCTCGTCCCTGTTCATTGGACTGAGTCGTGGTCATCATCAGATTCCACTTGAGAACATTTCTGCGACATATTAGTGTTCTAGTGCTCCCCCACCGCTTACCGACAAGGAAGGAAAAGTGAAGGGGCATACCTTCTTTGCGCGATGGCGGCCCGGTGCCGAGCTGGCTCGGTACATTCTTTGACCTGGTGGCCGCCACCGTCGCCGAATCGAAAGCCAGCGCGGCGAACAGGTTCGAGCTAAGCTCAACTAAGCCCTCCCTCTGGGGTTCGAGCGCTTCGCAAGTTTGCGGAGCGTAGGTTCCTCCACCACCACCTCCTCAGCCATATCCAACACCTCCCATTTAGCCCAACAGGGTTTGGATACTCACATCAGCTTCTTATCGTATCTTCTATTCCGCTACGGCCCTGCATCATGCCTCGAGCCACCTCGACGCGCTTCAACTCGCACGCTCACGAGAAGGCGTCCTCGACTTCGAGTTCGGCCAAGACTCGAGCAGGCTCAGCCACGACCGGGAAAGGTGCAATGAACCCCATCTTCAATACCGATACCTTGGGTCAACATATCTTGAAATCACCCCAGTCAGTCTGTGGACGGAGCGCTTGCGATGATGGATGTGGTTGAGTGTTAGATCACGTGCAGTGACTGATCTTGTTCTTCGTGGATGCTCGTATTGTGCAACTGTACAGAGTCGCTCAAGCGTGAGTTCACCATATATCTCAGTTCCTTCTCGCTCATTCCTGAGGCTTGTCACGTCCTTCCCCCCTCCCCCACAGTATCGTCGACAAGGCCAATCTTCGCGCCTCGGACGTCGTGCTCGAAGTCGGTCCCGGAACAGGCAACTTGACGGTCCGCATCCTCGAAAAGTGCAAGTTGTGTACGGCCGTCGAGACGGATCCCAGGATGGCTGCCGAACTGTCCAAGCGTGTACAGGGGAAGTGAGTTCACGCGCGGACGCATTCGGAACTGGGGTGGTGATTGAACTCGGGAATTGACCCCCGCGTTCTGCTTACTCGTACAGACCCGAGCAGCGAAAGTTGAACTTGTTGGTGGGCGACTTCGTCAAAACCGACTTGCCCTACTTTGACGTCTGCATCTCCAACACTCCTTACCAAGTAAGCCGTCACCGAGGTCTCATACCTCTTCGACGACTGAGAACTCATTTCTCCTCTATCTCGCCCCAGATCTCTTCTCCCATCGTCTTCAAGCTGCTCTCTCAACGCCCTTTATTCCGAGTCGCCATCCTCATGTTCCAACGTGAATTCGCCATGCGTCTCGTCGCCCGACCGGGGTCAACACTCTGGAACCGTTTGTCCGTCAACGTGCAACTGTACGCCAAAGTGGACCACATCATGAAAGTCTCGAGGAACAATTTCCGTCCTCCACCTTTGGTCGAGAGTTCGGTTGTCAGGATCGCACCGTTGGATCCTCCACCTCCGGTGAGATTCGAGGAGTTTGATGGGTTGACAAGGATATGCTTTGGGAGGAGGAACAAGATCATCAGGAGCAACTTTACGGCCAAGGGCGTCGAAGAGATGCTCGAGAGCAACTACAAGGCTTGGTGTGCCGAGAACGAACAGGTGAGTGCTGGGCTCTCTTGGGGAAGTTCTCCAAGGGAAAGAAAGGTGCGATGACCAAACCTCATTTCCGTTTGAACAATCAGATGATCGAAGACGACTTCAACATCTCGCCATTGCTCGCCAAAGTCCTCGAGGAGAGTGGCTTCGCCGAACAACGGGCGGCCAAGATGGACGTGGATGATTTCCTCAAGTAAGTCCATCGTCGTCCCACGATTTCCGAGGAAGGCCATGAAGCTGACGTGTCGTTGGTTCACTCTTCGCCTAGGCTGCTGACCATCTTCCACAAGTATCATCTTCACTTTGCGTGAGAAAGGCGCTGGCCCTCACTTGCTCTCTGCTCTCGTCGTTCTTCTTTCTCAGTTCGTCGGAAACCGGCTGTTGTACTGCATTACTTCCTTTTGGTTTTACTACGTTTGCGAAACTTCAATAACGAAAACTGTCTTCACTGTGTGTGACCTCTTGACGTGTGGGTGACCCCTCAATTCAAGTCAAACTCTAAGACGAGGTTATCGATCAACCTTGTCCTACCCAACATGACCGCTCCACTTAGGATCGCTCCATGGCCGCGAGGAACAGCATGGTCATAACCGAGGTGCGTCAATTCGAGAGGATCGTTGAGCTCGACGTAGATGGGCGAGATGGTCACTCCCGCACCATCGGCCGAGGTAGAAGCTCGTTCCTGGACCTGGGCGAAATGTTTCTTTGCTTCGTTCAAAACGGATCCGACGAGGACCCTACCATCGGGGTTCTCGTTTCGTTGTCGAGTCCATTCATGTTCGCAAGCTTTCAAGGCGTCGATGAGGACCGTAGCCCAGGGTCGTTCGGCGACGGAGAGGTAGGCATTCCGACTGCTCAACGCGAGATGGGTCGTAGCGTCGCGGTGGGTCGGGAAGATGACGAGGTCGGAAGGGAGGGGATGGGGCACGTGAAGGTCCAATAGCATACGTCGGAGGAGGAGGCATTGCTGGATGTCCTTTTGGCCGAAGAACGCTCGAGTTGGCTGTCGGGAGGTTGGGAGGTGGGGGACAAAGGTGGGGTTCAGGATTCTCAGGTTTCATGTCTTCGAGGATAGTATATGAGGGTGGGGTGTTCTTCGACTCACCTGGACCAAGTTGAACAGTTTGAGTACAACCGTTGCTACACCCCTGAAGAAGCCTGGTCTGGACACGCCTTCCATGACCTCTTGTAGCCCCTTAACCTCGATAAACGTACCTCGCTGTTCCGAGACTTGAGTTGTGATACCCGAGGGATAGAGCGCCGACACGGGGGGGAGGAACAGGGCCGTAACTTTTCTTGGTGTAGTCCCACTCGAAGGGTGGTACTGGGCTGCTTTGAGACGTTCGAGATCGGCTTCCAAGGTGCGCGGGTAGGTCGCGAGGTCCTCGGTCGGCGCGAATTGTGCGGGGTTGACAAAGATGGACACGATCGTCGAATCGGTACGGGAGAGGGATTCGTTGACTGATTATGTGCAAAATATCGAGCAGATGAAAAGGTTCCCAGTGCCGTGACATGATTGCAGGTTGAAGAAAGCGCCGCCGTGTCAGCTCTTTCTCGGCCCTCGTCTCGAGCCGCCAAGAACTCCCAAGTCCCAAGTGGGGGGGACGGGGTCACGGCTCGGCTTGAGCCAACGAGTCGGTCCGAGCTCGCTCCCATCCCCACGACCCTGGCCGACAAGATTCTTCCAAGTCAGAAGAGAACGGACCCAGACTGATATGCCCATCATGGAGTGCTCCCATGGTCGGAACAAAACCGACGGTGTTGCCCTCCTGCAGCTGTTGAGCGCGCCATTGCCTCAGCTCTGCGACCGAAGTCAGGATCGGAAACGGGGCCGAGGGGAGTTGCTGTGGTTCGGAAGACATGATCGTGATGCCGAGTAATAGGAAAACTTTGAAAGGGAAAGAGAGAGCCGAGGTAGGTATGCGTCGCTTGTCTGTGCACCCCGGGATAGAGCTCAAGAGGCGATCGCGTGTTGTCCGACATGATCGCTTGCGATTTGGCAAAAAGAACGCAGAAGAAAGCTAATCAGAGCTAATAGCCAGAGCTAACCAGAGCTAACCCGCCGCTACCCGCCGCCTGCGAAACGAAAGCGAGAACGGCATTACGGCCTCATTCGTTTCTGCTCCCAGCCACACCCTTACGTTGACCCACACCCCAAGGCAGCAGGGATCAACATCATCACTCAAAACAGATCCAATCGAGGTCGTCCAGCTCGACACTTTCGCACATCCTTCTATTCAGCACCGGCACCGGCTCGCGACTCGATTCGAGCTCAGGTCAGCTCTCTACACTCTTTGACCCGCAACCTCGGTTTTCAAGACAGCCACTCACCTCTGCATCCATAAACTCGTAGCAATGCGTCCGACCGTACTTCTCTGCGTCCGACCGATCCCGCTGTCGTCGATCCCTCCGCTCCTTCTCCGTCTCCCTCCTCAATCCTCCCCGACCTCCCACCAAGCCGAACGAAGACGACTCAAGCAAGCGTCACCGACCATGGAAGCCCTGGCCAAGAAGTTGGCGCGACCAGCAGCGCCGCTGGACAACTTGAGGCTGCACGCCTATGTACCCAAGAGGAAGGAATGGGAGGGAGTCGCTTCGAAACATCGCGTATTGGTCAGTTGGGCCAAGGTCGTGCACGTGGGACTTGTAGACTCAACTGATCTTAGACTTCTTCCTACAAACCAGCTGCAACGATTGAGGAGGGAAGCCTGATCAAACATCGGGCCAGGACGATCGGCGTCAGGGACGCAGACTTTTTCGTATCGAGATGATGGGTGTCTAACAGCATCAAGAAAATTTACACCAGTATCTTAGTAGTAGACGATCAGCCATTCGCAACCTCAATTCGCATATTTAGATTCTCCTGACAGCAGTGTCGTTGTTCTTTCTCTTTCTCGGGTGGCTTTGCTCCTATGAGCCATGCAGGCTTCTCCCAGGCAAACAAAATGATGTGCCCATCTTGCACAGAGCACAGGAAGAAACAGCTGGATTGCAGCTTCAAAACCTTTGGAGCGCCTACTGCCAAGCCTCAAGCAAGCTCTTCCCAAAGTCATCACTCCAGCTCGGCGTCCCCGTTCTCGCCTCCAGCCGCTTCCCCATCGCCCTCAAGCGCAGGCTGAGTCGGCTGCGCAGCCCGACAATCTCCCGAACCGTCCGTGTCACACGCGACAACTGTTTCAAAACAGAGAAAGAAGACGCGTGGTGATGCACGAGGTAAAGGAAGAGCGCTTGGGCTTGCGTCGGGTCCGAGAGCCAGATGCCGTGAAGTCGAACGTAAACCCTCAGCGACGAAACTTGAAGGAACCTTCGGCGTGGGCAGCCGACGGAACGACAGGCTTTCGAGGAGGCTGAGCGCGACAGTCAATCGAAGTAGATCGAAAGAGCAGTTCGTTAGCTGTGGACGTCGACCCGGTCCTTGAAGCAGTCTTTTTCGCCGTTGATGACGACGACGAAGCCTCAAGTTTGCCACTCCGAGTCGCCGAACTACGTCCCAAAGACCTTGCTGCCGTACAGATCGCCCGTGTTAGTGTCCCGGGCCTCCGAGACTCGAGGCAGCGCGGTTCACGACAATGGTCCACAGAAGCCTGTAGGCTTGCAGATGGGAACGGTTTTCACCGGGTGTGGGTGGGAAGGCGGGGAGGCCAAGTGCTTCCAAGTACTGCAACCGCCGTGTTTGAGGTCCCGAGGGTGTATTGATCGGAGCCGGCGCACAGGAGCCCAAGCGCCATGTGTGACTCGGACGCAAGGTGCGTGCAGTACGTGACACCCTCATTCGATGGTGGGCAACGCGTAGGCGGCGCAAGACGGTCCAGGTAGTGAACTAACGGCCCGTGGGCCTGCGCGGCCGCTGTGCCGGCAAACTTGAGTCCAGTCGCAAAGCTTGCACCGACAACGATGCTCCACTTCTCAATCCCGAGGTCCGCATTGCTGCAACGCCCTCCCGCGTCGCCGCTTCGACAGCATAGGAGATGAATATCGGCACGTGGGAGTCAACCCATGTCTTGAAGAGTTGGATGCGGTTCCAGAGGATCATCGCTCTGGCCAGTGTGCGCACGACTCGGAAACGGAAGAACATCCGCGCGAACGTAATCGAGGCGCCGAGGCTGAGTCGTTATAGTTGGTGTGTTGGGAATGAGGGTTAGGAATGGCGCGTTCATTGGTAATCTGTTTAGAAGCGCTCGTCTGTTTAGTGAAGCCTGGCGATGCGCACCAACCGTTGTCTTCTCTCCACGGTTGGATTACACGCTCGTCAGGTACGCATGTTTAGCTTCACAGCCACTTTCGTTGCAATTAACTGACGGTTGGATTACACGCTCGTCAGTCTCTTATTTGGTAGCGTCTGTATTGCCGCAAGGCACAGATCCGCACGCAGAAAAGACGCAGCGCATATCCAAGATGGCTACGACCTCGGTGGATTCCGGGTCCGCCACTCATCGCGGCCTTATGGGCGACCTGTATGGCAATGTCGACGCCACAAATTGGGGAACGGCCAAGGATCGACTCCAACGGGTGTTGGAGGGCGATGGCCGGTTCAAGCATGTCACGACCGAACTCAGCGTTGGCCCCGAGCCCGAACAGTCCGAGTTCACCCGTACGCTGGGTGGCTCCACTGTGGCCGACGTAGCCACGTTCCGTACACAACATCGGAACTACCGTCATGACGTCGACGACCTCGATCAAGCCTTGGCGCAGGCCCGCAACATCTTGTTCGTGTGCCTGGGAGAGGCCACGTTCGCGCGCATCGCAGACCAGCCAACGCACGAGCTGTGGGCGGCCCTCGATAAGGATCTCGGCGCCGCATCCCACGACTTCGCGCGGTCGGAGAAACTCGATGCCCTTTTTCTATACCAAGCCTACGTCGACGGAGACCCTCTCGACCCTTGGTTGTTGCACTTCAACCGGTTGTTTGTCGATCTCAACGCCGCGCACGTTTCCCGCGACAAGGCCTACCAGCGCGCCAAGATCGACGGGGTCAAGTACACGCAAGCTGAGTTTGACAAGTGGGTTCCGCCACCTGCGTTGTCGGAAGGCATCCGCATGGACCTCTTGAAGGCGAGGATGCCACGGCCTATTGTCACGGTTATCGACGCCCTCGGCCCTCTCCCGTCGCTCAGTGATGTGGAGGGCGCGATTCGTCGGGCGGCGATGTCTCGCTCTTCCGGCACCAATGTCGCCGAAGCCCTCGCGGCGAAGACTCAGGGTCGTCGCAGGCGCCCCGCTCGTTCGTCAGGCAAACCGAAGTCCAGTTTTCTCTCGGCTTCGAAGGTACCGGGTCTCGTGGACAAATGGCCGCACGGGGTTGCGCAGAACGGTCGCCTGAGGCTGGGCCCGTCGCAGTGTCGGAAATGCTACGAGCAGGGTCATCTTGGCGACGAATGTACCGTCCCCTCGACCGAACTGTCCCGTCGTCGGGTTGCCGTCTTAGCCAAGCACAACATCTCCATCGGCGCGGCCGACGCGATGGCGCTCGTGGCTGAGTACGGTCCCGACCCATCGGTTGACGACGACTCTTACGAGAACTATTTTGCCGAGGTCGCGCTTGACACCGAAGTCTCTGCGCTGTACTTGCACGACGGTCCCCGCTACCTCCTCGACTCGGGGGCGACGCGCCACATGACCACTCGTCGGGATCTCTTGGTCGACTTCCAGCCTTTCACGACGGAGCGGGTGCGCGTAGTCGGCGCATTCAAGTCCAGCGCCATGGCTGTCGGCAAGGGCACCCTTCGCTTTGACGCCAATGGCGCGCCTCTCGAGCTCCGCGACGTCCTTCTCGTCCCGGGTCTGTCCGCCGAGCTCGTCTCTCTTGCCAGTCTCATGAAGGATGGGTACCAGCTGTCTGGGATTTGCGACGCCGCGGGCGCACACTCTGGTCTCACCATCTCGGGTCCGGCTTCGAGTCTCACCTTCGCTCTCGATCGCAACCACTACGTTCTCCAGGCGAGTCCGGCCTCACCTCCTCTGGCGGATCACCACGCGCTGACAGCCACGTCCTTGCCTACAGATGTAGTGCTTTGGCATCAGCGTTTGGGTCGTCTGTCCTGGGGTCGTTTGGTAGAACTTGCTAAGTCGGGCGACATTTCCCTCGACATCTCTGCTGTAACCCGGGATCAACTTCGTCTCCTTGATCAGTGCGATGCCTGCTGCTCCGGCAAGGCCGTGTCTGCCCCCAGTCGTGAGGCTGCCCACCACCCCGCCGACGCACCTTTCGCTCGGGTCTTCGCCGACGTGTGGGGGCCTTCCCCTGTCCCTGCTCTCTCCGGCGTCCGATATCTGTGCGGTGTCACGGATGAATACTCGCGTTTCCGCTGGGCTCGCGGCATTCGGCTCAAGAGCGAGGCTTCGTCCGTACTCAAGGGCTTCGTTGCGATGTCGAAAATCCAGTATGCTGGCCCGGGAGTGGCGACCTTGCGCACGGATAGGGGGGGTGAGTTCGTCAACAACGACCTCCGGGATTGGCTTGCTGAGCGGGGCATTTTTCACGAGCTATCCACGGCATACGAGCACGGTCAGATGGGCATACAGGAGCGGAGTTGGCGTACGATTTTCAACTCTGTTCGGGCGTGGCTTCATCGTTCGGGACTGCCGTCATCGCTGTGGGAAGAGGCTGCGCAGGCGGCCATCTACGTTATCAACCTCCTCCCGTCGTCGCCTCTGCAGCAGCGCACCCCTGATGCCGTTCTTCACGCCGCTGCGAGTCCCGTTACGTCCACCCGTCGTCCCCGCATCGATCGTGTCAAAACCTGGGGCTGCGCCGCCCAGGTACCGTTCGCTCCCGAGCAACGTTCCAACAAGTTGGCTCCGCGTTCGCGCCTGTGCTACTTTGTCGGGTACTCTTTGCGCTCTAAGGCCTGGCGCTTCTACGACCCGGTTGGCAACAAGGTCTTCGAGTCGTCTCAGGCCAAGTTCTTCGAAGATCGCTTCTTCCCCGCCGCGGCAAACCCTGTACCTACTGTTGTTGCGCCCGCCGTTCTGTCCTATCCGTCCGTCCCGCGCAGAGTTCCTCCGCCCGACCTTCCCCCTGACGACGACGATACTGTCAATCCTGCGGGCGTCGCACCCGCCGTCGCGGCCGCTCCCGCTGTTGCCCCCGCCGTTGCTGTCCCGCCCGCGGCTGGTCCGGTCGACGTTGTGGCCCCACCTGTCCCGCCCTCCCTCGTGTTCTCCAATCCGGGTCCGGCGAACGCCCCTCCTGTAGGTGATCGTTCCACTCGTGCTCGTCGCCCCCCTGACTACCTGGGTTTCGCCCGCGCGGCTCACGACTTGGAGTTCGCCGCGCACGCCTCCGTCTCGATCGAGGACTTTGACGAGGACGATCCCGACGTCCAGCTGTACTCGTACGAGGAAGCGACTGCCTTTCTTGCCAAAGTCGATAAGGACGACGCCCCTACCGTTCGCGCGGCACTCGCTGGTTCGTTCCGCGACTACTGGCTGGCGGCCATGGCGACCGAGGAGGGCGCACTGGCGGCGAAGCAAACATTTTCCAAGCCGCTTCGTCCCCCTCGCGGGGCTATCATAATCGGCAGTATGTGGGTCCTCATGGTGAAGCGCGACGCCGAGGGCAAAATCGTAAAGTACAAAGCTCGCCTCGTTGCGCGTGGGGACATGCAGAGGCGTCGGGGTGAGCAAATTGACTCGTTCTCGCCTACTGGCCGCGCCGCCTCCCATCGCCTGCTGCTCGCCCTTGCCGTTGAGAACGAGTGGGAGACCCGGCAATTCGACGTCTCGTCGGCATACCTCAACGGCAATCTCGGTGGGACGGAGATCTACATGCGTCTGCCCAGTGGGCAAGTCGTGCGCCTTCAGCGCGCGCTGTACGGACTCGTCCAGGCGGGTAGGGAGTGGTACAAGGTCTTCACCGAGTGGATTTTGTCGATTGGCTTCACGCGTACCGACAGCGATCATGCCGTCTTCATTCGCAGGGAAGGGGAAAAGCGCTGTTTCCTTTCCATTCATGTCGACGACGGACTGCTCACGGGTGACGGCGACCTCGACGGCGTTCTCACTCAGCTCAAGGCGCGTTTTGAGGCCCGCAGCACGGACGAGGCGTCTTTCTTCCTGGGTCAGAGTATAATCCGTGAGGGCAAAACGGGCGCGGCCATCGTTACTCAATCTCATTTTGTGGATGCGATTCTCGAGGAATACAACATGGCCAACGCCTCCCCGCGTCCCACCCCGCTTGCGGCACCGTCGACGCTGAGGAACCGTGTGAGCTCTGATTTCGACCCCGCTTCCATACCGTACCGTGCCATTGTCGGCAAACTTCTGTATCTGTCCGGCACTACTCGGCCCGACATCGCTTTCGCCGTGTCCAAGGCTGCTCGTTTCTGTAACAACTTCGAGGCAGAACATTGGGAGGCGCTCAAGCACATTCTTCGGTACCTCGTCGGCACTCGTAACTTTGGCATTCGATACCAGAAAACCCATCAGCCGATGTCGGCCATTTTGGAGGGTTTTGTCGACGCGGACCATGGTGCCGACCCTGTGACCCGCCGCAGCGTCTCGGGTTACGTCTTCACGTGCGCTGGCGGGGCAATCTCCTGGATCGCCAAACGTCAGACTCTTGTCACTCTGTCGAGCACCGAGGCCGAATATGTGGCCATGTCGTACGCCGCTCGTGAGGGGATCTGGTTGCGTCGGCTGCTGGCCGATCTTGGTTTTGAGCAGACATCGCCGACTCGTCTGAGGGGTGACAACCAATCGGCTATCACTCTGGCCAAACACCCGGCTTTCCATGCTCGCACCAAACACATCGGGATCCATTTCCACTTCATCCGAGATCACATTGCGGAGGGCACAATCGAGATGGTCTGGGTGCCCACGGGCACCATGGCTGCGGACGTCCTCACCAAAGGGCTCGGAACTCAGAAGCACTATCAGTTTGTACACGCGATGGGGCTTATTGATTCATCGCGTGAAGGGGCGAGTTGGTGTGTTGGGAATGAGGGTTAGGAATGGCGCGTTCATTGGTAATCTGTTTAGAAGCGCTCGTCTGTTTAGTGAAGCCTGGCGATGCGCACCAACCGTTGTCTTCTCTCCACGGTTGGATTACACGCTCGTCAGGTACGCATGTTTAGCTTCACAGCCACTTTCGTTGCAATTAACTGACGGTTGGATTACACGCTCGTCAGTCTCTTATTGTTATCTCGAGCAACCGGAAGCAACGTCGTGGCGCTCGGCGCGACACATGAGTGCAAGTGCCATCATTGCTGCTGAGCTGGTCACGTTGATTTCGGTGACGTGTAAGCTATGGACACTGACCCAGCAGGCGTGAGGAGTGGTCGATGAGAATCTCCGGTGACGGCTGCCCTCAACGTGTCTGTGCTGCACACCTCGCCCGGTTTGGCTTCCGCGTTCGAACGGCTGGCGAGTGCGATCAGCCCGAACGAAAAGCCTGCGGACAAAGCGTACGCTTCTCAGCATGCCGCAGCGTCCTGCGTGTCGTCACGTGGATTTCACAGTTCCTGAACTATCACGTACGCTTGCATACGTTTCCACGACCCAAGATGCAACAGGCCCCGGCCAAGCAGCAAAGTGGCCTGCGTCCGAATACCCGAGGCGTTTAGTGACGACGAGCTGGGTGGATGGGTGAGGTGGATGCAGAGCTGCTAAGTGGACCAAGAGAATGCTCGTGACATTCTGTTCCACTTTATGTCGTGGCCGGTTCCAGCAAGAGACCGATCGAGGTCGAGTCGTGCATCATCCGGAGGGTTTCAAACACTTAGTCGAACGCGATCTTTGTCAGAACCCAATCACATCTGATTGCCTCCTAAACATCTTCCTTCTCATACCATCTGCCTTTTAGCCTATCTGTCTTAGTTTGCCTGATCCCACGCCTGGTTGAGCCTCGATAGATCGGATGGAGCCGCGCGCCTCACTGGCGCTCGTCTCTCTTCCTGCTCCATCCATCTATTGTCCTCAATCTTGCAATCGTACTCAACCCCTTGAGTCGGGATCCAGGTCAGTCTCTCTGCAATTGCGATCCATCCATTGTCCTCAATCTTGCGATCGTACTCAACTCCTTGAGTCGGGATCCAGACCTCCGCAGGTCTAAAAATCTTCAGGTGCGCCGAAAGACTGCCTGCTTCGAATCGAGTCCAGCAGACTGAGCAGCGGGCTTTTTGAAGCCGAGGTGCGAGGCGTCGAAGCCAAAAGTGTTCATAGGACCAACAGAGCTCGCTGTAGAAGCAGCTTGGTACTGCAACGTCGCAGCCACACCGGTAAGGAAGTCTGCTCACTCGAAAAGCTCGCCATGACCTGCGCCACCGCTGTCGCGAGGCTCCTTTTCAAGAAGCGAGACGGGCGAAGGCATCGGCAAGATGCGCGCAGACGTGTTGATGGACGGAACCGTCACGCGTATTCGGGCGGCCCAAATTGGTGCGGTAGGTGAACATCGCATAGCCAATGGGAAGAGCGAGCGATCGGCGATGCGAGAGGAAGAGCAGGTTCGAATGTGGCGTCTGACTCGGTGTGAGCTGGTCAAGGGTCCGGTCAGTCCGGTCTCCGCCAATGGTGACGGATTCCCAAAAATTGCAGCATACGCATGACAGACGCCGATCCTCGTTGAGCCTGACCGCTTTCGAGGCCGGCAGCCACTTGTAATAGGTCCCGAGCCGATCATCGAAGGGGCCCAAGCTCAAAAGCTGGCGAAGCCCATCATCATCAACGCGCGCGGCTCACGTGCCTCCCTTTTGATCCACGTCTCTCGGTCTGTGTACGTGACGTCTCGGCCGAATCGACGAGGCGTGCATTCCACAGCATCAAATTGAGCTCACCCTACCTCCCAAATTGGCACTGCTTGGATCATGTCGGCACACTACTCGGCAACTCAGCGACTCAACTCGGCCACGTACGTACTTGACCCCCTGTCCCTCTGTCACCGCCTCAGTCTTCGCTCTCCACCGGACATATCCGCTCACCACCGAAACTGATGTATTACTTCAAGCTGAGCAGAGCCCTCGCATCGACTGTACTCGTCGTGCTCCTCTCGCTCGTATCCTTATCCTGTTTGCTCCTCCCGGTGACGGTCACGAACGCCTCGTTGCGCCCGAGCCACATCAACGTCGTCCTGGGCCGGAGCGGCTATGAGAGATACCCGAGAGCGAGGGAGTTTGCCTTCGTCAAGTATGATCTTGTAGCAGGTGAGCACAGCCTCTCTTCTGCATTCTCATCAGGGCTATGCACTGACCTTGCCCCCTACCCTTCCCCCCACACCTCTGATCCATCTCCACGTCACGTATCAGACTTGTCGCCTTTGTTCAACTGGAACACCAAACAAGTGTTCGTCTACCTCGTAGCCGAGTACGATACCTACAATTACGCAAGTCAAAAGCAGAACACGGTCGAAGTACAATCAATCCCGTACTGACTCTCCGGGACCCGTCTCATCAGCCGAACAACGCGGTCGTCCTGTGGGATCGCATCGTGCGCAGCAAGAAGTACGCGACCATCAATCTCAGTAACGGCAAGCAGAAATACGAGTTTAAGGAAATCACCGACACGTTCAGGTAATTTACACATCGAGAAATTCCCTCATTCGATTGGAATCGTGGGATCCTCGCTGATGTCCGACCCTCGTTCTTCTCAGGAACGTCTCGGCCACATTCTCGCTCAGGTATCAGATCCAACCCCATGTCGGAAAACTGATCGATGGCGAGGTGATCAGGACGGAAAAGGCCTTTGATTTCCCGCCTGTGCAAAGACAGGTCACAGGGTGACAGCTTTCGAAGCACAACCAGTTTGGCCCACCCTTTTGCAACCCCTTGACTCTCCACATCCTTTCATGGCTATGGCGGTCGAACCGACACCTCGATGCAAAGGTGTATATAACAGAACGTAAGAAGAGAGCGAGAGCGAGAGCGAGAGCGATTGGAAGAAAAGGGGTAGTGAGGAAAGGCTGCGATTAATGTTAACGTATAGAAGGAAGGGGCGAAGGAAAGACGAGCAGGCGACGCCGGCCACCGTACTGCCTACTTGAAAAATATTACGAGCGTCGTAAGCGGGCTGCCACAAAGAAAGAGCCGGCTAAAGAGTCAGCCAAAGCAAGGTCGAGCCGAAACCCAAAAAGGTTCAAGATCAACTCACCCCCCCCCCCCCCCTCCTTCGCCTCCCGAAGAAAACGAGAACGATTTTGTTACATTTTGTGACAACCCTTGAGAACAATGAATCAGGAAATCCACACGAACGGGAAAGCAAGCGAATAATGAAAAAATAGCACGCTTTGCACATCGAAAATTGACATTCGCCTTGGGGAAAAGGACGACAACGACGACGATCATAATTATGGGAAAGAGAACGACCAACGACCATGATCGAATTGATGTCTCCAAGTCGAGTGGGACAGCGAGACCATAACTCCCATCAACTTCTGCCTCTCCGAATTGTCGGCAGTCGAGTCGGCGCGGCGTAAGTACCTCTTCTCCGCCTCTCCCCGCCCAAAGGTGAGATTGTGCCAAGTGTTGTTCCTGCTGTCACGGTTGCTTGTCCAGCAGGTATCGGCTTGTTTGTAACTGTATCGACGAGCTCACTTGAAGTATACACCGATGACGAGCGCAAGGTATCCGTGATCGTCGTCTCGCTCGGGGCCGAAGACGTATAGCTGCCGCTGGGGATGACGGTACCGGTTGTTCTACTCTTGGACGTTGTCTTGAATCGCGTCGAGGTATAATTTGCGCCCGTGGCTTCGTACTGCGAGCTGTCGGTGTCATTGATGCGGCGCCGCGACAATCCGACACCTAGTCCGATGGCCAGAGCGATGGCGATGACGGTCGCGATGAGCAGAACCAGTACAAGAGGGCGCATGTACCAAGGTCGGCCATACGATCGCTTCCGTCCGGAACTGCCATCAAGGAGTGACGATCCGGACCCTCCTTGCTCCGCCTTGGTGCCCATCGCCATCGTACCTGGGCCACCAGTTCCTGCTGCAGCACCACTCGCCTTCGAACCGGCCACACCTGCACCTGCACCTGCACCTGCACTTGCAGAGGCAGCTTCATCAGTCCCAGCACCCACTGCAGCACCATGGCCATATTCATCGGCGCCCTTGGTTGTATGTGGCGCGAGGTAAGGTTTCTCCGACGTGAGCTCCCTCAACGACGGGCTGGGACTGAGGCCGGGGCCAAGCGTGCGGTCCGTTGCAGCACCTGCACCTGCACCGCCTACCGCACCGGCTGCTAGTCGTGGCGACGAGCCGTCAACCGAACTAGGGGCATGGCTGTTGGACCCGCGCGGGCGGGCGTTGAGCAGTCCGACGTCGTAGCCTTCTTGGCGATCCCGCTCGGTCAAGGGCAGGCCCCGCGATTGGGCCAGGTACGGGTCACGCCCCGATCCACCATAGGCGGCACTAGGCGGGTTCAATGGTGGTGATGGTGGTGGTGGTGGTGGTGGTGGTGGTGTCGAGGACGGAGGCGAGGAGGGGCGGGACATGGAGCGGGACGTAGGCTGAGCCGGATGTTTGACGTTTCGAGGGTGATCTCGCGCCGCGCCGGGGTTGGGATGTCGATCAAGGAAGGGGAGGGGGAGGGGCGAGGGGGGGGGCTGTTGTGCACAGAGGCGATGCAATCGAGGACCCCACGGACACACGCGCGGACTAGTTGTTGTACAAGAACCAAGCAGGTGGGCTTTACAGACCGTGTGGAACAAGAACACAGGAGACGCGTGGTGGTAGTGAGATGGTCGAGTGGCTGGCGTGGTATGGAGAGGATGTGTGATCGCGGTTTGTGGTCAAAGCCAAAGGCATCCAAAAGATCGGGGGTGGGTGGAGGTCGTTCCCGGTGGACTGAATTAGCAGCACAGGCGCAGGGTGTCGCAGGCCGGGCGCCGGTGGCACTTAGCAGCACCGCATTGTGCTGCCCGGCCTGCGACACCCTACGCCCACCTCAGGCATACCCAAAGGTACACGCCCGGTAGCGGCGCGAAGCGCGCTTGCCAAACCTCGCTTCTTAGCGGGTTTCCCGGCGGTTTTGGGTCCAGTACCATAGTTGGGAGCTCCCAGTCTCGAGCATCAAGAGTGACTTCAGTGCGTATTAAGTCCTGCCACATAACTCCCAGAAAAATGTCTGGAGTTAGTTTGAACAGCCCAAGTCGTCTTGTCATGTGCTGCCCCATCCTTATCACGTCCTCTAATTTCACGTTGACAGCTAACTCTTGAGCGTCGACTATCGAATCACGCCGACGCGGTCACGTGGGCATGGCCAGTGGAGTGCCGTCGCGCTCGCGTCAGACGTCAGCGCGTCAGTCACGAGTCGGTCCCGCGCGGCGTTGCAAGCAGTGTTTGTTGCGGACTCACACCCTCTTGACCTCGCCGCCAGCTTTCTGTCCCCTCTACAAACGAATACCGAAATGTTCGGCCGTCGTCGTCGCCCTGGACAGATCAGGCTGCCCAAGTTGAGGCCCCAAGACATGGAAGATCACCCTAGTGCGCGCCGGGCTCCCGGCCACGTGAAGATCAAAATCTACGGAGGCGGTCAAGTCGAGATTGGCAAAAACCCACCCCGACGCACAGCAGCAACAGTAGCAGCATCGGCATCAGCATCAGCATCAGCATCAGTATCAACTCCGAATCCTCCTCAGCTGGCGGCACCCTTCATCGACTCGGCATTGGCATTCGCTGGCGACGCGTCGGATCCTGGTGATGACTTCGGGCTAGGTGAAGAAGACGGAGAAACATATCGATATGAACCAGACGGTGGGGCTATGTCCGAGGATGATGGTGGATTCGAGCAAGATTTTCATCATGTCACGTCTCCTTTCCTTGAACCCTGCCCATTCGAGATCTACGAGTCGCAAGACGTCGAGCAGATGACGCTCGACCAGCCCAGAAGCGAACTCGCCCCTTCCTTCACCCCCGCACACACACGCGAAAGGGTGAAAACGACATATCTCTCTTTTCTTACGCGTGAGGCAAGACTGCGCAAGCTCGAACGCCCTCGACTCTTCGTACAATATCAGTCATTTGTGATGGGCAGCAAGTGGCGACTCAATCCGCGCATCATCGAGGCCGAGGATGTGGAGAGCGGCAGCCCCGTGTTCACGATCGCTGACAGGGTGGACCCGCGGCCGTGTGCGTGTGACCATACCAAAAACCGACACATTCTGGTACATGGTGCCACCAGTCGTGAGTACATCCGAATCTGCTGCCCCCTTGTATTTCTATGGAATGCTGATAGCTCAATTGATTTATATCGTCATCGCCACCCCTTGTCAAAGGCTTACTCCTCGAGGTATCCTTCTGTCCGCTATCCGACACCGCCAACCCCTGCATCACATACGCCGAACGACTGGCCAACATAGGCCTCATGGGTGCAACTGCCTCGAATCCATTGTCTGCATTCACATTTCAGGTCTTACAGCTTGTCGAATCTGGCTGGGCTGCTGATCCTTCATCAGTTGATGGGATGGCCCAAGGAATGGATGACTACTACGAAAGATGCGGGTGGGGAGATTCGGGAGCCCTTTCATCTCATCCCTTTGTTAGTCAAAAGCGAAAGCGGACTCCAGCGCGTAACATGATTCCTATCCTCGTGGAGCGGACCTGCACTCATCTTGCCTGTGTGCAAATATTTCACAGGATCGCGAACCTAGAAAACAATGGCAACGAGCACTCGACGAGTTCCGAGCACTAGCCGCCTACGAGGCCGATTTCACCGATCGCCTGCTCAACATTAAGGATGCATACGCCTACAAGTGCCCTGCCTGCTTCGGACCAACGCATTTGAACCAGCCGAACCAGGCACCCAAGTTCGATCATTTGATCGCAATTGACGGGAACTTTCAGCAATGGCGCAACCAAGCGGCCAAACACGACCCGCAAGCCACCTTACCGGACTTATTCATCAACCCGACAGAATTATCCGAGATGAAGGAGGCGGTCGAGAAGACGACAACTCCGGCCAAGAAGGTAAGTCGTCGTTGAGCCTGTGATAGCGCCCCAGTATGTGTAGTCCTCATGCTATGATGACCTCCCTCGCAGGCTTGCACAGAATCGTGGAAAGCTGCAGACGACGGCGCAGAGAAGATATGGGCGGGCAAGAGCGACACCGGCCTTGTGGCTTGCGTGTGTCGGCATGATGTTGTTCTCAAAATGGTCAATCTAGTGAAAAGCGGGGAAAAGTACGTACAACTACCCTGTGCTCACGACCTAGATGGCGTTCACAACGTGATTGCGCGTATACTGATCCCATGGCTGGTGACCGCTCCACATTGCAGACTATACTATGCACTGGCTCTGATCAAGCACGTCGCGGAACGAATGAGGCCCGAAGCCAGAATTGGGGTCTTGTACGACATTGCCTGCAACCTGAAGCATCACATTCAGAAGGTGAGCGGGCCATCATCTTGTGGCACGAGATCGACGCGACCGAAGGCATCATTTCTCACCACTTCGCTGCATGTCTCTAGAGGGAATTATTACCTGAATTGGCCCCACGTCTCGAATTCGCTACAAGTGTCTTCCACGCTTTTGCGCACCAGTGGTCCTGTCAAATCGAGTTCAATCCTCAGCTCATACCCAACTTCGGCTGCACCGACGGCGAAGGATGCGAACGTCTCTGGAGCTCTCTCCGCTCCCTTATCCCGATCAACCGTCCATCGACACGCTCTCATCGCTTGGACAATGTGACCCGGAGATAGATCGAGCTCAATCGCTCCAGCGTGGATGATCTCGGTGAGCGTCGCCGTTTCAGGATACATCGAAGGTGCCTGGAACTCAACACCCGTTGCTTTAGGTTACTGGATGCATCGGAAGCACGCGCGCGCCGAAGTGAAGCTGAGTCTAGCTCAAGCACGACTCAATCAGGTGAAAGATAGTGACCCACGATGGACGGAGTCGGCGCTGCTCCTTGAGTGGAAGGATCAACGTACTGCGCAAGCGGCAAAAACAACCGCAGAACAAGCCCAACAAAATCAAACCTTGCGCTTGGAGATGTATGCTATACTCATCGAGCTATACGAGCTGGACTTTTCCATGTGCGTACTTTGGCATCATAGGTGTTCTAAGATACTGATGCGCGACTGCTCGTGCTCATGTGACAGGTTTGATTCGCGCGAGAATGGTGACCCTGCGATTCAAGCAAGTCAGGAGGCGAAGCGTCTCGCCATCTTGGCAAGATTTGAAGACAGGACCGCGGATCAGGACCGAGCCACGGTCTTGGGTGAGCCTGCCTCAGACCTGCATCATTGCTTCTGAAGCTCCAGCTGAGACAGTATGATTTTCACCTCTCAGACTTCAAAAATGTGTGCTCTTGCTCGATCGCTCTGCGTCATCTTCGATCCGAGGTGATCGCCTTTCAAATGAGCCAAGTCAAACTCAATTCCTTGCGCCGAGGCAGAGGAGGGGCGACACTCGGGCAGAGGAACGTCGCCAAGATCAAAGCAATGGGGTCCAAAGGTCAATATCAAGTCGAGAAGGCCATGAAGTTGTACAATGCCGCGGTCGAGAAGTTTCGAGCTGAGGCCAGTGCCTCTTTTCAGTCCATATCGCAAGGGCTCCAGCTCGCCGATGGTTTCCAATCAATTATGTCAAAGCAGGAGACGGATGCGTTCTGGCAGGATGGATTCTTCACTCACTTCAAGGCCGAGTGGGCGATCAACCCACTAGTGAAGGAGGGTATTCAAGCGCTGCAGTCTAAGACCCGCGCGCAAGAGGAGATGCAGCACCTCGGCACCGAGGTTCGACAAGCCCTGGCCTGGCTTGAGGACGCAGTCAACAACTTAGCGGCAGTCCGAGAAAGGTGGCTATCCGAGCATGGTGAGTACAAGATCTTTCGCGTATACCTATCTGTTACTTGAACCTGATGATAAGTGACGAATTCTTGCAGCATCCATGGAAGATCAGGCAGCCATGCAGGCTTTGCCGGGTCAGATTACGCAATGACACGAGTCACGTGTCTCACGAGCACTCTCCGCAAAACCCATAACGTTCGTAGGCTCATCAAAAAGTGGTCGCGCAATGACTATTTTTCCTACGTGTGGTATCATACTGCTGAGGTGGACGAACGGGTACCCGAAGCCCTTGGCCACGTCGGGGGGTCTTTCAAGGCGCACGCGAACAAACGATTACCTCGAGCCAGGATTGGCGCCGAAGGCTTCGCCACGGTCGAAGACCGCCATCTAACGAACTATCCCTCGGCCCAGACGCCTTCTGCAGGGGTGACAGACCCGGAGGCTCGACAGATCAACAGAGCGCTTGACATGATCGACCAGGCGGAGTTGGACAAGTCACTTCAATCACTTGTTTTATCACTTGACCAAGCACCCCACTTCGACTTATGTGAAGTAGACCCTATGGATGACGACGACGATCCAATTTTAGATGAATACATAGTAGACCATATCTGTGTTATGAACATGTCGTAACCCTTGCTTCACGTACTCGCCGCTTGGGCAATGCGAACCTGAAATGCAATCAAGATGCCGCACTTTGACTTTTTGGACCAGGAAGAATATGTGGAGTGGTTGAGTATTTCTTCTCACCTCTCCTCAATCCGAGAAATCACTCATATCGCCTGAAATGCTCAAGTGCCGGGGTAACCCGCCTTGTTCTCGAATTGTGGAGAGGAGAGTACTCCGTGAACAAGTCTCAGTGATGGGTCTCGATACTCCTGAGCAACCCCCGCTTTCGTGAGATTGGTGTGCCGACTGGCGATGTTCCTAGAATCCCAGGCGGCTCGCTACGGGCAACCTGAGTGCCGCAACCTCGGTGCTTCAGGCGGTTCGAGGGAAATAGTCAGGGGTCACAACAACAGAATGACTGGGCCGGGCAACTTTGGTAATGACATTGTTTGGAGAGCTTATATTGAGCTCTTCAGAAAGTTTGGACAGGTAATTATGTTTTCTTGCCTTCGCACACCCCGCACTCTACCGACCCGAGTACGGGAAAGCCCAGTTCGGCATTGCTCTTCGGCCGTTTCGAGATTGGAAGTCAGGAGGCACGACAATACAAACACGGCGTACAAGTAAATTCCGATGAAGTCTCCCAGCGTATGATAATCGGCATACTTGGATGCTACCTTTCCCTGGAAAGGCTTGAGTCCAACGGAGTCTGCTGCTAGGCTCAGCTCCTGTCTTCACTGAGATAGAGCTTGTCAATCAATCAGAGAATTGCCCAGGCCATAGATGGGATCGCAAGCACTAGTATAACCATCGCCTTGAGGAAGGACCTGGGGTGGGGAGCTACTCTATGGTATAAAAGCGGTCGATCAAAGATGTTATGAAAAGATAAGGGAAAAGATGGGACTGAGACCGAAGACGAGGGAGACGCGAGAAACGAGACCGAGTACGAGAACGAAACGCTGAGACTGGAGACTGGAGACGACGCTGAACGAGACTTGAAACAGGCAGAAAGTGAGAGCCGGGCAAGATTCTGTATTGGATCCTGGAAGTGGTCTAGCTAAGAACAAGAAGCAAACCCCCCTCAAAGGTTCCGACCATTCAAACCCCTGCGCTCCTTTTATTCCCCTTCACCCCTTCATCCGCACATTCGGCCCGGTCTTCCATTCAAATCCTGCCACATGATTCGTCGCTGACAGTCAATCCTTGAGTCATCGAAGTACTGAGCTTGCCCGGGAGCGCTTTATCGCTGAGAAATCTGCCGAAATCGGTGTTTGATCCTGCCGGAACCGGTGTTGACCTTGACAATTTGAAACGACTCCGGAACTCGGCCCCGCTACAACCGAAATGACTCCTGAACCCGGCCGGCTACAGCCGCTGCTTCCGACGGGATTCCGAGTACCACAACTCCCGAACAAGCATCGGAGCAGTGGCGAGAGTCTCCAACAGGGGCGATTCGATTGGGCACACTTGCGAGTAACGGGCGACTGGGCCGTCGTAAAGGCCAGATCTCACGACTTGCGAGTCCGGCGAAGCGCGAGTCCGAGAAGCGAGGTTCCAGAAGTCAGACACTAGAAGGCAAGTTCGTCTTGGCCATGTTAGTAGATATGGGTGAATTGGACTTCTACCCCTTTTTGTGCATAAAACACTGCGCGATCCCAAATGTGTTTCAAATCGTTGCGCCGATGCCGAATGCTATTTAAATGCGATGTGGTATTTCAAATTGGGGGCCCGATTATGGGATCATCCCATTTCAGGTTTTTTTTTGTTTGCTATGTACCTCCGGGGCCCCACCCCCGGGCCTCCAGTGACTGACTCGATGGATGGGATCCGAATCCGGCGATCGAGTCGTTGCGATGGTCACTGTCAGTTATAGCGTTATAGCACAATCATACTGATACCTAAAAATCTTAGGAAAAGTAGGAGGAATGGTATATGCTTCTATTGATGTGAAAATACCTCGCTTAGTAGCTGGGTTCATTTAGAAAAGCTGTGAATTCCTTCTGGGATCCGGGCAGCCAGTTTGGGCTCCATTTCAGCGAATGAATTGCAATCTGATTCTCGTTTGACGTACAAGCTCTTAGTCATTTCCGAGCTGTTAGAATTCCGTCCTGACTCCTAATGGGTTCGTAGCCTGGTCAGGCTCGGCGCACTGCTGTACGAGGTACTCACTGGCTCAGTTGCTTAGATGTCATTAGTATGTGTATGTGGGTCGCGCTGTGACGCGTCGAGCCCGAAGCAGACCAAAATTCAAAGCATGGACTGAGTCATCTTTGTCTTGCCGCCGTCTTTCGTCTGTCTCATACTATTTACTACTGCCGGATCTGGGCTCCGAATAACATGATCATAGGGGATGCTACCCAAAACCAGAACATTGGCATTGCACTGCAGCCATAGTCTGCGCACTGCACTGAGCGCTCTAAACAGTTACCTATCATAAGATGTCATGACAAGATCACAAGAACAGTAGTCTTCGCTGAAGCATTCGACTTTTCCGAACCTTTCTAGGTGCTCGGAAATTGTGCTTTTCATGAGATCTATTAAATAAAAAAGAAATAAAAAATGGCAGAGGTCTGATCTTTAAATCTCCCTCTCAGTCGCATTGAACGCTAGGGTACTTCCAATGGTGATCCGTACCCTGAGTCAGGCTAGTATAGATGCATTTGTGGCTTTTCTCTTCGCTCATTGAAAGCTTGTCTCACGCCTTCGTGCTTATAAGATGATCGATGATTGATGATACCTCGCCGTCGGACATGGATGGGCTTTAAAGGGAGGCTTCCAGACATTGAACACTATGCCGGCCGCCGTGGCCCGTGGCCCCTGGCAGGCCAGTGTCCGCTACAAATGGGCTAGCGAGTAAAAGTGTGTGAGCATTTGCGAACGAGTTGCGAGTCGGAATAGTACATGCTATGCTCATGTGAATAGTCTTGATACGAGCTGTTTAGCGTTCAATTTGAAGTGACTGTACAGCCCTTTCTCTTTGATTATGGTAAGAGGTAGTCTTTCAGTGGAATACCGCGACATTGAAATTGATCCCCAGCAAATCGAGCCTGCAAACTGAGAGGCGGCGACCGTGTATTCGGTGGGGCGACACTACAGTCTTGCACTTCCATCATAGCGCCCACTGAGTGCCTAAGCTTACACCAAAGTCTCATTGTCATACAGTGCTCGAGGTTATGAATATCCTGAAGAATACCCCAATCACAGGTCGTCTTCAGAACTGTCAGAGTCGGCCGGTCGGCCTTGCGCCAACCTGAATTCCAGTTTCTTGTCGCGCAAAAGGGGGATAATTCGTCGAAGGTCGTCCAAATTCATCTTGGGCGTGCCAGTTGGACTGCGGAAGTCCTTGAGGCCCAAATCCTCGCTGAAATGGACAGTCATGCCGTGCTGAGAAAGAAGTTTGGTCCTGTCGTACCAAAACCGCGGTTTTTCGGGTACAGCGACACGGTCTCGAGCGCATCGATTCTGCAGTGCGGCAGCTAGATGAGAATGAGAGCATGAATTAGGTCAGGACGGAGAGGAAAAACTCCCAGACATGTCGGGATCGCGAGCAAGCAAGCACAAGCAAGCAAGCAAGCAAGCAAACAGTACTTACTGAAGAAGTGTCTCACCAATCGAGAGTACCACTCCACAAGATCTGCAAGCTGATACCGCTTGTCGTTGACGTCGGCCTCCCAGACTACGGAAATATCAGAGCAAGGCACGTATCATTAATAGTGGACAGGGCGAAGAGCAAGGGTTACGCGGTGACGCGTGAGCGCGCCCCATCAAGGTAAGATTTTGTTCCGCACCTAACCGCTTCTGATCTTGGGCCTGTTCCTCGAGCGCGGAACGACCAGTCACACACTTGGTGAGAGACTTCAATATCCTGAACGTTCCGTCTTTGTCGTCCCATCCCATGCGCTGCGCGAATGTTTTCCCTCCTGGAGAAGACACAATGAAGCGATCGTCACGGCGCTCCACGCGGCTAGAAGCGACCAGCACAAAGGTCTCAAGATTGAAATTCGCGGAATAAGAGTCGGCCTGGCAAAGGTGTGAACGAAGTGTACGAGAATGAAGTTGTGTGAGTAGAAGAATTAATAGACATGGTTCTTTTACGGACCATCAGCTTGGGCCAGAAGCTTGCAACTCACCAGCTCTTGTAGTTTTGAGGCCAGTTCCTTAGCCGCTAGTGCGGCTGCCTTGTCACTCGCGACCAGACTAGAAGGTCGCTGGTATGCGATGCTGACAGCAGCCTCGTCCGCATTGCGCTCTTCCGGGGGGTTCTCGAGAGCAAGGGTCTTCGCGTACTCGTGCCGATCGGCTTCTGTCCCAGCGATGCGTCTCCAATACCTAGTCGTGATCGGCTGCCTGTCCATCAGGCCGGGTGGCACTGCAGAGTAGCAGACTTGATGTCAGAGCACTTCATCAGGGCGCTTCCGAAGTTTACGAACGCTTGAATTGGGGACGCACACTCGATACCTTCCTCTGCCGCTCGTCTGTCGGCATATTTGCTGTACTGGAACGCGTTCCAGTCGGATCTCTTTCGAGGTGCAGGCGCAGAGGGCTGAGTGATTCGAGCTAGATCACATGGGCGGATGTCGTTCTTATCACAGTAGTCGAGTTTTTGAATGTACAAGGTTTGGTCGAACGCGCGGTGTCTTTGGACATCAGCTGAGGGGACGGAGCGTTTAGTCTTCTTGCTGTGCGCGCGCTCAAACAAGCCTCCGGGATCGGTGCCTTGCGACGGCGTTTCTGGCTGGTGGCGCTGGCTGTCGATCTTTCACCGAAAGTCGAGGATGAGCTGGAGTCAGGATGCTGCTTAGGTAGGGACGGGTGAGGGGCAGGAATGCCAGCGGCGTTGGGAACGACGGGACCAAACAAAGACTGCATTGAGGCGTTCATTGAGGATGAAGTATACGGAGGCTGGGAATAAAATCAAATTCGGATCACAATTGACATAGTTAGCATGAGCCGTGGCAGGTAGGGTCGAACTGATCGCCGTTGAACAATCAGTCGAGATGTGTGCACGGCACAGCGAAGGAGCAACGCGACCCGACGCGACCTACCAGTGCTTGGATCAGTCGGTCACGGCCTGTAACACCGCTTGAGGAAGGTGAATGTCGAGAACGTCGCTATCACAAAGCAATGAAGTTGGACAAGCCAAAGATGAAGTACAATGGACTGGGTCAGTCAGATGGTACCTCTATAACAACAACCTGGACGCGTCAAAGTTTCCAGAGCTCGCTATTGATGTCCACAGCTAAGACGTGTTTGGACTCACTGGGGACAATCCTGGCGAGTGGTTAACACAGACGATCGGTCGAACGCGCAAGACTGAGGTAGAAGATCAGAAAGAAGCGATGTTGATTGCCAGGAAATCTTGGAAGGGACGCGGGTTGCAGCTGCAAACGAGAACACGCGCGTCTGCTCAGCGCTGGCGTAGGCTCGCGTCACGTGAGGCCGTGAGGTCACGTTCAATTTTGACTAACTATCATAATTTAAGTCACCCAGCCAGTACTAAGTCCTCACGGAGAAGGGTTTTAACTTCTGATCGACGGGACGATGAAATTCAAATAGCAGGAGAATTGTATTGTGCAGAGGTAAAATAACACAATACGAAGGTCAGCAAAGGAACGATTATCCCTTCATCGCCGTAACAGCAGGTAACAGCCACCCGTTGCTTGTTACTCGCGCAATGAAACCCGGACGGTTATTCGTGCTTCGTCGTTCCGCCCCAGCGCAGTGAGGAAAAAGGAAGGAATTAGAGTAGCGCGGGATTATCTACAGCCCCTCGAACCTCATGTTGTTGTTGAGCCCCTGAAACCGGTGTCGGGATGTCGACAACACGTCACGTGACTGACGGCGCATCGCGCAGCGTAAGCCGCGCCCGCGCGTCAACGACAGCGGGACCACGCCTGAGCTCTGTAGAAGAAGTGTCATGTAAACCCACGCGCTTGTTATAATTAAATACTAAATATATCTCTCAACAGTTCCGCACCACGTCAAAAATCGAAAAAGATTGTCCTCGCGCTGTAGCTCGATTTTTATGGTCCAGAAAATGCAGAAAGTCGGACATGACTTTTGGTCGGAACGCCGATACTACAGGCAGGTGAGGCAGACTCAATAGTATACTGGTACATTCACTATAGGCTGCCCTCAGGGCCGCAACACACTCAAAAACAGCGATTTTAGGTACATGAGTCGCAGATCCACACTTTTTTTACCAGTTAGGCTAATTACCAATCCGCATCTTTGCTTCAAAGATTGGCTGAGACTTGAAGCGATGTTTGAATACCATGATGTTTCCCAGCTGAAAGTTGAGGGGCTTCTCGCCGGCCCGTGGTGCGTCAATGATGCTAAACTGGGACTTTATTGGACGAAACCGCCGACATACCCTGCACCGCGCGTGACTATCAAAACCAGATAGGAGAGCCCCCTTTAGATCTACAATCTGGCTGACCCGGGGCTGGTGCCTCACACTCAGCACGAACCGGTGGTACTATTCGCCTATTCCCTGTGGATGTGTGACGAGGCGCGGCACACGCAGCGCCGATCACACCTGAGCTCCATGTTCCGACTAGTAATCTAATTCGAACTGAGTCGACGTGTTCCATGCATACCGTCTGTGGCTCAGCATGTGCAATACGAGGGGCTGCGCAGCGTCGAAGTTGTCTGATGGTTGTCACGATTCTGAGCTTTACGACGTCAAACACATCGCGATTACTGTCGACCAAAAGAGGCCGATTCTCGTTTCACTCGTGAGTAGCACAGCATGTGTACTCAGCAATCCGACCAACGACACAGGGCACCCGGCCCGTCCCACTCAAACTTCATCCGCAGGTGAATTTGTCAATTGCTCCAGCGAATTCTGTATTATTGATGGACAGTCAAAGTCGCGGAGCTCGATCAGAGTAGCCCCATGTTGGTGAAGCTGAAACGGAGTCGAGATAAGTCTGTTCCACGAAAGCAAAACTCTGCCACTCGTCCGATGGCAAGAAAACTTGCGGCTGGTGACGTGCGGTGCTATGTCCATTCCACCATCCTTTCTACCACCGTGTCTCCAATTTGCTTTTCTGCGCGTCGGCTTTGGCATCCGGCTCGACTTGGACGTCTTGCTCGATTTCGCGAACGGCGTGTCCTTCATAATCATCTACGTGGTCTCGCTTGAACACTACCACAATCGGCTCCGAATCATATCATACCTTGACAAACTGGCCAGGCTGATCTTGCGACCCCTCTCGTTCGCGTCAAAGATGTCATCCTTGAGTAAACGCTCGACTTGATCGTCCATTGACTGCGTCACGACGACATATTACTGCCAAGTCATTGCATGTCTCCGAGGTTGCACGATCACGTAAGAGGTCAGACTTACGGCTTCTGCTGGTGTTACACCGATCTTGGCTCGTCCACGATCATTGAGCTGGTCTTCGATTTCGCGCTGCTGCATCGAGGCCCAGCGTTCCGAGGCGAAGGAGCGAAGGTTGATGCTGAAGAAGTGTCGATCTTTCGTGAGCACTTTTGCGCAGAAAGATGAAGAGCGGAAAAGGCAACATACCCGATGAGCAGCTTGAGAGCAACCAGGCTGAAGGGAAGGAGAAGGGAATCGTTACTCGTTGGCTCAGTATGACCCGAACGATCAGACGCCGTCACGACAAGCTGACCAAATCCATCCGATCAGCACGACCAATGCGATCACGGCCCATCCCCTCAAATCACCCCACCCTTCTTCCACACCTCCACCTTTCAACACGCTTCCACCAGTCGAGTTCATCGAATTTGTCGAGGGCATCGCGCATTCGTCGATTGCGGAGTCGTCGACGAGCATCTCGAATGCTTGCGCGATAACGCGCACAACGAGACAGCCCAACGGAAGCGCCGCAAAACCCAGACGACGTGCGACAACAGGAGATTGGTCGACGAAGGGCTGTGGGTACGCGTAGTGGGCAAGGGGAGGGGTCGTCAACAGCGCACATGTGTGAGCAACGCGCGAATGATGCGCCTCGACATACCTGCTCTCGTCTTGTTCCTTTGGCTCCGACAACGAGATCTTTGCACAAGACATCGATGAACCTTCCATAGACTTGTGGTCGGATGTGGTTGAATTTGGTAATAAACGCATGCTTGAGCCAGTCGACGAGGCATTCACTCATGAGCACGACAATGGCGGGGGAGAAGATCGTTTGAAGAAGGGCGAGTGAACTAGGTGTCGGCAGCTTGGAAAGCGAGGTAGGAAAGGAAGCCAAGAACGGGAAGAGAGGAATCGCCGCGGTGGAGGAGAGCTCGACGAGATTGCGGAGCGCAATGATGAAAAGCATGATGCCAAGTTGGAACCGCTCAACAACGTCTGAACCAAGACAATGCGCGTCAGCACACTTTTCAGTGGATACCTTGATATACGTTCAGACTCGACCCACCTGCGCAAGTTAACTGGAACAGGTTCTCCTTTTCGAACTTTTTGAAGACACTGCCTTTGATCTCGACAAACTGGTTCGACAGGAGAAGGGTCAACAGGGCGTTGGAGTACGAGTTGATGGCAACATTGAGGGTGACGAGTTGGTAGAATAGCACCAACGTATGTGCGACTGCGAGGTCGAGGCCATCCTTCAGCGCGCGAGACGTTGGCAGATCCCACTCGAGGTTGCTCACCGACGTAGACGACAGTCAGACCGAACAGAGCGAGAGGCCTGATATGAGGATGCGAGCCATCTGTCCGCCTGCCCAGCGTCTGCCGGGAGAACAGCGAGTCCTGTAGATCCTGCCCGAACGAGCAACACAACCGGTCCGCGATCTGGCGAGTGAAGGGAACAAGGGAAGTCAGATGCGTCGGATTGATCTGATCGCAGTCGGTTTTGGGGTGATGTACCTCGAGCACATTGAACAAGACGTATAATTTTATCGTATCCTGGCCCCTGACGGAGTGATACATCTTGCTGGCATCCGTGATTCTGTGTAAAGCGATCATCGCCAGCACAAATATTGCGGCCTTGGCAAGATCGCATTTGTGAGAGAGGCGCATTCTTCTTCGAGGTTGCGAGCGGCGAAACAGAGGTAGGTGAAGGTTGAAGACCGTATTGATGACGAACGTGTAGACCGCAACTAGCGTTCGCAAGGGTAAAATGGTGAAGATGTACAGGAACGAGTCAAAACAGATGATGACGCCAAAGATGATGATCTAAGTGGGAGAGTGGCGCAAGCTACGGTGAGCTAGGAAACTTGCCGGACTGGCGAGACGCACGAGCGTACCCTTTCAAGTTCGCCTGGAACGGTCAAAAAGTTGGTCACACGTTCACTCTTGACACCTTGCTCGCCGTCAACTTCCACCGACATGACCTGGCGCAAGAGGTGGAACGGGTTAGCCGAGATCAGAATCGATCCCACGGCCGGGTTTTTGCCCGACTCCACCGTCTTCACTGTGAGAGGTACGGACTTCTTCTTGTAGGTAGTCCCACAGTGTATAGGGCAGAAGTCTATGGAACACTTCAGACCCGCTTCCTTTCCGCTGACTCCTCCCGTAGCTGCGATCTGCTGAGGAGGTATTGGGACTGAGCGGCGCATCGGCGCCGGGCGAACTCAACTCGCCACCGTCTCCATCTCCTTGCGAAGGATCAATGCGCGAGTCGTCCTTCGTGTAGCTCGCGTTGTGGTATTCCAGCTCGGGTGCCGAATGGATCGAACTAGCATCATGGTGGTCGATTCCGGGTGTGCCGGATCTTGAAGAGTGGTCGTGGACGCTCGTACTGGTGGGGTAGGATTTGAGCGAAGGTCGACGATGGTCTTGCTGCTGCTGCTGATCGAGCAAGGCGTCGAAGTAGAAGGACGTCGTCGAGCTTGGTATTGAGACGTGCTCCGGTGGTCTCGAGGTTGTGATCAGGATCGATGACGATTCGCCGACAGTCGCTGCATCGTCATCGTCACTGGCGGGCTGCTCGAGGCTGAGCTCGTGGCGATGGTTTCGAGCAGAGCCGAACGACCTCGGGCTCGAGTATGTTGTGCTGGATTGAGAATGGGTTCGTGGTCGTCGCTTAGGACTCGAGTGGATGTACTTGCTGCTGCGGTGGCTAGCGCCGCCGTCACGGGGATCGCGGTGGTCGTCGTGGCGGTCGTTGTGGTCAAGTGGGGGTGGTGGCAGCGGGGGTGAAGGAGGCGCTATCGGGTCAGAGTACAGTTGCTCGGCGTCATCCTCCTCCTCCGAGTATCCGACGTCGTTCTCATCGTCTTGCAGTGGTTGGCTGAGGTCGGGCAAGGACCGGGTCGCCAGCGATAGGGGCATCCTCACTCGACGAGCAGCACTCGAGGTGACGGCGAGAGCGAGAAGCCTTTTTGGGGCGATCTGCGACCCCGCCGATCATGATGCGAGTGCGATGCTTGGGCTGTGCGTTCAATTCAGTAGCAACACCTCTGGTTCAAAGCTTGCGTTGTATTCGTAGTGCCTAGGATTTATTGGACTTGCTGTGATCCGGGCCTTTGCTGCGTAGTGGTGGTCGCACCTGCCTGTGTGACTTCAATTTTTCTCGCGCTCCAAGCTTCAAGGCGCCTTTGCGGACCACCTGGAAACATTTCGGACTGAGACCACATGACTCTTTGTGGGTTCGACAACTCTCCACAACTACAACGGATTGCGATTTGCACACTCGAGGCAGGAATCATACAGCGTGAAGAAGGACACAAAACCGAAGACGGGTCGAAAATGATTACTTCTTGGCCGTCTTGCGACCACTCTTCTCCATCGCGGCCTGGCGCGAGGCTTCCGAGGCTGAGGGAACGTATGGCTAATCAGTTCAAGCAAAATTCGGTCCGCGTTTGCCATGCACGCACGCCACCTCACCATCGGTTTCGACCTTGCGACGGGCTGCCGCCTGTTCTCGTTGTTTTCGGATCTCGGCCAGTCGAGCGAGATCGGCGCGAGCGGCATCGGTCTGAATGATCAATCGAAACAGCGTCGACGATTTTGAGCAAGAAGGAACAAGATAGACTGGTTGGAGCACCAAGCTTTTTGAATGACTGACGACTCACTTTTCCAGCGGCGTGCAGTTTGGCATAGCGTTCGGCCGCTGCCTTCTTGTCGGCTTGTTCCCTTGGAGGTGGGCACAATACAAAAGCTTGTAAGTGTGACTCCTAGTTGCCGAGCAAGGAACATGCGACGTCGACAAACCTTTCGCGCCTCGACATCTCCTTGGGAGCACCCAAGTCGCCGAGCTTGATCCCTTTGTTGGGTTTCTGGTTGGCGTTCATCATGTCGAGCGCATCGTCGCCGTCGTCGTCGCTATCGCTGCCCAGCGCTTTCGTCGCGGCCTGCCCTCCACTCTTGGCAGCCTTCTTGTCCTTTCTCGCTTGTGCGACTTGA
Source organism: Microbotryum silenes-acaulis (assembly GCA_003665825.1). Taxonomy (NCBI): domain Eukaryota; kingdom Fungi; phylum Basidiomycota; class Microbotryomycetes; order Microbotryales; family Microbotryaceae; genus Microbotryum; species Microbotryum silenes-acaulis. The sequence goes on from QPFY01000006.1 coordinate 1,251,221, forward strand.
TCGGCTGTCTTGACATGCCCTCGGCGAGGCAAGTCGGTCGAGGCGTTCGATGGTGCCGATCCCGAGAACGAACTCGGGGTTGTGAGCCGGGTCGAGTTGAGGTTGCGTACGAGCCCTTCGTCCGCGGGCTCGTCTTCGTCTGATTCGGCAGTGGGTGGGAGTTCACCTACGCGGGTTGCGGGCATTTCTTCTTCATCGGACGAGGCCTCTCCCTCGCTGCTAGATTCATCCGAGTCGTTCGAGCCTTCCAGTTGTTGAGAGTTCCCATCGGCGTCCAAGCGAGAGAGATCGCGCGAGAAGCTGAGGTAGGTAGACGGGAGGAGGAAGACAAAGTGGGCTCGATCAATCTTTGCCAGGCACTTCTGCACTCTGGGTGCGTGTGTGTGTGTGTGTGGGGGGGGGGGGGGGGGGGGGGCGGAGATCGAGCAAGTTGTCCATTTACTCCCCGACTGAGAAGGATGAAGGGGGGAGGAGCCACGTACTGTCTTCCTCCTCCGCGCTTAGCCTTGCCGAACTTGCCGGCGTTGCGAACCATAACTGATGGATGTGAGAAAAGGCGGGAGGGCAAGAGAGGAAAGAAAGCGTCGAGAATGAGATGGAGCTGGGACGATACCAAGGGTGTCGGTGAGTATCAGGTAAGGAGGACTTGCCCGCGTGCACGGGCTGTCCTGACTCGAACTCGGATCTTGAGCTCGATTCAACTACTACGACACACCCGAACTTGTTTGAGCCGATTTGTAATCCGAATATCCCTATCTAAGGGGTGTGTGCATGCCGGTGTAAGCTCTATTGAACGATGAAAATACCCTACTAAAAAAAGTCACCTTGTGTAGCATGTTACAATGCACGAACGGGCCCGAAAAGTACTACAAATTTCCGAGATGCAGATTGGCCTGGGGTGAGCTTTCGAGTAGCTTTCCGGGATCTCTTTTTTCAAATGTTTCAAATGTATTTGAAATCCGGCCTTCGCACGCGCAAGTACGCGCACGACTCGCGCAAGCTCGCACACGAACCTCCGAACGGCCCAGTACGCAGCGACCGCTTGTGCACTTTCCACCGCACCGGCCCACCACGACCAGCGACTATCACCGATCTTCAGCTCTCGTTCCCTCACAACCTCTTATGGGGGCCACTCTCCTTGCCCACAAGGCATCTTGTAGCTTTTGCTTTCTAGCTCTCAAGTTGTGAGTCACGCGTGTCCTCCCGCGACGGGTTGCTTTTCTTCCCTTCCGTCACCTCGCACATCATACTCTCCTTTTTGGCTGTGCACTCGAGTGGTGAAGCGCCTGGCCTCGCACCCTGTTTCCAAGTTGTATGTCCGACGAGTCTTCCGTACTCTTTCTACCTTCCAACACACTTCCATCAGACCCGGACCCGCAAATCCATATTGTTCCTCCGCTGTTCCATTCCCCCGGCTGTCGTCCATCTCTTCTCTCTCCCACACCCCGCATCAGCCGTGATTGAACACTTCAAAACATATCCCCACTTTGAAGCATTCAATTCACAACCCTCGCCCTCGAAACTCATCCGTGGGGCTTGTTGAGGGCGGCTTCATAGCGCTGCGCATGCAAGATCGAATTTCGCAATAGGATTTCGTTTGACAGTTGTGCCTCAATCTTCCTACGGCATCGCTGATAAAGCATCTCCTTCATTTTGTACTGCCGCAGGGTGTCGCTTGGTTCGAGATCGGTGATGAAATTGTATGTGTACTTTTCTATCGCCACTTTGGCACGATGCTCTCTCAAGCTCAGATTGGGACATCGAGGCTTTCGTGTCGACTTGTATTAGATTAGGCATGACACCCATTTCCATATTTTCCTACTGCCATCATTGAGCCTCACGTTTTGGCCTTGGCTAAATCAACAACTATCAACCTCCTCGGCACGCCTTTGGATGTGAGCATATCCACAACGACCTTGTCGTGCGTGCCCTGGCACACGACTTCCATCTTTTGTGCCTGCCCCTTCTTGGTCGCTCCCAAGATGGGTTGCAAGCTGACCGAAGAAGCGGTACGGATCTTGAGCTCGTCCAATAGCGTTTGCAGAGGGTAAAAGTTGAGAGGCGTCGAGGTGTAGGTTTCGTGGTTCGTCAGAATCGTCACTTGACGTTTGCCGACGTTCTTGACCGAGATCTTCATCCCCGGAGGCGTCCCCTTGAACGACTCGACGGGGTGGTTCGGTCGAGCGACGGAGTAGTACGGTTGGCAGGATGATTGGAAGCGCGTGATCGCGTCTGAACGTTTGAGGAGATCGAGCGACTCGGACTTTTTGAGCAGGCAGTGCGACAAGGTCTCGTCGGGCGTGAGGAAAGCTGGGTCGCGAGGATGGGTGAGCGAATGCGAGGTGATGTAGGTCGTAAGTATTTTTTTGAGTTCGACGGGGAGATAGAGGTCACGTTCCGGCCTGTTTGCTACAACGTGGTCAGCAGGATGCAACCACATATCGACCATCCTAGACGTGAAAGCCTGACCTTGGGTGATCGACGTCTTGAAAGATGGCCAATACGTCCGAGGTCGGCTTGAAAAGTTCCGTGATGACCACAGAGGATGATGACGAAGAAATTTCAGACAAAGAGGATCCACCGGGACCGAGGTCAGCTTCTGATCCTTTCGACGAGGCCTGCACAGCCTGAGCTTGAGCTTGCGCGAGCGTTTTGTAGATCCGAACCGCCTGGACACTACGGCGAGACAACGTCGCTGCGAATCAGATCAAGCGATAACAGGAGAATACTTACTTTTGATCGTGTAGTACTCACTCAGGATGCTCCACATGCACGCTCATGATCATCAGCTCGCCCTTGACCTCTTTCGATACGACGTAGCCCGCCTTGACGGCAAATTTGACGAACGCGCTGAGCTTTTTGTAGGAGCTCTTTTTGATCTCGACTGTGGAGTGCGGGGGTGAAGCAGGTCTATGGGGTAGGATATGGGACGAATAGAGCGATGACGCAGGCAAAGGGAACGGTGCGGTGGGTTTGGACAATGTCTGACGGATCGAGAGGAGCAAGGCTTGGAGAAGCACCACATCGACGTCTGTTCGCATGGGTCCGAACGTCAGGGTTCATTGACACATCCTGGTGAGCTCTGCACAGCTTCAAGTATACCCATCTGAAGCGTCTTTCCCACTTACCTGCAGGAGCCAATCCAGCACGCTCCTCTGCCTTCGGCTGCACCGATAAATCTTGCATCTGCCTAAGGGGCACCTCCTGTCCCTTTTCCTTTGCTGTCCCAGCGCTGCCATGGGGCCAGGATGTGGAAGTAGCGCCCACTACTGATTCCTTGCTACCACTATTCCATAAAAAATCGCCTCGCGCGTGCAAAGTTGTGACGGCCTTACCGCCCTTATTGAGGTCAAAGTTGGCCAAGAGCTCCGGCCTGGTTGCGGTCAAGTACCCGATGGCGACGATCACGGGCGATGATGAGCATCGAATCGTGACCAGGGAGCCGGGCTGTATGTCGTCAGGAAGGGATAGGAGAGAAGAACGGGATATGCCGGCGAGGAAAAGGGCTGATGGAGCGTGGGGTTTCGAGAGGTGATTTCGGTCAGTGGATGGGATCTCGGTGGGGGTGGGGGATGCCCCCGAGAAGTAGCCCCGCCCCGAAGTTTGGGTGACTTACCTGCGCCGGTGATGAGATGGTCTAGTACGGCATCGGCGGTGACCAGAGTAGGCAACACGTAGCGTCCGGGCGGCTTGATCGCATTTTGACTTTGTAGTGGATGATTATGGGGTTGCTGAAGGAGGTCTATCGCATAGCACGTCGGGACGAGGTCATGGTCGTCGCCCTTGCCCGGTCGAAAAAACAAGGGGTCGTTGCCGGTCGCGGGGGAGAGGTACAGTGTCACTGGTTCATCGAGATGGGTCGCGGCCTTGCAGATGAGCGTCTTATCGGGCAAGGCGACTTTGGCCAAGGCCGATGTCCAACCAGCAGGATCGAGCGACGGGAAAAAGAATGACTTCGGAATGGACGTCGATTGGACAAGCTCCTCGCGTAGCCGGCGCAGATCACTCGAGCGAACGGGCGTAGACGTCTTGGAGCTAAATGGCCGCTTGAACATGGTGTAGGGTTGAGCGGGGGAGGGCCGTCTGCAGGTAGGAGAGTCAGGCCGACGAGGGGCACCTCGAGCTGCCGAGCGATGCACCGTCCCGAGAGGAAAAGGGTCCGAGCGCGCGCCGCCAGCTACTAACACCAGTAGACGCCATTCAACGCCATTGAGCACAGCCCGACCGCACGCACTGCCAGGCACTGCCAGGCAGCTGCCGCCAGCTGGTCAGTTAGAACGCACCGTCCCTGCTCTTAGCGCTGGTCCATTCCATTATTAGGCACTTGAGACCCCGCCCGTGTCATCACTCCGCTCGCCCACGCCGACACCCATTGCGCCGGAGAAGAGGTGCCAGTGTTCGCTGCCTCAAACAAAACGCGAGCTCGGTCATACCCAACAACATGGCCGAAGAAGGCAAGCTGCTCGCCGAGAGCCTCGCGACCGTGCGTACCCAGCTGGGCCAGCTGAAGCGATGCCTGGTCAGTACCACAACATAGCCCGTGATCCTTCATCATCGTCTGGCACGGAGCGTCGTCATTCCCTATGGTCACGACGTGCCTTTGCTTCGGTTCGATGTGGTTCAAACATCACCGACATGACTCGAGACGGCCAGCGTATGACGCCCCACCACCCACCCGCCCGTCATTCCTCGTCCACTCCCCACCCCCGACCACCGTGACTCTGATCCACGCTATACTTGGCCAGAGTACTTGGCGCAGTCGTTCCAATGGGCTAAAATGGGGCGGTACACTCTCGCAAGGAGCCGCCCGGCGCACCAGAGCATACACGACGAAGCGGAAGCGAATGCCTCGATACGGATCCGATTACCCTCCCAAAGCGCCGCCACATGCCGTCACCGTCACCGTCACCGTCACCGTCGACCGCCAACCGGGATTGACCACCGACCCCCGCCACATCTCCGCTCCCACACACCGAAGCTCCTGCCGTGACAGGGATCCATGCTGACCGCTTACCTCGCTTTCCCTCGCGCCCCCTTCGTCGGTGCATCAGGATGGCGATCAGTTGATGGATGCTCTCAAGAGTGCAAGCACCATGCTCGCCGAGCTGAGGAGCTCGTCTTTCAGCCCCAAGCAGTACTATGAACTATGTCAGTCGCGGCACCACCGCAATGCAACTCTTATCCCTGGTTTGTTATGCACAACGTCTCAATTCGTCTGATCCCATTCCGCAGACATGGCCGTCTTTGACGCCCTTCGGCACCTGTCGTCATACCTTCATGACGCCCACGTGTCGGGCCGACACCATCTTGCAGACCTGTATGAACTCGTTCAGTATGCGGGCAACATCGTACCTCGGCTATGTATGCACACTCCCTTCTGCTTCCCGCAAACCTCGCCACGCGTAAGCGGGCTGCTGACTTGCGCCCCCTCGTCACCCACCACTTCTCCTGCAGACCTGATGATCACCGTGGGCACCGTGTACATGTCCATACCCGAGGCTCCCGTCAAGGAGATCATGAAGGACATGATGGAAATGACGCGCGGTGTGCAGCATCCGACCAGGGGCCTGTTTCTGCGCCATTACCTAAGTGGCATGACGAGGGACTATCTACCCGTCGGTGACGATCCAGGGTGAGCAGCCTTTTTCTATGTGCTGCGGTCATGTCCTGGGGAGCATAGGATCATACCTCTCATACGTGATCAAGCCCTCCCTCCCTCTTTATTGTGCAGACCTGGTGGTAATCTCCAGGACTCGATTGGATTCGTTTTGACCAACTTCATCGAAATGAACAAGCTCTGGGTCCGACTGCAGCACACGGGTCTGTCACGCGACCGCGAGCGCCGAGAGATGGAACGGCGTGAACTGCGCATCCTCGTCGGCACGAACCTAGTCCGATTGAGCCAACTTGAAGGCGTCGACTTGGAGATGTACCGCCGATCCATCCTGCCAAGTATTCTGGAGCAGGTCGTGAATTGCAAAGACGTGATTGCGCAGGAGTATCTCATGGAAGTCGTCATCCAGGTCAGCCCCAGCTCTTAATATTTCGCTTGTCCTCCGCAAGGCCGCTCCTCAACCAGATCGTGTCTCATGCTTGTCGCAGGTCTTCGTCGATGACTTCCACCTTCGGACGCTCTCACCGTTCTTGTCAGCGGTGGCGCAGCTTCACCCTAAAGTGGCGATTAAATTCATCGTTATTGCCTTGATCGACCGACTGGCCGCATATGCCGCGAGAGAAGCCGAGAACGAGTCCCCAGAGGAACGTCAGCAGCAGGAGGAAGAAGCGGCAAGGCGACTCTTGAGAGAGGTGAAGCGTCAGCGTGAGAGAGCCAAGTTGGATGCAGACGGTCGGAGCCTATTGGCAGGCTCTTCGGGCTCAGTGGATGGGGAAACGGACGCGTGGGGTGCCGAAATTGTGCCGCCGGAGCAGGACGAGGTGTCTCAGGACGATGGGCTGATCGATGGCGTCGTCCCAACCGTACCTGCGCACACCGTTCGCAAGTTCAGGGGTATTCCGGAGAACGTGAGATTATTTGAGGTGTTCTGGCAGCAGGTTGTCGAGCTTATCAAGGTGAGATAGACAATCGATGGCGGCGGCGAAGGGGGGGCGGCGGGGTCGACCCAGCTGACTCTCGACATCTGGCACATCACCATCTAGGCGAGACCGGACCTCTCCATTCAAGACATCACAGCACTCCTCGTCTCCCTCGTCAACCTGTCACTCAGCTGCTACCCCGACAAACTTGAGTATGTCGACCAAGTCCTCTCCTTTGCGCGATCTAAAGTGCAGGAATACGCCGACTCCCCAGACCTTCATCACCCCGTCACAATCCAGAGCCTTCTCTCGCTCTTACTCGCACCCATCAACTCTTACCTAACCGTACTCACCTTGCTGGCCTTACCGAGCTACAAGGAACTGCTGATGGTTCAACCTTTTCCGACGCGTCGCTCGATTGGGCATGCTATTGTCGCTTCGATCTTAAAAAATGAGACAGTTATCGACTCGGCCGAAGACGTCAAGGGGGTTCTGGATCTGTGCCACGTACTGATGCGAGACCAGAAGGACCGCGTCGTTCCCAACCCACAAGGTTTGGGGCAGCGACAGTCCAGTGGGGCGCTCGGCGGCGTCGGGCGTGGGCAGCAGAGCTACGACGTGGAAGAGATGGCCGAAGAACAGGGATGGATCGCTCGGATGGTACATTTGTTCAGAGCACATGAGCTCGAGGCCCAATTCCACGTCAGTCGATGGCTCTGTCGAATGACTTTCTGTTCTCACTCCTCATGCGATGCGGCTTGCTGACGACTGCCTGCGGACTCTGTTTCAACATTCACACAGCTGCTTCAAACCGCCCGCCGCGAATTCTCCGAAGGTGGAGACAGAATACGGTGGACCTTCCCACCTCTGATCGTTGGCGCGATCAAACTTGCTCGGCGGTACAAGGCACGAGAGCGGTTCGTCGAAGACTGGGACGTCAAGGTTTCGTCGCTGTTCAAGTTCATGCATCAATGCACCTCGGTCCTATATAACAAGGTCGAGTCCTCCGAAATTTGCTTGCGACTGTACCTGCTCGCCCTTTCAGCCGCGGACGAGGCCAACCTCGAAGAATTGGCGTACGAATTCGCCGTGCAGGCTTTCACCATCTACGAGGAATCAATCTCGGAGTCGAGGGCGCAGCTGCAGGCGATCACGTTGATCACAGGTACCCTGCAAGCGACCCGTGTCTTTGGGATGGACAATTATGATACACTCATCACAAAAGCAGCTCTTCACGGCGCCAAGCTGTTGAAGAAGGGCCAACAAGCGACTGCGGTCGCCCTGGCAAGCCATTTATGGTGGCAAACTGATAATGTTGTGGTCAAAGAGATTGATTCCGACAAGGTGAGTTTATTTTATCGATGTGTGCGTAACGAACGGACGTTGAGACGAATTTTGCCATGTGTGTCACAAGGCACCGTTCCGCGATGGCAAGCGCGTGCTTGAATGTCTGCAAAAGTCGCTTCGGATCGCGACGTCTTCGATCGACGAACTTACAAGCGTTCAACTTTTTTGCGACGCTTTGGATCAGTACCTTTGGTACTACGAGCGAGGTGTGGAAGCCGTGAGTGCCTTCGACCAGCGTTGATCACTGATCGCGCAACGCACAGCAGCGCTTCGTCAGCTCTCCTGACATGTCCTCTACGCTGCTGCTCTTGCCCAGATATCGCCGAAGCACATTAACAGTCTCATCGAACTCATCACCTCGAATTTGGACGGGCTGCAGTCAGACGAGATTTTATCCGCAGCCGGTGGTGCAGCCTCCGGACTCATCGAGATGCCCAACAGTGTCGAAGCTACCGTTCATCATTTGCGCAACATCTTGAATTATATCGCCCGGAGGAAAGAGGATGATTCGTCGCCCCTCTTTGAACAGGTCGAAGTTGCTGGGCCATTGCTGAAGGTAGCTTAAGGAAGGAAAGGCTCGCACCTGGCTCGCGAATGTCAGGGGCTTGTACTCAGCGTCGTGGCTTTGAGATTCTGCGCTGTGCTGCAATATGATATGAAGGCTGCATTGCTCTGCAGGAAGAAGAGCCTTAAACATGCAGAATCTAGTGCCGGCTCTGAAGCTGTGTGTGGCAGGCCGGACATTATTTTTGAGGCCCCCCTTCAATGCTAAGGTCCGAATCCGATTCCAAACTCCTGCTTGGGCTCCGTGAGTGGCTAGGACGTGGTGGCACAGCTTTGGGAGCTACAGCCTTCTTGCCCGATCTGCCCGCCTTGAAGCGCTTTCGACCTCTCGGCAGGGCCATAATTTTCTCAAGCTGGGAAGTGAATTAGGTAGAAGAGGGCGTGAGCATCTTGGTGCGGTATTGTGTGAGTCCCGTAGAGAATCTTACCTGTCGCACCTTCTCGCCTCTCGATGCATCTCCGACCCCTTCATCTTCATCCCCGGCTTTTGTGGGATCATAGCCAATCAGACGAACGGCATGCGTGGAGAAAGCTCGCCGTTCAGCCGGAGCAGCCGGTGGGCCAAAAGCTTCTTCACCGAGACTTTTGGACGTCGATTTCTTCGGTTTCGGCTCTACTGTCGAGTTGTCAACCTGCCCATTTGCATTCAAGCTGGCTTCCGCTGGGACCGTTCGGCGGGCCAAGTATTGCCCTCCTAATGTTTTCCCCTGGTCGTGCTGTAACAGGACCTTGAGTTCATGCTCGGCAGTTTGTTGCGCCTTTCTCTTGCTTGCCCGTGACTTCTCCAAATCGGCCAACGTTGGGCCATCTCTAATCCCTTGCACGTAGCCGCCTGACCCATTTCCGCTCGTTATGGCAGCATGTCGTAATTCAGAAGCGATGACAGCTTTGATCCGCCCTGGGTTGTTATCGACAAACTGTTTGGAAGATCCGCTACGGGTGACGTAGGTCTTCACCCCGTCATTCAAAGAGGTGTTGTCGCGGGGTAAGAGGCCGATTTTCCTCACTGGGTCGTATTCGTCCTTGATTGCAAAGCGCGCAGCCCTCGTTTTCGCGCTGGGGACAAACTGGCGTTCGAATTCGGAAGGATTGAACGTCGAAGTGGTCGAAAGACTCGAATTCCTTTGAGAGAGAATGGGGCATGATCCGTAGCACGTTAGTACATCGAGGAGTGTCCGAAAGTCTGCACCAAAAGGGACTCACACATTCGCCGTCTCGGGGCGGCGCACTCCCGTTGATTTGACTGCTCTGTGCACATGGTACTGGCAGTACTTGTTCACACGACTTACGGTCATGTTCCATAAGAGTCAAAATTCTGGGTTCTGTAGACGATAGCTGTGGTCAGACGTCAGACTCACCCGTCGCACCACTCGTCACAGGAGTTGCCGTTAGCTTTGCGCGCTTTGCAGCTGCTCAAATCCTGCGCTTGCCCAATAATCATCATCGAGTCGGCGTTTTGGGGAACAAGAGTGTAAGCGTTGCTTTTCCCCGGATACTGCAAATTTCGAGAATAGCTTAGCAAGATCGTCTCAGTGTTACTCGGGAAACTAGTGGCATTCGTGAATGATGGCAAAATCTTACCTCCCTGGGTTTCAAGATCCGGGGATTCAGGATCGCTACTACTGCACCAACGCTTTCTTTCCAGAACTTTTCGTACGCGCCCCCACTTCCGCCCTGGTATACTGGTACCTGGTAGCCGTCCGCTTCGATACGATTGTCGACACTGTAGGCCTCAAACAGGATGACGTTCAAAAGGCCATGACCACTGGAGCTCGCTTCCGGGGTGGAGAGGTCAACGAGAGTGAAGCGTAGATTTTTTCGCTCTTTGGTCCCTTCTTTCGCGTTGGGATTCGTCACCTTGACCGGGCCTTTCCAGGCGAGCACGCCAACAACGATGAAGTCTGCATCCAACTCGACATCGACTTCATCCGTGCCTCTCTGATGGCGAGCGCAAGAGTACAATAGCGAGGGGCTTAGATGGTAGCGATCGGAGAAATGGTGTTGGAGGTCCTCATGCGGGATGCATCGCGAGCCAGGGCTGAGTTCACGAAGAGCAAGCCTGTGTGTGAGCGCCATCGCGGAGTTCGCGTTTCACAATCCACACCACATGTAGCTCACCGGAGTCTGATCTTGCTGTAAGGTTCGATCGTCGCATACTCGGGATCACCGGGTACGGGTGGATGAGCCAGCGGGCCAAGCTGAAGATGCTCGATCACCTTGCCATCTCGAGTCCGTTGGGTGGGGTTGTTCGGCGCACCAATGATATCGAGATCATCAGCTTCATCCTTTTTGTCATGGCCGGCGACGTCAGTGGGATCATCTGGTCGAGCATGCGTTTCGCTTCGGGTCGTCTTGGGGGCTGCAAGTGTGTTTGCCGTCGTCTTACGTAGATGGTGTTGCGCACTACGAAAGCGCGCAATCTTACCTCCCTTGCCTCGTAATTCTGCAAGAGGGTCTGCTGGCTCCTTCCGTTTCTTCGACTTTGGTTGCTTTGCTGGGCGATCAACTCCATCCACCTTCTGGCTTGTGGAGGCTACCGCGGCGGCGCGGCGATCGAAGAGAGCAAAGCTCGAACTACGAGTCGTTTCTCGCCTCCGGGCTTCGCTGTGGGACTTGACCTTGTGGATTTTATCGAGACCTTTCAAAAGTTTAGATTGACCGTCTGTGAAGCATAAGCCGGTATCATCAGCTCGGATACAGGGGTGGTCATGGCTCCAGAGCAAATCACCCACTTTGGCGCACGGGCTCTGCGGAGACCAGTTCGGCATGGTCGAACGTGGCGCGATCCTTCCCCTTTCCGCGTTCGCAATGATCCGACCTGGAAGATGTGCGCGGGCCGCCATGCCTTTTGCTATCTTTGGCCCCGACGAGATCATCCTCCCACTCGTCGGCAGGACTGTCCTTGTCCCCGATGACCGACAGCCGGGGTTGCTTGCCTGACGAAATGCAGGGAGACTCGGATCAGGGAATCATGCTCTATACAGCACAATCATAGATGGCTGGAACTTGCGAGGACTTGGGCTGGCAGGAATGAGCAGATAAGTACCACTGTCGGTCCCGACTTGGCGATGATGGGTCGCAACCCGAGCGAGAGCTTGAAGTGCGTTGCTATCCGACGCTGCACGTCTCGAGTCTACTTCTGTCGGATCGTAAACAGCCGCAGGCAGTAGAGCTATATCATCTTGAGGACGAGTGCGTTGCATTGCCGAGCAACGGCACTTTGTCGACTTGACCCCGTGGCAGATAGAGGATCGATTGAGCGGGACGGGATGCGTCGCGGCACGATGAGCCGCTCGTCTGCAGTGGCACGCGCCGCGCTTGGACAGGACCCGGGAAAGCTCAGCCCGATGTCACGGTGCGTCCCCGAAAATGTACAAATCGGACCCTCCGAACCCCAAACTGCGACTCAAAAGTGGTACAAATCGGAAAAATTGGCACTCCAGATCTTGGATGTACGTCCTGGATGTGGTACAAATCGATGTACCCAGACCTCGCACCTCCCTGGTCGTCCCCTGCTCGGCCGATGGCCGAGCATGTATCAGCGGCGGCGGTCTGGGATCAGTAGGCGCGCGCCGCGGGCTAACTGGCGGTCCATTAGTTTGAATGAGTTTCTGAACGAAATTGGACGCGCGAGCCGATTGTAATGCCAAAAAATGCGCTTCACGCTCACAGAGCTCACAACAGATGCTCACCAAATCAAGGGCGCTCACCTATGCGGGTCAAAATAAGCCTAACAAATATACTACCCCGCGCGCGGCGAGTTTACAAAAAAAAAAAGAACAAAAAAAGGTTTAGGGAGCTTTTTGGAGATTTGGCCCAGGAAAACGTTGGTACGGGCTAGGTGCACCATTCCCCTGCCAACCCCCAGCCCCCGGAGGCAAAAGTGGTCACTAATTCGGGCACTTGCTACTTATCCCCGCTAATGGTCCATCTGCCTCAGCACCACGAGTTCCCCCCACTTCCCTCCACCCAAGGCCTTGCAGGCTTGCACCCATCGCTTCAAGCATGGACATCCTACCACACACACCACCACCTCTACAACCTAGCTCAGCATCGCCAGTCGGAACAGAGAAGGGAAAACGTACTGACAAGACCAAGCGCAAGAAGAGCACGACCGTGAGGAGGAAGAGGAAGAAGGTGACCAGCAACAAGGACATGATCGAGAATGGGGCCACGACGTCGGTGGGAACGGAGGAGGAGGCGAAGACAAAGAAGAAGAAGAGGAGGAGATTATGGACCAAGCGAGTACGGAAAAGGGAGCCATCGTTGTCTCCGGATAGCGAGCTGTTCGACAAGACGTTCGGCTTCAATTTCGGTATTTTCCGCTCTCCGCCGAAGAGGCGTCCGAAACGTCAGCCGAGCCCATCAGCAACTTTGCCACTTTGCTAAACGCCACTAAATAAATCTCGAGCCGCTAAACCGCTAAAGTGCGCAAAATGGCACTGAATGGCGCTAAAATTGGCACTGTTTGATGAACTTAGCACAGTTTGATGAAGTTGACACTTAACATTTGGAGCAGTGCTGTGGTGAGGTGTATCAATGTAAGCACCTTGGTTTCTATACTTCCTATTACAAACTCTAGGTATCAGTATACCAAGTACTCGACTTGCAATAGATACATAAAGACACGATTTGCTCTCGACACATTACCAACTGAGTCCTTTATCTTTTATACTTATCTAATTATTATTTCTACTGTATCTCTTTTCACTTTCTTTAGTTTTTTGTCTGTTTTTTGTCCTTTTTGTCTAGACAAAAATAGACAAAAAATGTTTGCAGTATTAGAACTGAAGCTATACTGATGATTCAATTGACCAAACTCATGACAGGGGCTATTCTGACAGATCCATTTGCGCCGCCCTCCCTTTCCCCTTCCTGCGACTCCGAGGTGTTTTCTGATCACGTAGAATATTGATGCTAAACACCCTCCCAAAGTGGTGAAATATGTGTTGATCCTGAACCAGATTCACAGTGAACTTGTCATCCCAGTTATCCATGATATTCTGGAAATTCCACTCCGGCGGGATCTCCGTTTGTCCGAATAGTGGCTGCACGAACGCCGATCGCAAGACATCCTCAATAGGAAAAACGCGTTGCATCTTCTTGCCATCGGCGCCACGTCGGAACTTAAGAATCGGCGAAAAAAGGGCACTGTTCTCGTCCGCGTTCTCGTCCTGTCGCACATTGAGATTGGCGTCAGCAAATGGGCTCCAGATCTGCAATTAGAGACCCGATAGGTTCCATACGCTGCGACTGACCCACTCAAATTCATCGCCAATGCAGAGCCCGTGCCACAGCCCATCCACTTTGACTGAAAAGATTCCTCGGATGTGAAACACCGTGAAGGGCCGGAGGGCGTTCCACGCAATGTCCCAGTAGGTCTCCCCTCGTCGACCCGGGGGTGGTAGGCGACTATAATTGTGAACGAATACGCAATCAAAGCGCGGACCGACCGTTCCTTCTCCACGATAAGGGTAATTTGGGTTGGCCCAGATCGTTTGCACGAGCGGAACTCAATAGAAGTCATTGTGTCAGCGCGATGAGTTATGTTTGGTAAGTGATTTGGAAAACTTCCGACTCACTAGCGGCGTCGAGTGTAGGCTTAGGAGGGTTCTTGTACATCGCCCCTCCGATCTTGAAGCTGTACTGCCACTTGGTAGCCAAATATCCAGCCCGAATGTCGTCATACTCATTGGATCCGAGGTAGTCTGCGGTCTGTGGATGCGATGGTTTTTGGAGCAACGGGTTAGAATACGATCTCGGCCAAGTGCAGAGTACTCCATCAAACTCACAAGCATTACAAGATCTTCTTGGCCCAATGCCCTCGACAGCGCATCGAGATCCATCATTCGCCGGTATTTACCACCTGCAGGCAAAGTGTCGAGTTATCTAACTCCGTAAACCTCGCGCGACCCGATGCCGATCTCACCGGCTCGTTCAGATAGCGCAACTTTTCGGACCGGACGGGCCGGAATTGGAATCAGGGCTGTGTCGAGGGTTGTTTCCATGCGCCCTGCGATCGTCAACGTTTCGACAAGAGATCGCATTGTCTCCGAACGGCTAGCCCCTTCACGTATTTGGCCATCCGCATTGCACTTGTTGCTGGCACGCCAGTGAACTTTAGCATAGTCGATGTGAGCGCGCTAGTGAATCATGCGTGGCAGGACTGGTCAGCATCTCATGGTCGCAAAATACCTGGCTCGGCATGAGCTCACCTCTCCATCCGCTGTGTTTGAGTGCGGTGCAACCCCCCACTTTCTTGTTCATTCGGGGTAGTGTCCTATTGCGTGCAATCGGGGCCAATTGAACCCAAGGTTTGTGACTTCGCCGTTCTTCCTCATTCGATCGCGAGTGAAGTTCCCCGAGATGAGCTGTCCAAGGAAAAGCAGTAACGAATCATAAGCTATTTGAAACTCGCCGAAATAGTGGTATCCGCACGCAAGAGTGTGAACTTACTAGCATGTATTCCGAAATCAGCAACTCCAAGTCCTCCAAGCTCTCCTCGGTGGATTCAAGAGAAGTGGCGTGCATGATGATGTAGGAAAGGATGGCCATGATGAGGCATATATCGTCGACCATGGTGCAAGAGACCCTGTCTTTGTCGACCCATGTCACCTCTGCGCACGATGCAATCAGGACAATCAAGGCGCCTCGATGAGCCTTCACGCGACGTCAACAAAAAGCGAACAGCGAAAATTGGCACCTACCCCATATCGCAGCGGGGAAAATCTACACTCCAGGCAGGTTGGTCCTCAAGATCAGCGCGAACCAAGTCAGTCTGATCCATCTGCGACGTACATTCATCAGCTTGCGAGTATGTGCACCCGTCCAATTCGTATGCAGGAAGCCGTCCTTGAATCGGCGTTGCAGCGAATGCATCGGCATGCATCTGAGACTGTGGCATCGCGAGATCGCGTTCACATTCGATGGGTACGTCAGAACTCGGTTTCGGTCGCAAATCAGCGTCTCTTGGCAGATCGAGTCACTCACTGTGCGCCAATACTGGTGGTGATCTGATCGAACACGAACTTTGATTCGTCGTCTTTGCAGAAGCTGATCAAAAGAGTGTCGATGGTGATGTCTTTGACCATGCCTGTCACCATTTGGATGCGAACATTAGCACTTGACAGTAAAACTTTGACATCATTGAATAGAAGCGCATACCTTTAATCAGTTGATGAAGGGAATCCGCACCGCAAAGTTTGTGACCGTCGATCCCAAGCCCATCCCAAACAGTCTTTGCGGGGAAGACACGGGCAAACCTTCGTCAGCCGCTGGTGGTATCGGGCGGTTCCGGCCTGGGCACATGACTCACCCAACCGAAATTTAGCCCATGATTTCGTAGGGCGGCAATCTGCTTGTGCATACTCCCATCGACTTGCTTCGCTTCATCACGAAGGGCCGCTGACTTGGCACTAGTCCTCGGTTCCCCTGGCGACTGGTGGAGTTCGCCATGCTTAAGCGTACAGCTGGCAACGACATGGTTCAGGCATCAGTGTTCTGTATCTACCCATGGGAGATAGCTTGCTCGAGGCTTACCAAACGACATGCCCTGATGCCACACCCAGCAACCAGCACGCTTCCGGATAGTCGACAGCTGTTGGGCCGAAGTACACGCGCGCGAAATGATAGTGGCCGTCGGCGCACAGAAACAAATGACTCTCGGTGAGAAAGCGCTTGATCGGTTGCCACAATTGCCTAAAAGGTTCATAGGTCAGGCGGGGCCAGGGAAACAGTTGCGACTCGAATTGGCAACTCACTCGTCGAGTGAACAAACGCCACAACTCGTCGTTGCCTTTGTCAGTGCCTGCAAAACTCATTTATCTGGTCAGTCATCATATTTTCAGCCAATTGATGCACCCCAGCGGTCTGACGGAGACGAACGAGTAATATTAGGGAAATATCCAATGAGGATCATGCCCCCATAAGGGCCCCTCTTGAGAAAGCCGGCGTTGTTTCCGAGCGAGAGGTAGATCGGATGGGCGGAGGCTGTGCCGGTTCCCATGGCCAGTGCTGTTGCGTCGTGTCCCGTATCGGTGCGAATGCCGAAATGGCGTCTATCGGGTAGAGTACACTGTTGCAATATCAGTCAGCTTGCCGAATGGTGGGGTGCTGGGCTCAGGGAGTAGTCGACTCACCTGAAAGTCCCAGGCCTCTGTGCCTGTAAGCGGTTCGGAATAAAAGCGGGTTTCGGAACCGTCTTTGTGAACTTGGAACAGTTGTTCTGGAGCAAAGCTCTGGTGGCCCAAAAAGGCGGTGGATGAGAGAAGATGACGCAGGACCGCCTCCGCATCGCGAATATAGTAGTCGAACGACTGCGAAATCATTCGGGTTGCCCCCGCCCCACGTCAGCGGCGGTATCCGCGGCTGTAGCATGAACGTTCTCACCTGGTCCAAGAAAGGAAGACTGCCGAACCCCTCAGGAACACCGAGATTTCCTCTCGTCAATTTTAAGGATTTCTTCTTCCATTCGGTCCACTTTGCTGCGGACGTCAATTGGATGATCAAGTCAAACTCAGCACGAGGATAGAATACACCAAGACCTGGACAAACGCACCATAAGGAACCTTTTTCAGGATTTTACGATAAGCTTTGCGAGTCTTGTATTGATACTCGAGCTGTGATAGTTAGTTGATCGATTGATTAGCTCGCTGCAGTGGCCACCCGACACAGTTTAGCTTCCAGCGCCTGGACAGGCAGTGAACGCCGTAGTACTCGTACTCACTCCGGCTTTTCTATGAAGGTGCAATAGATCATCGAAGACCCTCTTCGAAAAGCGGTTCTTCTCCGCCAGTCTGGCGAATTCGAAGCTGAGTTCGTCCTCGAAAGGAAAGTAGGGATTGGTCGGATCATGCAGGCGCGCGTCGTGCGTCGGAGGAGGCGATTGGGTCTCGCAGTAGTTGCCTTCGGCGTCGCACGCCCATCCCGCCTCGGGGTATGACTCAGCCCGGAACTTCCGATGCTGCCGACGGTCCCAATGTGTTTGCTTGGTCCGTCCCTCGTCGTCCGACTGATCCTGGTCCGACTCCGTTGATGACGCGTCAAAATCCGATTCGCTGGCGCTGACGTCCGAGTCGTATGGGATGCCGAGCCGTTCGCAAAGCCGCACACGATTTTGGTACTCGATATTGGCGTGAACCGTCGCGTTCCATGTGAGAGCAGCGAGCCGCTGTTGTTCGGCTTCGTCGGCAGTGCAAGGTTCCTTGTCGACAGGCGGCCGATGTATCTGTCGCCTGTGCAGAGACAACCCCCGCAGAGACCTGAACTCACGCTCACAGTAGTCAAAGTCACATGCGTAGGCCACGCGCGGCCCTGGATCCATGCAGTGACAGAGCCAGTGTGAAGGTCGGCGAGTATCGTAGATTGAAGTCGCTGTGCGGCGAAGGCAAGAGGGAAATGCGCCTCTTACGCCTGTTGATAGGGGGCCGAGACTTGGATAGATTTGTGAGTAAGGCAGAGGAGATTCACTCGCGCGTCGCCGCACGCGGCCAGAGGGTGTCGAACCGCTGGTCAGCGCTTCAGCCCTCCAACTTGGCGTGAACCGGGCCTTCGCTCGGACGCGAGCGCGAGCGCCGTCGCGTCGAAGTGACTCGCATTAGGCCACGGCCGCGTGTTGTTTACCAAGGCCACGCGCCGTCACGGGCCTCTTTTGGCTTCCTCCCACTCACTGCCGCCGCCAACGATCCCCACCCGTCCCTCTTGCGTCCATCTCGCCCTGACCGGTTCCTTGTGGATCGATCCATCGCGCCTGCCCGGCAGGCATCGAAAGGTGTGGCCAAGGCGGTAGCCACCGACCGGGACACCGTCAGCGACCGGCGGGACCAACGCGCGGTCAAAACTGTTGAGTCGTATGTCTCGAGAGGGGACTGGATCGGCAACCAGTAAGTACACGAGACACAGTACGAGTGGTAGGAAGTATATTGGAGCGTTAGGGGGAAGACTAAAGAGGCTCGCGGTTCGAGTGCGCGAAATATCTCCAAGTCCAAAAGGGGTCCAAGCGGCGCGCGGCTGGCCAGACTGGGCGCGGGTTGGAGATCGACCTAAGCAAGAGTGTATGGAATTCAACAAAAACAAAGGCCAAGCAGATTCGGGCGCAGAGCAAGGCGGCCAAGCAGGCGAAAAATGCCAAGTCTAGAAAAGCGGCCATCTCCCTCGCCAGCGCGAATGCTTATCAGTCTGTCGCAGACCTCCCTGAGTGAGGAGCCTTTGATTTCGGTTAATACCATCTATGTGTCTGGCATGTCAAACTCATCTCGTACGTCCACAGGAACAAACGCGGTCAAGACTCGGAACACGCTCCTGCTCTCGCCTGCGACAAGCCGGGTAAGAAGGGTCGCAAGTGAGTTCAGCGCTCAGCGGTGGCGTGGATCATATCGCGACGCGCGGCAGCAGACATTGAGTCGCGCCAGTATTTTGCAGATCTAAAGCTTCGATCACCCTACCCGACCCTGCTGCATCCTCTACTGAGACGCTGCTAGTCGTCAACAGCCGCGTAGGCCGTAGCAGCCGTCCGATCGAGATGCACGGTGAGCCAGGTCTACACCATCGCACTGATTTAATAATTACGAAGCGGTTACTGTCTATACTGCGCATACCATATCAGAAGAAGACCAGGACGAAGACGATAGTGAGGACGACGATGAGAGTGACAGCGACGAGAGCGGCGACGAAGACGACGATGATGATGCCGATGAGGGCGAGGACGAGGACGGAGACGGTACGATGGTTCGTAGCATCAATTGCCACCACGATTTTGTGCTGATATTTCACTGGCAGACTTCGCGAGGGCTTGCAAGGAGAAGGTGAGATTGTCTTTTCTTCCCTGAGAAGTAACTAGTGCCTGACTGCTGCCATTTGATCCTTGCATGCGGGCAGGTTGTCGCATCCTCGGCCGCGTCCAGAGTCAAACGGACCGAAGTCACAACCCAGACTCGCAATCAGATCCGCCTTTTCGCCGAAGAGACTAGTATTCTCTTCCAGGAGTCGAGTACTACCCAAGCCCCTACGGCATCCGCTTCATCATCTGCATCTGAGCGGAACCCCGGGCAACTTCCAGCTCGCGAAGGCTTGTTGCCGTCGTCCAGGAGCACCTCTGCGCGACGAAACCGAACCAATGTCAAGGCCGACCTTCTACCCCCGGATGAAGCCGAGGTCGCAGCAGTCTGGTACAAGCACATCTTCCTGATGAACATTCAAAAGGAATCTGGATTATGGGTAACGGCGTCGCAGATTCGTGACCAGCTTTTGCAAGTCGCCAAGACTTATCCGATCGTGACCGACGATAAAACCTACGAGGTAACCGACGCGATGGTAGCAAAAGTATGTCTCACACTACCCGAATTTCTCCCTGCTTGGGTCACAGACTGACATAGCGAGCCTACACTTCACTAACAGGTGCGGGCAACAAACCAGGCAATCCTATCGATGATGAGGACGGAGGCCGAGGCACCTACACTGGCTGCATATAAAATTGACGAGTGCGGCGGGGAACTGGCAACCGCATCAGCCACGTCCCTTCTTAGCGACGCTAAGAATTGTTCGGAGGGGTTCTTGGAACTTCGCTGTGGCCCCACTTACAGGGTGAGCTTAAAAGAGTTGTACTCCCGCGCAGCGCTGGACTTCGGTGTTCACTTTTTGCGTGCCTGCAGCAATACCTTCCGGCCGGCCAGAAGCCACAGGACCTGTCAAACCCATTGTTCTACACTCTCGCCGCCGTGTTCGCAGTCCGCGCCAAGAGCAAAAGGCTGGCCTCTCTCGACTGGGAAACGCTTGATTTAACGAAGCCGCACCAGCACGCCATCGCTTTTGGGCTAGTGTGTCACGCTTATGCTGCGGTGAGTCGAGACTTCTCCGGGATCATCCGGCTGGCGTTCGACCTAACATTGTCTACTGGTCTCATCGATAGGCGCGCGTGTCTCGAGCGGGTGTTCAATCCAAATGCGGAATTTTTGGGCGAGGTTCAAGCACCTTTCGTTGCCGGCATAATGAGCCGTTTTCGCAGCGGGGGGTATGCCTCAAGTTCAGACTTGATCACGAAGCGCGTTTGGGTGAGTGTGGAGGCAGCGTGGCCGAGAACTCGCTCGAGGCGGGGACGGAGGTCGGGTACTTCGGCAAACTTTGCCCCGATTGATACGCAAGAAGCGGTCGCTCAGAATGAATTATTTGGTTGGTAGTAACTTAGTACTCAGCACTGCAGAATTAGAAGTGGAATATAAGTATAAAGAAGTACTACCAGGCATAGCATTGGTCGCTAAAGTGCGCTTATACACATAATAGCACTATAAAGTGCACTAAATGGCACAAAGTGCACTTAAGTTAAGTGCCTTATAAGTGTCATTTAGCGACCCACCGGAGATTATAGAAAACGAGCTAAATTTCACTAAAGTGCGCTAAATTGCACTAAATTGCACTAAAGCGCGAGTGGCAAAGTTGCTGATGCCCTCCCCCATCACCATCGGTCCAGAGGTCAACGCGTCATCGGAAGGAGCATTCGGAGAAATTCATTGCCGGCCTCCACAAATCATCGTCCGAGCCTTGGACTGACATTGCCGATGGCGCAACGGCGTGGCCTCTAGACACCGAGACCGGCGGCTTCGAGCCTAATGTAAGGCGCCGCTCCGCTTACGCCTCACGACGACCTCGAGCCAACCTCTGCGGCCTCACGCTTGCCCTCGCGCGCGGCGCCGCCGCGTCTTTTGACCTTAGTCCTTTTAGTAGTCTTTCTTCGCCTGCGAATTACACCGTTTGATCCTTTCAGTTTGGACTCGGAACCAGTGAGGCTCGAGAGCGATCTCGTGCCTTTCACCTAACAGCGCGCCCCATACAGCAGCAAAATGGCCACGCGCGCGAACCCGCTTAAGGATTCGCCCGAGATTACGCGCGCTTAACGGTGCATAAGATGTGCATAAGGACGCATACGCGCGCGGCTGAATTGGGCGAACCTCATAATCCGCGCATAGCCAGCGCTGCGATGACTCGCCCTGCTTAAGGATCGCTTAACGCGCGCTTAACGTTTGACCTCGCTTACACTTCGCATACGTAACTGCGAAGCCTGTACTTGCACACGAGCAGGCGGATTGCTTTCTTGACCCCAACAAGTTTCTGTGCTAAAATCCCATCAAAAGGCGCTTCACTTGATTTTATTCAATGAGGCTAAGGAGCATATATTCAGGAAGTAGTTGGTCCATATAACACCGTAATTTCTACAAAAATAACTTTCCAGCAAAATCTATTAGTCCGCCACTGGAGGCCGTCGAGCAGGCCGCAATGTGCCCTGCAATGCTTCATGTAATAGGTTTATGGTGAAATGACGCCCAAGGTGACAAAAAACATGTTGATCCTGGGCAAGATTCACCACAAACTCCCCATTCCATTGATCCATCACATTCCGAAAATCCAGGTCGGGTGCCAATTCCGCATGGCCTAACAACGGCTGAACAAATGCGGGGCGCAATACGTCCTGAACACGGAAGATTTGTTGCACACACTGCCTATCACTTTTCAATCGCTTTTTCAGCACCGGCTGTAGGATTGCCAGATTTTGTTCACTGTTTGGGCACTGCAAAGGCGGGGATTAGGACAGATTCGTAATGGTGTTCGAACTTAGCGACCATGATCACCGCACGGTAGTAGTACTCACCCACTCAAATTCATCTCCAATGCAAAGCTCGTGGCAAGTGCCACCTATGTCCAAGGTAAAAATACCTCTCAAGCGGAAGATCGTGAAAGGGAGGACGAAGTGCCAGGCTCTGTCCTTGAAAGTCGCATGGTTGTGGTATTTGCCAATTGGACCGTAGTTCAAGTTGTGCACAAAGACACAGTCAAAGCGAGTACAGTATCCATCCTGATTGCCGTGCTTGTAACGAAAGGTTGCTCGTATGACGTGTTTGATGATATCTGAGCGTACATGAGACAAATCAGTATGCTGAGGAGACCAGTGCAGCATTCTCCTAGTACCAGCTCACCTGCGTCATCCCTCGTCTGTTCCGGTGTGTTCTGATATATGCGGTTGGAGACTTTGAAGCTGTGATACCACTTTGCTTTCTCGTCATCCAAGGATTCGACCTCTTCACTTGAGTGTCCAAATTCGAGGAGGTAGCATGTTGTCTACAAGGCCAGGCGCCACATACGTCAGTTTGACGCCTGTTGAACACTCAAAGAAGAGAAGTGGACAGTGGACCGCACGAGCTGAAGAAGGCGAGGCTGTTGGAGAGAGACCTGGAGTTCGTTCATCGTGATCATGCATCGATTGTTGCCGGCTGAATGGGATGGCAGATGGGTTCAAATGTTGAATTTCATTCTACTACAAGCGTTCGAACACTTCAACTTTGGGCCGCCGTTTGTCAGGACCGCCCAGTTTTCGCCGCCGCGCGCCTTCGCCCCGGCGCCTTCGCCCTCGCTGCCAAGCCGCCCCCCAGTCTTTCGCCTCGGCGCCTTCGCCTTCACAGCCAAGCCGCCCCCTTGTTCGCCACTCCGCGCCAGCCTGTTCAACTCACGCTCGCGCGCCGCCGCCTCCACATCGGAACTTAGTCGGTCTACTTCTCCTGTCTTGCCGAGCCGTTGCCTCCGCCTAGCCACCGCCAGCTTGCCGCCACCGTCCTCATGTCTCATCGGCCATCCAGTGTATCGCCCATGCATGACGCCCGTCGTTCGCAACCTGGATCTTTTCGCTACGGATTGCCCAGCTCACCAACACTCGACCAAGGTAGATAAGTTTCCCTTCGTGTATGTCGTCCAACACGACACCCCTCAGAGCCTTGATGGTCCGCTTGGAGTTCGGTCTTGTAGCTTCGCATTGTGCTAGCCCAGTTTGTCTTAGCGCGGCCCCTTGCTAGAACCTCACCCGACTCGTGTTGAATTGCATTCTGTCAAGCCTTCGAACACTTCGACATCGGACCGCCGTTTGACGGACTTGCCCGCCTTTCGCCTCGGCGCCTCGCTCCGCGCGCCTTCGCCTCCGCAAGCCTCCACCGCGCCCCCTGTCCCTCGAGCCTCGCTGCATGATCCTCGCACCCGGCCTCGTCCCTCGACCGATGTGCACCGTTCGTCAACTTGTCCACATCCCGGTCCGTCTGCCCGTCGTTGCCAGCTTTGCCTGCTCTGCCATGCTCGCCACCACGCGCCTTTGCCTCTTGGCACTTTCACCTCGGCGCCTTTTTCGCCGCCGCGCGCCTTCGCCTCGGCGCCTTCGCCTTCGCAGCCATGCCGCCCCCTTGTTCACCGCCCAGTTTTCGCCTCGGCGCCTCTTTCGCCGCCGCGCGCCTTCGCCTCGGCGCCTTCGCCCTCGCTGCCAAGCCGCCCCCCAGTCTTTCGCCTAGGCGCCTTCGCCTTCGCCGCCAAGCCGCCCCCCCAGTCTTTCGCCTAGGCGCCTTCGCCTTCGCAGCCAAGCCGCCCCCTTGTCTCTGCCTCCGCGCCAGCCTGTTCAACTCACGCTCGCGCGCCGCCGTTTCCACGCCGGGACTTAGTCGATCTACCTCTCCTGTCTTGCCGAACCGTTGCCTCCGCTTAGCTACCGCCAGCTTGCCATCACCGTCCTCATGTTCCATCGGCCATCAGAGCATCGCCCATCCATGACGCCCGTGCTTCGCAACCTGGATCTTGTCGCTACGGATTGCCTCACTCAACAACTCTGGATCGTGTAGATAAGTTTCCCCTCGTGTCCGTCGTCCAACACGACACCTCTCTGAGCCCCAATAGCCCGCTTGTAGTTCGGCCCTTGAAGCTTCGCATAGCGCCCGCCCAGTTTGCCTTAGATCCACTGTGCGCTCCCTTGCTAGAACCTCACCCGACTCGCGCGCCCCTGTGCCTTTCTTCCTCTTCTCTACCGCTTCCCAACATTAGCCAGGCAGCTAATCTTCGGTAGAGAACAGATCGTCCAGCCGCACCGTGTCCGTCTCGTCAGACTGCGTCCGTGCCGCCTCACGACTTCTCCCCCCGGCCCGTCCGTCGCACACTGTAGCCACGTCGACGCTCCGCCAGTAGCCCAAGCGGTCGCTACTCCCAAGTCCGAAACCTTTTCGGCTTCCACTCAACACGAAAGGCCAGGAGTCATCGGGACTGTAGTGCCGCGAGTTGTGGTGTCGAAGTGGAACCGAGCGAGCACATCCATGATGTACCGCTCGGGGAAGGAAAGCACATCGCTGTGTACAAGGCCGAGTCGCTCTGAGGAGTGCGAGTTCGAGTCGGGAAAGGGAAGACGATGGCCCTTTGCGCTGAGGCAAGCATTGCAGACAAACTTCTCTACCTCTTCGTCACTATATCCGGCCCCGAGACCCTCTAGCAAACCAGCGGCAACCATCTTCTGTATGGAGGACGGTGCAAGATGGCCGAGGCAGCGGTGGAGAGTCAGCAGGGGCACGGAATGTTGAATGTGGACCGAAGGGCTTATCGGAATTTGGCGTAGCGACCGCTAGGGCTACTAGTGGAGCGTCGACGTGGCAAGGATGCGACGGACGGTCGACAGGAGAAGTCGTGAGGCGGCACTGGCGCGGTCTGATGAGACGGACGCGGTGCGGCTGGACGATCTGTTCTCTGTTCTCTACCGAAGATTAGCTGCCTGGCTAATGTTGGTGTTGGAATGGGTTGGTGCAACAGAAGACGATCTCGTCTGTGAGCACAGGGGGAGCCAACTGGGTTGAGGCGGTGATCGCGAGTGAGAGCGAGGCCAGGGATTCTTGGGCTCAGTATTCATTAGAAAGTGTCCAATTGGGTATTGCTTAGACGTTGGTAGGCTCCGCGCGCAGAAGCGGCTTAGTTTCTCCCCATCCGCTTCTCAATGTGCTTTCGCTGATCAGGGAGTCGATTTCCTCAACGTCTCTAAGGTGTACTACTTTGTAATAGATCCGCTTCTCAATGTGCTTTCGCTGATCAGGGAGTCGATTTCCTCAACGTCTCTAAGAACACTACATGGTAGCGTCTGGCGGCAACGAGACGACTGAGTCACTCAACGCGACACAGCCACCTCCTGAGACACCCGAACATATCAGCGTATTCGATCAACTCTACTACGTCAGCGATGTAGTTATAGCCAAGAGTGATGAATCTCATTTCAACATACCTATTCGATCAACTCTACTACGTCAGCGATGTAGTTATAGCCAAGAGTGATGAATAGGAAGCTAACAGTAAGGGAGCCGCGCGCCTAAGTCCCCGGCTCGCTCCGCGCGTCTAAGTTCTGGGCCGATGTGCCCGGCTCGCTCCGCGCGCCTAAGTCCTGACCCGAGCGGAGAGTGGATTCCTCACACAGCGAAGCAAAGCACGACGAGAACAACAGCGGAGTTGATCTTTCCGAGATGGCAACGGAAACTCAATTTATGGCAGCTACCGAGCTCCAGAATCTCAAAGAAGTCGGTCCTCTACGCCACGAGAACTCAGCGGAATGGTTCCGCCGTGCGAGGCGCCTTTTTGACACGACGGGCACTAGTCTACACATCGACTTCGAGATCACTAAACCTGCCAAACAAGGGGAGAAGGAAACCGAGGATGCATTCTACACGAGAGCTCAACGTTGGACCAAGGTTAACAGCCAGGGTCTTCTAGTCATCGAGACGTGCGTCACAAAGGACACGTGGGTCAGCATCGGGGGCAACACGCATTCCTCCTTCCGCCAAGTCTGGGACGCGCTCAAGAAGAGATTTGACCGGCCAGCTCCGGGCTTTACTCTGGAAATCCTTTTCTCTGAGTTCTGCACGTTCGACTACAAGCCCGGCGAGGATCTCAACGATTATCTCGACGAGCTTCTCGACAAGCGCCGCGAAATCGAACGCATGAAGGTGTCCAACTTCCGCGCAGAAATGGGGGAGGATAAGTGGAACGCCTATGACAAGGCACTCCCTTCGGAAGCCATAGAAACCACCCTGGCGATCGACAAATTCGTATGGAAGGCGATCATTCTTGCTAGGATTCCCAGAGATATCGCCGAGCGCGTCCGACACCTCAACGACAACGAGTCGCTCATCGACGCCGCTCGCGATCTCTGGAAGGAACGCCTGGATCGCGAGAAAAAGAACGCAAGCACCGTCAAGCCCGAACAGCCCCAAGCGTTTTCGATCACACCGGGATGCGTGCCGGGATGTCGTTGCCCATCGTGCCAGCCCGACCTTTATGAAGTTGCGACGACTGCTTAAGCGGTGGTTAGGCTCTGATCGACGGACCAAGGAGACCAGACCAAGAAGTTGCTTGTTACACACCTGCTCAAGCGGTGGTTAGGCTCTGATCGACGGACCAAGGAGACCAGACCAAGAAGTTGCTTGAGCAGGAGAGTGAGAAGTGCGGAGCCAGTTGGCTGAGGCAAGCTCGGGGCTGGCTCAGTGGCCTGTGTCAGGTGCACGGACCCAGCCCAGTGAGAAAAGAGCTAGGTGGGGAAAGGCAGGCCAAAAACCAAGAGAAGACAAGGAAAGGAAGTGAGGGATGATATGAGAAGGAAATAGAAGAGGTTGTCAATCTCACACCCCCCCTACTTCGAGTATCAGGAAACACAGATGCCAAGTCGGCCGCGGTGTCGAGCAAAGAGGTCGCGAGGCAAAGCCTTGGTGAAAATGTCGGCAGTCATCTCGCTGGTGGCGATATATTGTACAACGATGTCACCCAGGGAGACCATATCTCGAAGGAAGTGTTCACGAAGACGAATGTGCCGAGTGCGAGCGTGAAAGACCGGGTTTTTGGTGAGAGCATTGGCACCTTGGTTGTCGCCATAGATGAGAATGGGTTGGGATGAAGGAAGGCCGAGCTCACCAAACAGCTGACGTAAGAAGATAGCCTCCTTGCCGGCGTGTGACAAGGCAAGGTACTCGGCGTCACAAGTAGAGTCGGCAACCCGAGACTGGAGGCGAGATGACCACGAGACAGCCGCGCCGGCGAAGACAAAGGTGTAACCCATGGTCGATTTTGAGGATAGGACGCAAGCACCCCAGTTGCAGTCCGAGTAGCCAACCAAGGGTGCCGGAGCCCCGCGAGTGTAGCGTAGACCGTGAGACAGAGTACCAGCGAGATAGCGGAAGGTGTGCTTGACAGCACCCCAGGCAGCGGCGGATGGTGACTGAGAGAACCGAGCCAAGTAACCGACGGTGTAGGCCAGGTCGGGGCGAGTACCGGTCGATGCGTACATGAGGGAGCCAATTGCCTGCAGATACCGAGTGCGATCCGGGAACGGGGTGGGCTGGAGCTCGACTTCGAGGCGGAGATCGGCTTGCATGGGCGTGGCAACGGGATGGGCATCGGACATACCAAAACGAGCGAGGACGTCCTTGAGGTATTGCTCCTGACTGAGGGAGATGGAGCCGTCGGCAGAACGCCGAATCTGGATACCAAGGACGTATTCAGCCTCACCGAGTCGTTTGACACCATAGCGCTGTTCAAGGCCTTGGAGGGTACGCTTGATCTCTGGGAGAGAAGGGCTGATCATGAGCAAGTCGTCAACATAGAGCGCGATGTAGTGGCGCTCATCACCGGCAGTGCGGACATAGACGCAGTGGTCGGACTCGGTGGCGACGTAGCCAAGTGCCGACAATGCAGAGTTGATCTCGTCGTTCCAGATGCGACCAGCCTGGCGCAAGCCGTAGAGAGACCGGTGCAGCTGGAGGACCTTGCCCGGCATGTAAATCCCTTCGGGCACGCGAATGTACAGAGGCTTGTCGAGTTTACCGTGGAGATAAGCCTTGTCGATGTCAGCCTGGTGGACGTGGTACCCATGAGCGGCTGCGAGGGCCAGGAGTGTGCGAATGGAGGTGAATTTGGCGACGGGGGCAAAGGTCTCGTCGAAATCGATGCCCGAGCGTTGAGAATCACCACGAGCAACCAGGCGGCCTTTGTACGACTTGATTTGGCCGTGTTGATCGCGTTTCGTGCGGAAGACAAAGCGCGAGCCGAGAACCTTAGAGTCTGCAGGCACGAGAGACTCATCAATTGGTGTGAAGGCCGAGAAATCGCGGGAGAGCGAGTCGAATTCGGCCTGGGCAGCGAGGCGCCACTCATCTGCTTGCGGGGTTGCCATCGCAGCGCGCCAGTGTGGAGGGTCCCGAGCAGGAGCGATCAGTTCCGTCGGGTCGGCGGGCGAGGTGTCGAGCAGAGCAGCGGCTCCAGAGGCGAGGTAGGCGACGGCCGGAGGCAAGTGGAGCGCGGCATCGATGTCGTCGGGGAATTCCTGCGCAAGGCAGAGTGAAGCAACGTCGCCCGAACGTGGCAAGAGGTCGATGGGGTCTGGCGATTCGGATCGAGCAGGCGAGGGTGGCGCCGGCAATGGACGTGGAGCCACCGGTCGCGGTGATGGGCAGGGCGTGGAGATGGCCGAGTCGGAGCTGCCTTGGTCAGAGGCGGTGGAGGTTGGTGAGCCCTGGTCAGGGTGGTCACCAGCGTGGTCTACGGGAGAGCCTTGGTCGGAGGCAGGAGGCGCGCGGGAGTCCTGGTCAGGGATGTCGCGGGCCGGGGAGGGACGGCGCAGGCCTTGGTCAGAGGCAGCGGGCACAGGTCCAGGGAGCTCAGCGCGAGGCGCCAGAGAGCGAGGGGAAGCAACGAGCAAAGGCTCAGAGTGGTCTACCTGGTCAGGGTAAATGTCGGCAGCCACAGGAAGCGGAATGGCGCCGGTGTGGGTGTTGGCCACAGGCTGCAGGGCGGGGAACTCAGATTCACGAAAGACGACGTTGCGGCTGAGGAGAATTTTGCGTGTAGCCGGGTCGAAGAGGCGATAGGCCTTTGCGTGGTCGTCGAGCCCTACGAAGATGAGTGGCACGGCCTTGGGGTCGAGGTCGGTGCGCTTAACCGAGGGGAGGCAGTGCCAAGCGCGGCAGCCAAAGGCACGCAGCGAGGAGACGTCCGGTGCGACACCATGCCAGCGAGTGTTGGGAATATCGCCACGGATGCCCGCATGGGGCATCAAGTTCTTGCAGTGCACGAAGTACTTGGCAGCTTCAGCCCAGAGGCGTGGATCAGCGCCAGCCGAGTAGAGCAAAGCGAGGATACCCTCTTTGATCGTCCGATTGGTGCGCTCGACGCGTCCGTTTTGTTGAGGCGTGTAAGGGATTGTGAGTTCACGACGGATGCCCTTGCTCAAACAGAAATCGACGAAACTACGCAGGGTGAACTCCCCGCCGTTGTCCGAGCGAATGGTTTTCACCCGATCACCCGTGGTGTTCTCGACTTCGAGGATCCAGTCGCGGAGGCGATGGAAGACGTCACTTTTGTAAGTGAGGAGGATGCACCAATGTTTACGAGTGTAGTCGTCGACAATCACGAGCATGTAGCGATGGCCGCCAAAGCTGGGTCGGGGCATTTGGGCAACATCCACATGGACAAGGTCCAGACGGCCAGAGGCAATGGACTTGGAACGAGCAAAAGGAAGGGCGTGCGCTTTGGAAGCGAGACAAGCATTGCAATGGAAAGACCTGACCTCCTCCTCTGAATATACCCAATCCACCCCAGTGACCAAGCCTTTCTGCACAATATTCTTGAGTTGCGCAATAGGTAAATGCGCGAGGCAACGGTGCAGAGTCAGCAAGGAAACTCTGTGAGGGGTGGCAAGGAGAGCATTGGGCATACAGGGTGAGGGTGCAACATTTAACGCGTACAGGTCATTT
This sequence comes from Microbotryum silenes-acaulis, assembly GCA_003665825.1. NCBI lineage: Eukaryota > Fungi > Basidiomycota > Microbotryomycetes > Microbotryales > Microbotryaceae > Microbotryum > Microbotryum silenes-acaulis. Next base: position 1,281,235 of record QPFY01000006.1, read on the forward strand.
GCAACGGCTTGAGCAGTGGCAACGACGGTGCCGGAGGAGTTGCTGATCCTGGCGCAGCCGGAGCCACACCAATTTGTGAAATGGTGACGGCGTGGCGAGGAGACAGGCAGTGAACGTTGTAGGCTCGGGCATCTCGACGACGGCGGGGGAGGCGACGGCCGGGGAACCCTTCTTTTGTCCTCGGGAAGTTGCGCCGGCGGAAGCCTTGCGGGCACGAAAAGCGGCAGCCCAGGCGGTGTCGGGGCAATCCCTGAGCCAGTGCATCTTGCGACATGTTGGGTTGGGACAGGGTCCGTGATATTCGATCAACTCTACTACGTCAGCGATGTAGTGATAACCAAGAGTGATGAATAGGAAGCTAACAGTAAGGGAGCCGCGCGCCCCAAGTCCTCAGCCAGGGAGCCTCGGGGCTGAGCCGATGCGCCCGGCTCGCTCCGCGCGCCTAAGTCCCGGGCTCGCTCCGTGCGCCTAAGTCCTGGGCCGATGCGCCCGGCTCGATCCGCGCGCCTAAGTCCTGACCCGAGCGGAGAGTGGATTCCTCACACCCCCCCCACGCGAACGCGAGGTAGACTTGAGCCGTGGGTGCCGCGTCCGGAGGCCTAGAGCATAGCAATGTATACCAAAAATCTTGGGACCCAGCGCTTTGGTGAATAGGTCCGCAACCATGTTCGCTGTGCCAACGTGTGAGAGGGAGATATCGCCTCGGTTGACCATGTCGCGGACAAAATGCTCGCGGAGGCGTATGTGTCGAGTGCCGGAGGTGCGAACGGGGTCGTGAGCGACGGCGGCCGCGGCCTCGTTGTCGGTGAAGATGTGAGCTGCATCAATCGGGCGAACGTGGAGCTCGGAGAGGAGTTGCGTAAGGTAAATCGCTTCCTTACCAGCGTGCGACAAGGCGAGGTACTCGGCATCAGTGGTGGAATCCGCCACCCGAGTCTGACGCTTCGATGACCAAGAGACGGCGGAGCCAGCCAAGTAAAAGACGAAGCCCATTGTGGAGATGGACGTGTCGACGCAGGCACCCCAGTTCGCATCGGAATAACCAACCACACCCGTGACTTTGGCTGGACCGCGGGCGTAGAGTAGCTCATCGCGGTACGTGGCGCGAAGGTAGCGAAGGACGTGTTTGACGGCAATCCAATGGCGGCGGCCGGGGTTGTTGGCGAACCGGGATAAGTACGAGACGGCGAAGGCAATGTCGGGTCGAGTGCCAAGGGAAATGTACAGGAGGGAGCCGATGGCTTGTAGGTACCACGATCGAATGCGCTCCGTTCCCTGACCCGGAACTGCTGTGAGCGAGAGGCCGGGCGTCATTGGCACCGTAGCGCCGCGTGTCGTGGTGTCGAAGTGAAAACGGGCGAGCACGTCCATGATGTAGCGTTCCTGGGATAGGGCAATGGAGCCGTCGTCCAGGCGGCGGATTTGGATGCCGAGGATGTATTCCGCGGGGCCGAGTCGTTTGACGCCGTATCGCTGTTCAAGGCCGGAGATGACGCGTTCGATCTCGTCGAGGGCGGGGCTGACAATGAGGAGATCGTCGACATACAAGGCGATATAATGGGGCCGTTGCTGATCATCAATGTGAGAGTAAATGCAGTGATCAGTGCCCGTTGCCTTGTACCCGAGACTCCTGAGTGATGTGTCAATGTGGCGATTCCAGATGCGACCGGCCTGCTTGAGACCGTAGATTGAGCGCCGCAGGCGGAGAACCTTATCGCTCGGGAAGTCGAAACCCCGTGGCGTCGTCATCCAGATATCGTGATCGAGCTCGCCGTGGAGGTAAGCCTTGTCGATGTCGGCCTGATGAACGTGGTAACCATTGGCAGCGGCAAGGGCAAGGAGGCAGCGAATGGAGGAGAAACGGGCGACGGGTGCGAAAGTCTCCGAGAAATCGATGCCGTCGCGCTGGCGGTTACCTTGCGCTACAAGGCGTGCCTTCCGCCCTGTGACATCACCGCGTGCATTGCGCTTGGTCTTCCAGACGAATTTGGAGGTGACGATAGTGGCGCCCGGTGGTACCGATGAGCGAGGTTCGATGGTGAACACCTTGAAGTTGTCGCGCATGGCCGTGAACTCGGCGGCGGCAGCCTGAGCCCAGATGTCGTGCTCGTCGCTGGACATTGCTTCACGCCAGGTCTGAGGGTCGCTAGTGATCGATTTGATGGGCTCGATGGCTTCGAGGGCGGGGTCGTCGTCTTCTGCGGCGATGAAAGCGCGGTGATGACGAGATAGGAAATCAATCTCATCGGGGGAGTCGTCATCGGAGGGCTGCTCAGCGGGGGCAATGGCGGGTGCGGGCGTCACCAGGGTGTCGTCGTCGGATCGATGTACGTTCATCAGGTTGAGGCGAACCGCGGTGTTGGAGTTGAGGAGGTCAAGCGGGTCGTCCGAGTCATCGAGGGACGGTCCTCCGGCCGAGGACGTGGCGGGCGACGAAAGCGGGGCAAGCGACGGGGACGGCGAGGGGCTGATATCTGTAGAATTAAGTAAGGATCCGCCAGTGTACCCTGGGGCCACGTCAACGGCGCTCATGGCAGAATCATCAAGAGAGGATGAGACGTCCATGTGCGCCAACCTTACTAGTGGGGTCCTCGTCTTTGTTGAATTGCATTCTGTCAAGCCTTCGAACACTTCGACATCGGACCGCCGTTTGACGGACTTGCCCGCCTTTCGCCTCGGCGCCTCGCTCCGCGCGCCTTCGCCTCCGCAAGCCTCCACCGCGCCCCCTGTCCCTCGAGCCTCGCTGCGTGATCATCGCACTCGGCCTCGTCCCTCGACCGATGTGCACCGTTCGTCAACTTGTCCACATCCCGGTCCGTCTGCCCGTCGTTGCCAGCTTTGCCTGCTCTGCCATGCTCGCCACCACGCGCCTTTGCCTCTTGGCACTTTCGCCTCGGCGCCTTCCCCGCGCCAGCCTGTTCAACTCACGCTCGCGCGCCGCCGCCTCCACATCGGAACTTAGTCGGTCTACTTCTCCTGTCTTGCCAAGCCGTTGCCTCCGCCTAGCCACCGCCAGCTTGCCGCCACCGTCCTCATGTCTCATCGGCCATCCAGTGTATCGCCCATGCATGACGCCCGTTGTTCGCAACCTGGATCTTGTTGCTACGGATTGCCCAGCTCACCAACACTCGACCAAGGTAGATAAGTTTCCCTTCGTGTACATCGTCCAACACGACACCCCTCAGAGCCTTGATGGTCCGCTTGGAGTTCGGTCTTGTAGCTTCGCATTGTGCTAGCCCAGTTTGTCTTAGCGCGGCCCCTTGCTAGAACCTCACCCGACTCGCGCGCCCCTGTGCCTTTCTTCCTCTTCTCTACCGCTTCCCAACATTAGCCAGACAGCTAATCTTCGGTAGAGAACAGGTTAGTTGCAATCATCACACCGCTTCCCAACATTAGCCAGACAGCTAATCTTCGGTAGAGAACAGATCGTCCAGCCGCACCGTGTCCGTCTCGTCAGACCGCGTCCGTGCCGCCTCACGACTTCTCCCCCCCGGCCCGTCCGTCGCACACTGTAGCCACGTCGACGCTCCGCCAGTAGCCCAAGCGGTCGCTACTCCCAAGTCCGAAACCTTTTCGGCTTCCACTCAACAGGTTATGAGCCCTGTCCGAACCACCCTGCCCCTCCCCGCCGCACCCGCCGTCTCCGCCGAGCCAACGCCCGCCGAGACACGTGCCGCTGAGACACGCGACGCTGCCGCCGACGCAACCGCACCACACGCCGACAAAGCACACACGTCTGGTCCTGCCCCCGTCACCCCCACTCTCGCCGCCACCATGGACAAACGCATCGTAGGAACAAGCCTACAAGTCGATCGTCCGCCGAGAGCCCCACCCCGAGCCAAGCTGCCCGCCGCCGCCTCCCCTGCGCACAACCCTGCCGCAACACGCGACACCGCCGCCAACGCTTCGCAGACGCCGCCCCTCGCCGCTGCACCCGTTCCCCAACCCGTCTACACCATCCGAGCCACGATCATCGAAGAACGCATTACAAGAACACGCCTTCAACCCAATGGTCCGCCGAAAGCGCCAGCCCTAGGTATGTTCTCCGCCTAACGCTCGTTGCCACGTCGCTTTGCACCCTCGCCTCGTCATGGTCTCCTACACCGGTCACTCGTCTATGCACACACCACTCGTCAACCCCTTCGTGCCCTTCTGGAAGTGTTCGAACGAGGGGGGGTGTTGAATTGCATTCTGTCAAGCCTTCGAACACTTCGACATCGGACCGCCGTTTGACGGACTTGCCCGCCTTTCGCCTCGGCGCCTCGCTCCGCGCGCCTTCGCCTCCGCAAGCCTCCACCGCGCCCCCTGTCCCTCGAGCCTCGCTGCGTGATCATCGCACTCGGCCTCGTCCCTCGACCGATGTGCACCGTTCGTCAACTTGTCCACATCCCGGTCCGTCTGCCCGTCGTTGCCAGCTTTGCCTGCTCTGCCATGCTCGCCACCACGCGCCTTTGCCTCTTGGCACTTTCGCCTCGGCGCCTTCCCCGCGCCAGCCTGTTCAACTCACGCTCGCGCGCCGCCGCCTCCACATCGGAACTTAGTCGGTCTACTTCTCCTGTCTTGCCAAGCCGTTGCCTCCGCCTAGCCACCGCCAGCTTGCCGCCACCGTCCTCATGTCTCATCGGCCATCCAGTGTATCGCCCATGCATGACGCCCGTTGTTCGCAACCTGGATCTTGTTGCTACGGATTGCCCAGCTCACCAACACTCGACCAAGGTAGATAAGTTTCCCTTCGTGTACATCGTCCAACACGACACCCCTCAGAGCCTTGATGGTCCGCTTGGAGTTCGGTCTTGTAGCTTCGCATTGTGCTAGCCCAGTTTGTCTTAGCGCGGCCCCTTGCTAGAACCTCACCCGACTCGCGCGCCCCTGTGCCTTTCTTCCTCTTCTCTACCGCTTCCCAACATTAGCCAGACAGCTAATCTTCGGTAGAGAACAGGTTAGTTGCAATCATCACACCGCTTCCCAACATTAGCCAGACAGCTAATCTTCGGTAGAGAACAGATCGTCCAGCCGCACCGTGTCCGTCTCGTCAGACCGCGTCCGTGCCGCCTCACGACTTCTCCCCCCCGGCCCGTCCGTCGCACACTGTAGCCACGTCGACGCTCCGCCAGTAGCCCAAGCGGTCGCTACTCCCAAGTCCGAAACCTTTTCGGCTTCCACTCAACAGTCTTGACGGCGGGGGCGGGTGTGTCGGCGGGAATGACGAACTGGCGTTCGGTGTTGTCCGCATCGACGGGCGTGTTGATTGGTAGGCCAGGGAAGTCGTCGTTGAGGAAGGTGGCATTTCGGCCAATCACAACCTTGTTGGTGGAATGGTCGAAGAAACGGAAAGCCTTGGAGGCGAGGTCGTAACCGGTGAAGATCACGCGCGCGGCCTTGGGGTCGAGCTTGCTGCAAAGGTCCGGCGCGACCGTGAGCCAGGCCGCGCAGCCGAATGGGTGGAGGGCGGTGGCGGTGGTGCGTTGGCCGTTCCAAACGGATTCTGGAGTCTGTTTGGCCAAAGCTGAGTGTGAGCACCTGTTTTTGCAATAAACGAAGTACGCAGCCGCTTCATCCCAAAAGGTGGCCGGCAGATGGGAGTCAGCAAGGAGGGCGAGGACGCCCTCGACAATGGAGAGATTGACACGTTCGGCACGACCATTTTGCTGAGGTGTGTAGGGGATAGAGTATTGACGACGAATGCCCCTGGACTTGCAGAAATCCGTGAATGCGTTCGATCGGTACTCCCCGCCGTTGTCGGTGCGAAGGATCCTTAACCGCGCGTTCGTCTCTAACTCCACTTCGGCGAGCCAAGTCTGGAAGGTCGGGAAGACGTCGCTTTTGTGATCAATCGCGTATGCCCAGAGTTTGCGAGAGTGGTCGTCAAGAAATGTGACAAGGTAGCGCTTCCCGGTCAAGGACGGAGTGGGGAACGAAAGGACATCGCTGTGCACGAGGCCAAGTCTTTCGGGGGAATGCGACTCAGAGTCGGGAAAGGGAAGACGGTGGCCTTTGGAACCAAGGCAAGCATTGCAAACAAACTCCTCTACGTCTTTGTCACTGTACCCGGCCCCAAACCCGTCCAGCAAACCTGCGGCGATCATCTTCTGTATAGAGGATGGGGCAAGATGGCCGAGGCAGCGGTGAAGGGTAAGCAGGGGCACGGTCGACTCAGAACGCGAGAGAAAGCCAAGCTGCTGACACTTGGTGTGATCCGCGTCCAAAAGGTAGAGACCGTCGTTAACCCTGGTACCGTGAGCAATGGCCTGGCCGTCCTTGGCGATGTCAATGCCGTCGCTGGTGAAGGCGAGTCGAACGCGGTCGGTGTCGCAGAGGCGAGAGACAGAGAGGAGGTTGACGTGGAGGCCCGGCGTGTGCAGAACGCCACGCAGCGTGATCGGATGTCCGGTCTTGGCAACGAACGCTACGTCCCCCATACCAATGGCCGTGATACCGCCGATCTTGGTGTGCGCCGTCTGGCGATAAGCCGTGAATAGAGAGCGATCGGCGACCATGTGTGCCGTGGCGCCCGAGTCGACTACAAAGGCATCAGTCGGGAGTTGCCGGCGAGCGAACAGGCAGGAGGCGAAATAGCCGACGTTAGGCTGTTGAGCGGCGGGGAGAGACGTGTCGTCCTGGTTGTCGTCGCCGGTGTGTTTCTGTTCGCCCCGGTGCTTGCAATCGAGGGCCCAGTGACCTTTCTTGTGGCAGCGGCGGCAGGGGCCGGCGGGCGGGTGTGTCGCCCGTGAGGTGCAGTCGCGCAGACGGTGGCCGGGGGCGCGGCAGGCGGGGCAAGGGGAGGCGGTGGCGAACATGGCCGAGTGTGATGACGAGAGTCCCGCCGAGCGAAGCTGGATGCGAATGCGGTCCGTCAGCGTCGTGAGTTCCGGGAGGTCGCGTTGGTTGCGCTGCTCGTCCGTGAATGTGAGTCGGAAGCTGTCGAGGCAAGATGGGACCATGGCGAGCACGTCGTTGAGCGAGGTTTTGGCGTCGCGGATTTCCTGCGCGATCGACATGTATTCACGGAGCCACGTGTCGTACGCCTCGACGGAGGCAGGCATCTTTCTGAAATCCCAAAGGCGGGCGAACAACTCGAGGGTGCGAGTGGCGTCGTCCGGTGCGAAACGAGCCTTGAGTGCGGCGAAGATGCGTGGTGCCGACAGGTCGTCGCTGGGGATTGTGTCGAGGGTGGCTGAGACGTCGGCGGAGTCGATCGAGCCAACGATGATTTCCCGCGCGGCGTCGTCACGGGCGGCAAGCTGGTCGGCCGTCCATGTCGGAGGGATGACACCGTCAAGAACGTAACCACGGACTTGATTTGGAAGCGCGAGACGGAGTTGACGTAACCAGTTCGTAAACGACTTAGGCCCGTCAAGACGAGCGTGCTTGGGGAACACGACTTTTGATGCGGTGGCGGTGTTTGCCTGCGTGACAGTGACGGGCGGGGTGGCGGCGGCGGCGGCGGCAGGGGGCTGTGAGGCCTGTAGAGCGGCAAGCTGTGCCTGTAGCGTGGCGATTTGCACGCTGATCGAAGGGTCAGGGGAGCTGATGTCCCTGGGGGGCGAAGGCGGGGCGGGGGAGCTGTCCATGCTGCGATGGTGCGATGGGCTGGGGCGGCTCGAGTGGCTGGGCTCGAGGGAAAATTGCAAGCGGCGGGGCTGGTAGCTCGTGGGCTTATAACCTATTCGATCAACTCTACTACGTCAGCGATGTAGTTATAGCCAAGAGTGATGAATAGGAATCTAACAGTAAGGGAGCCGCGCGCCCCAAGTCCTCAGCCAGCGAGCCTCGGGGCTGAGCCAATGTGCCAGGCTCGCTGCGCGCGCCTAAGTCCCGGGCTCGCTCCGCGCGCCTAAGTCCTGGGCCGATGCGCCCGGCTCGCTCCGCGCGCCTAAGTCCTGACCCGAGCGGAGAGTGGATTCCTCACACCTGGACCTTGTCACTACGGATTGCCCAGCTCACCAACACTCGACCAAGGTAGATAAGTTTCCCTTCGTGTACGTCGTCCAACACGACACCCCTCAGAGCCTTGATGGTCCGCTTGGAGTTCGGTCTTGTAGCTTCGCATTGTGCTAGCCCAGTTTGTCTTAGCGCGGCCCCTTGCTAGAACCTCACCCGACTCGCGCGCCACTGTGCCTTTCTTCCTCTTCTCTACCGCTTCCCAACATTAGCCAGACAGCTAATCTTCGGTAGAGAACAGATCGTCCAGCCGCACCGTGTCCGTCTCGTCAGACTGCGTCCGTGCCGCCTCACGACTTCTCCTCCCGGCCCGTCCGTCGCACACTGTAGCCACGTCGACGCTCCGCCAGTAGCCCAAGCGGTCGCTACTCCCAAGTCCGAAACCTTTTCGGCTTCCACTCAACAGATGCCTGCCTCCGTCGAGGCGTACGACACCTGGCTCCGTGAATACATGTCGATCGCGCAGGAAATCCGCGACGCCAAAACCTCGCTCAACGACGTGCTCGCCATGGTCCCATCTTGCCTCGACAGCTTCCGACTCACGTTCACGGACGAGCAGCGCAACCAACGCGACCTCCCGGAACTCACAACGCTGACGGACCGCATTCGCATCCAGCTTCGCTCGGCGGGACTCTTGTCATCACACTCGGCCATGCTCGCCACCGCCTCCCCTTGCCCCGCCTGCCGCGCCCCCGGCCACCGTCTGCGCGACTGCACCTCACGGGCGACACACCCGCCCGCCGGCCCCTGCCGCCGCTGCCACAAGAAAGGTCACTGGGCCCTCGATTGCAAGCACCGGGGCGAACAGAAACACACCGGCGACGACAACCAGGACGACATGTCTCTCCCCGCCGCTCAACAGCCTAACATCGGCTATTTCGCCTCCTGCCTGTTCGCTCGCCGGCAACTCCCAACTGACGCCTTTCTAGTCGACTAGGGCGCCACGGCACACATGGTCGCCGATCGCTCTCTATTCACGGCTTATCGCAGTTGGTGTGTTGGGAATGAGGGTTAGGAATGGCGCGTTCATTGGTAATCTGTTTAGAAGCGCTCGTCTGTTTAGTGAAGCCTGGCGATGCGCACCAACCGAAAATCCAGTATGCTGGCCCGGGAGTGGCGACCTTGCGCACGGATAGGGGGGGTGAGTTCGTCAACAACGACCTCCGGGATTGGCTTGCTGAGCGGGGCATTTTTCACGAGCTATCCACGGCATACGAGCACGGTCAGATGGGCATACAGGAGCGGAGTTGGCGTACGATTTTCAACTCTGTTCGGGCGTGGCTTCATCGTTCGGGACTGCCGTCATCGCTGTGGGAAGAGGCTGCGCAGGCGGCCATCTACGTTATCAACCTCCTCCCGTCGTCGCCTCTGCAGCAGCGCACCCCTGATGCCGTTCTTCACGCCGCTGCGAGTCCCGTTACGTCCACCCGTCGTCCCCGCATCGATCGTGTCAAAACCTGGGGCTGCGCCGCCCAGGTACCGTTCACTCCCGAGCAACGTTCCAACAAGTTGGCTCCGCGTTCGCGCCTGTGCTACTTTGTCGGGTACTCTTTGCGCTCTAAGGCCTGGCGGTTCTACGACCCGGTTGGCAACAAGGTCTTCGAGTCGTCTCAGGCCAAGTTCTTCGAAGATCGCTTCTTCCCCGCCGCGGCAAACCCTGTACCTACTGTTGTTGCGCCCGCCGTTCTGTCCTATCCGTCCGTCCCGCGCAGAGTTCCTCCGCCCGACCTTCCCCCTGACGACGACGATACTGTCAATCCTGCGGGCGTCGCACCCGCCGTCGCGGCCGCTCCCGCTGTTGCCCCCGCCGTTGCTGTCCCGCCCGCGGCTGGTCCGGTCGACGTTGTGGCCCCACCTGTCCCGCCCTCCCTCGTGTTCTCCAATCCGGGTCCGGCGAACGCCCCTCCTGTAGGTGATCGTTCCACTCGTGCTCGTCGCCCCCCTGACTACCTGGGTTTCGCCCGCGCGGCTCACGACTTGGAGTTCGCCGCGCACGCCTCCGTCTCGATCGAGGACTTTGACGAGGACGATCCCGACGTCCAGCTGTACTCGTACGAGGAAGCGACTGCCTTTCTTGCCAAAGTCGACAAGGACGACGCCCCTTCCGTTCGCGCGGCACTCGCTGGTTCGTTCCGCGACTACTGGCTGGCGGCCATGGCGACCGAGGAGGGCGCACTGGCGGCGAAGCAAACATTTTCCAAGCCGCTTCGTCCCCCTCGCGGGGCTATCATAATCGGCAGTATGTGGGTCCTCATGGTGAAGCGCGACGCCGAGGGCAAAATCGTAAAGTACAAAGCTCGCCTCGTTGCGCGTGGGGACATGCAGAGGCGTCGGGGTGAGCAAATTGACTCGTTCTCGCCTACTGGCCGCGCCGCCTCCCATCGCCTGCTGCTCGCCCTTGCCGTTGAGAACGAGTGGGAGACCCGGCAATTCGACGTCTCGTCGGCATACCTCAACGGCAATCTCGGTGGGACGGAGATCTACATGCGTCTGCCTAGTGGGCAAGTCGTGCGCCTTCAGCGCGCGCTGTACGGACTCGTCCAGGCGGGTAGGGAGTGGTACAAGGTCTTCACCGAGTGGATTTTGTCGACTGGCTTCACGCGTACCGACAGCGATCATGCCGTCTTCATTCGCAGGGAAGGGGATAAGCGCTGTTTCCTTTCCATTCATGTCGACGACGGACTGCTCACGGGTGACGGCGACCTCGACGGCGTTCTCACTCAGCTCAAGGCGCGTTTTGAGGCCCGCAGCACGGACGAGGCGTCTTTCTTCCTGGGTCAGAGTATAACCCGTGAGGGCAAAACGGGCGCGGCCATCGTTACTCAATCTCATTTTGTGGATGCGATTCTCGAGGAATACAACATGGCCAACACCTCCCCGCGTCCCACCCCGCTTGCGGCACCGTCGACGCTGAGGAACCGTGTGAGCTCTGATTTCGACCCCGCTTCCATACCGTACCGTGCCATTGTCGGCAAACTTCTGTATCTGTCCGGCACTACTCGGCCCGACATCGCTTTCGCCGTGTCCAAGGCTGCTCGTTTCTGTAACAACTTCGAGGCAGAACATTGGGAGGCGCTCAAGCACATTCTTCGGTACCTCGTCGGCACTCGTAACTTTGGCATTCGATACCAGAAAACCCATCAGCCGATGTCGGCCATTTTGGAGGGTTTTGTCGACGCGGACCATGGTGCCGACCCTGTGACCCGCCGCAGCGTCTCGGGTTACGTCTTCACGTGCGCTGGCGGGGCAATCTCCTGGATCGCCAAACGTCAGACTCTTGTCACTCTGTCGAGCACCGAGGCCGAATATGTGGCCATGTCGTACGCCGCTCGTGAGGGGATCTGGTTGCGTCGGCTGCTGGCCGATCTTGGTTTTGAGCAGACATCGCCGACTCGTCTGAGGGGTGACAACCAATCGGCTATCACTCTGGCCAAACACCCGGCTTTCCATGCTCGCACCAAACACATCGGGATCCATTTCCACTTCATCCGAGATCACATTGCGGAGGGCACAATCGAGATGGTCTGGGTGCCCACGGGCACCATGGCTGCGGACGTCCTCACCAAAGGGCTCGGAACTCAGAAGCACTATCAGTTTGTACACGCGATGGGGCTTATTGATTCATCGCGTGAAGGGGCGAGTTGGTGTGTTGGGAATGAGGGTTAGGAATGGCGCGTTCATTGGTAATCTGTTTAGAAGCGCTCGTCTGTTTAGTGAAGCCTGGCGATGCGCACCAACCGTTGTCTTCTCTCCACGGTTGGATTACACGCTCGTCAGGTACGCATGTTTAGCTTCACAGCCACTTTCGTTGCAATTAACTGACGGTTGGATTACACGCTCGTCAGTCTCTTATTGACAGCACCCCAGGCAGCGGCGGATGGTGACTGAGAGAACCGAGCCAAGTAACCGACGGTGTAGGCCAGGTCGGGGCGAGTACCGGTCGATGCGTACATGAGGGAGCCAATTGCCTGCAGATACCGAGTGCGATCCGGGAACGGGGTGGGCTGGAGCTCGACTTCGAGGCGGAGATCGGCTTGCATGGGCGTGGCAACGGGATGGGCATCGGACATACCAAAACGAGCGAGGACGTCCTTGAGGTATTGCTCCTGACTGAGGGAGATGGAGCCGTCGGCAGAACGCCGAATCTGGATACCAAGTACGTATTCCGCCTCACCAAGTCGTTTGACACCATAGCGCTGCTCAAGGCCCTGGAGGGTACGCTCGATCTCTGGGAGAGAAGGGCTGATCATGAGCAAGTCATCGACATAGAGCGCGATATAGTGGCGCTCATCACCGACAGTTCGGACATAAACGCAGTGGTCAGACTCCGTGGCGACGTAGCCAAGAGCCGACAAAGCAGAGTCGATCTCGTCGTTCCAGATACGCCCAGCCTGGCGCAAGCCGTAGAGTGACCGGTGCAGTTGGAGGACCTTGCCGGGCATGTAGATCCCTTCGGGCACGCGAATGTATAGGGGGGTGTCCAGTTTACCGTGGAGATAGGCCTTGTCGATGTCGGCCTGATGGACGTGGTACCCATGAGCGGCTGCAAGGGCCAGGAGTGCGCGAATGGATGTGAACTTAGCGACGGGTGCGAAGGTCTCATGACAGGCGACGTCGGCGGGGATGACGTCGTCTACACGACGAAGGATGGGGGCGTCGAGGAGTATCGGCTGTGGTGGCGGCAGTCGACGAGGGAGCGATCGAAGAGGGGTGTCGACCGAAAAGCTCGCGGGAAGTCAAGTATAACGGACTTTATTCCAACAATCGGCAAGGAGAGGGGGGGGGCCAATAAGATGATGAGCGGACCAGGCTCCGGGGGAAGGTGTCGAAACCGAAGGGAGGGACTGCCCAGGCGCCGAGGGAACTCAGCCAAATCAAACTACTCCAAGAGGTCGCCTCAGGGGTAAAAAGGATTGCTCGCGGGAGCACCGGTAAAAACCCTGAGGCCGCGCCTCAGCTAGCAAAAAAAAGATAAAACAAATCGAAAGAAGATTGCGCTCGCAGCGCATCGAACCTGCAACCAGCGGGTGCGCGCCCACACGCCAAACGGCTACACCACGACGCCCGCGATGCTTGAAACAATTCCGCCATTGGGTCAAGTCATCGCTACCTGCACACAACCTCGGGGAGGACTTCCTTTGAGTACTGCTGTCAGTGTACCGCCGTCATCCTGACACTGTCCCCCCCAAAAGGAAGTCTACCGTGCGGCGAGGCGGCGGTTCGAGCGATCGAGGCGCGCAAAGTAGGTGTCGAGGACGGACGGATGGTCCAGGCGAAGGGACTGCTCTGACATCCAAGTATCGTCGGTGTCGTTACGGCCTACCCATCGAACCAAGAACGAACGCGCGCCCCGAGCGTTCCGCCGATCGCGAACAATCCGTTCCGGAATCGCAGAGTTGTCGGCCGCGTCGGCTACATCTTCGACAAAAAGAACTGCGGGGTCACGCCCAGGGAACCTTTCAGCATCATTCTCAATGTAAGGGCGAAGCAGTCGAGCATGGAAGCGATTGTGCACTCGCGACATTGCTGGAGGAAGCTCGAGGTCGTAGCTGGATGTTGCCGGAATTGCCGCTCGAATACGGAAAGGGCCGATGTAGCGCGGCAACAACTTCGACTTCATCCCTTCAGGAACTGCCAGATTCTTTGTCGAAAGGTAGACGTAACTGCCAGTCCGAAAGGCGGGGTCATCCGGGCGTCGACGCTTGTTGGCCTGATATGACTGGTCGAGGTGTGCTCCAATGATCGCATCCGTCACATCGAGGTTCCGTAATTGTCGGATCCGAGCAAACGCTTCCGCACGAGGGACATCCGAAACAGGCCAGGAATCGGTGGGCCATTGTCGAGGAAGGTAGCCGTAGGTCGCCTCAAAAGCCGACAAAGACGTGGACACAGCAACAGAAGAGTTAAGAGCGAACTCAGCTTCAACTAGACGAGATGCCCAAGCCTCGTGATTTGACGACACCATGATGCGCAGGGTTTGGGTGACCATCTTGATTCGGTTCTCGCTCGATCCTGTTGAATTTCATTCTACTACAAGCGTTCGAACACTTCAACTTTGGGCCGCCGTTTGTCAGGACCGCCCAGTTTTCGGCGCCTCTTTCGCCGCCGCGCGCCTTCGCCTCGGCGCCTTTGCCCTCGCTGCCAAGCCGCCCCCCAGTCTTTCGCCTCGGCGCCTTCGCCTTCACAGCCAAGCCGCCCCCCTTTTGTTCGCCGCTCCCGCGCCAGCCTGTTCAACTCACGCTCGCGCGCCGCCGCCTCCACATCGGAACTTAGTCGGTCTACTTCTCCTGTCTTGCCAAGCCGTTGCCTCCGCCTAGCCACCGCCAGCTTGCCGCCACCGTCCTCATGTCTCATCGGCCATCCAGTGTATCGCCCATGCATGACGCCCGTTGTTCGCAACCTGGATCTTGTTGCTACGGATTGCCCAGCTCACCAACACTCGACCAAGGTAGATAAGTTTCCCTTCGTGTACATCGTCCAACACGACACCCCTCAGAGCCTTGATGGTCCGCTTGGAGTTCGGTCTTGTAGCTTCGCATTGTGCTAGCCCAGTTTGTCTTAGCGCGGCCCCTTGCTAGAACCTCACCCGACTCGCGCGCCCCTGTGCCTTTCTTCCTCTTCTCTACCGCTTCCCAACATTAGCCAGACAGCTAATCTTCGGTAGAGAACAGGTTAGTTGCAATCATCACACCGCTTCCCAACATTAGCCAGACAGCTAATCTTCGGTAGAGAACAGATCGTCCAGCCGCACCGCGTCCGTCTCATCAGACCGCGCCAGTGCCGCCTCACGACTTCTCCTGTCGACCGTCCGTCGCATCCTTGCCACGTCGACGCTCCACTAGTAGCCCTAGCGGTCGCTACGCCAAATTCCGATAAGCCCTACAGTCCACATTCAACAGGTTATGAGCCTACTTCGACCCGAACTGCCCAGATTCCCCCCAGCACCCACGAACCCTGCCGACGACACAGCCTCGGCCGCACCTGCCCACACCGAACCACCCGTACCCGACGAAGCCGACGGCACAATGTCCAGCCACGTTGACCCCACCCTGGCCGCCAGCATTGACGAGCGCATCCACATGGAAGTCCAACGTCGCCTCCGAGAATTCACCATGTCCCCTAGCCCGGCCCCAGATCGCAGACCCCACCACAACATCGACATCCCCCGCCACCTTTCAAGCTGGCCGGCCGACGCTCTCCTTTCTGGTGTTGAAACCTTCCGCGTTTGGAACCGCACGTTACAAGACCGCGTAGGTACTACGATCTACGCCTACATCACCACTGGACACCTACCCGACCGTGCCGACGACATCGACCGTGAGAATGTCGAAATCTTTGCCGTCCGCCAAGTCTCCGATGGCGTCGCAAGTAACGTCCGCAAGTCCCTGCTCACCGTCGCCTCGACGCAACAACGCGCCCAGGCCTACTACGAACATCTTGACCACGAGTACAACCCTACGTCGGCACAGTCTACCCTTCGTATGCTTCACTCATTCTTCAACATCACCCGTGCCCCCATCGAAGAAAAGGGCTTCGTCGAATGGATGACCGACTTCCTCGACCACTCAAACTGTCTCGAGTCCGCCAATATTACAATCACCGACGTCATCACCGCCCGAGCACTTACCCTCATCCCCGACGAACTAGATGCGTTCCGACAATACATGGAACTGCACAACACGGACAAACTTCCAACACCGGCAAACCTGATGGCCCTCGCACACAAGCAGGTCAAAAACCATCACGACACTCGAAACGCCGGCTCGAACGTCACCGCATTCGCAGCAACCTCCTCGAACACTCCGTCATCGAACAAACCTAACACTTCATCCCGATCGTCGCAACTACCACCGGCCCGATACATGTGCCCTGCCTGTAAGATCAGCGTGCACCGCGTCCGTGACTGCCCCGACGACGAAGCACGACAACGTTACATCGATCGCCGCAACCGACAACCACAACAACCTGTGGATCAGAATACAGACACCCCAGAGGACGCACCCGTTGTAGCATCCATCTCAAGGTTCCAAGATTTACCAGACCCCTCAACGCGCCTCGGCCAGAATTGGTAAAGTTACCCCTCCGCCCCGCGCCCAGGTCCCCCTACACCGGTCACTACCTCGTCGATTACACTACTTGCCTCAACCTCCCTTCGTGCTCTTATGGAAGCGTTCGAACGAGGGGGGGTGTTGAATTTCATTCTACTACAAGCGTTCGAACACTTCAACTTTGGGCCGCCGTTTGTCAGGACCGCCCAGTTTTCGGCGCCTCTTTCGCCGCCGCGCGCCTTCGCCTCGGCGCCTTTGCCCTCGCTGCCAAGCCGCCCCCCAGTCTTTCGCCTCGGCGCCTTCGCCTTCACAGCCAAGCCGCCCCCCTTTTGTTCGCCGCTCCCGCGCCAGCCTGTTCAACTCACGCTCGCGCGCCGCCGCCTCCACATCGGAACTTAGTCGGTCTACTTCTCCTGTCTTGCCAAGCCGTTGCCTCCGCCTAGCCACCGCCAGCTTGCCGCCACCGTCCTCATGTCTCATCGGCCATCCAGTGTATCGCCCATGCATGACGCCCGTTGTTCGCAACCTGGATCTTGTTGCTACGGATTGCCCAGCTCACCAACACTCGACCAAGGTAGATAAGTTTCCCTTCGTGTACATCGTCCAACACGACACCCCTCAGAGCCTTGATGGTCCGCTTGGAGTTCGGTCTTGTAGCTTCGCATTGTGCTAGCCCAGTTTGTCTTAGCGCGGCCCCTTGCTAGAACCTCACCCGACTCGCGCGCCCCTGTGCCTTTCTTCCTCTTCTCTACCGCTTCCCAACATTAGCCAGACAGCTAATCTTCGGTAGAGAACAGGTTAGTTGCAATCATCACACCGCTTCCCAACATTAGCCAGACAGCTAATCTTCGGTAGAGAACAGATCGTCCAGCCGCACCGCGTCCGTCTCATCAGACCGCGCCAGTGCCGCCTCACGACTTCTC
The DNA here is from genome assembly GCA_003665825.1 of Microbotryum silenes-acaulis. Lineage (NCBI taxonomy): Eukaryota > Fungi > Basidiomycota > Microbotryomycetes > Microbotryales > Microbotryaceae > Microbotryum > Microbotryum silenes-acaulis. Next base: position 1,298,147 of record QPFY01000006.1, read on the forward strand.
CTGTCGACCGTCCGTCGCATCCTTGCCACGTCGACGCTCCACTAGTAGCCCTAGCGGTCGCTACGCCAAATTCCGATAAGCCCTACAGTCCACATTCAACAGATCCGTCCGTCTCGGGGTGTGCCGCGGTTGACATTCGCAAGACGGCGCCAACCTTTGCCTGCAATGCCCGCCAAAACTGCGAGGTGAACTTGGGATCGCGGTCGGAAACGATGGCGGAAGGCGTCCCATGCAGTCGAAAGATAGTGGCGTAGTACTTGTCGGCAACGAGCTCAGAGTCGGCATCGGCTGGGAGGGGAATCAGGTGAACCATCTTTCCCCAAGTGTCAGTGACCACCATGATTTGAGCGACCATCATCCCTTCAAACTCGACCGGAGGCAGTCCTGTCATGAAGTCGATCGCCACTTGTTCCCAAGGACCGGAGGGGATTGGCATTGGGTGCAGTTGGCCATAGGGAACTTGAGTGGACGCCTTGCCGCGGGCACAGTCTTCGCAGGATCGGCAGAACTCAGCACAATCGGCAGACATGGACGACCACCAATACAAAGGACGTATGGCGGCCAAGGTGATGCGATGTCCCGCGTGCCCGACGCTCCGATGTATCTCCGAAAGCACGAGCTCGCGCGGCGACGGGACCTTGTCGGAATCGACGACGCCGGTAGCGAGACCACGAGGCACAAACAGGGAAAGAGACTCATCTGGATGTACGCGCAAGATCCTCCCTTCCTCGGTCACCCGAAACATAGGCCATGATATCGGGTCGGTAATGATGACCTGGGCTTGCGAATTGTTGGCGTATGCTCGGATGATGGTGTCGAGGAAGGGTTGGGGCAGTGGATCAGGCGGCCGATGGACTACAGGTGCGTCGTTGACTGCATCGGCAGCGACTCCCAACAAATCGAGTTCATCAGCGTCGGCATCAACCGGAATGGGCGGGTCGTTGGCCGGGGCCGCAGCGATAGCGTGAACTCGATTGACGGCGATGGGAGGAGGAAGGGGGCCGGTAGACAAGTCGACGGCATCCATTATGTTCTCGGCGAGGCGATGGGAACCGGGAGAGCCTGAATTGTAACCGTGTCCCCAGGGCCCGAAGGCACAATCAACAGCCGGCAACCGATCGTGCGAAGGTGAGGTGTAAGGACGTTCCTCGAGGAGGCTCTCACCGGGCGTAGTGAACTCGTGGCATTCTTCCTTCAAGAACAAATTCCCCAAATCCCGTCCATTCACATCCTCATCTTGCGATTCCTCCTTGAGCGCGTAGTATCCGGGAGAGCCTGCCTCGCAATCGTCGCGTTGGGGCCCGAGGGCAAAATCAACAGGAGGCAACCGATCGGGAGATGGAGAGGTGTAAGGACGTTCCTCGGGGAGGCTCTCACCGGGCGTAGTGAATCCGTGGCGTTCTCCATCAAAGAATATGTCCTCCAACTCATTCTCCTTGACCTGATCCTCGTACGATCCCTCCTTGACCTCCCACAAACGCGACAACGAATCAGCAAGGGAGTTGTTCCTGCCGGCGATGAATTCAAACTCAAAGTCGAAACGGCTGAGTTCGAGACACATGCGGATGTGCCGAGGCGTTTGGCGTAACTTCTGCGTTTTGATCGTGCGAAGGGCTTGATGGTCGGTGACAATGACAAAGGGGTAGCCGATCAAGTGCTGCTCGAACGCCCGACACGCCGAAACGACGGCTAGGAACTCCTTATCAGTTACGTGATAGTTGAGCTGAGCACCGTTGAACTTAGCGGAAAAGAATCGAGTAGGGACGGCCTGCGAACGAGTGGGCCCCGAGGCCAGGCAAGCACCAATGCCAACACGACTGGCATCGGTGAACAGGTAGATCTTGTGCTCGCCGGAGGTGACCTTAGCGCCGTCGATCGGTCGCAGCGTTGCTGGCACGAGGGACTTGACGGTGTTGAAGGCCTGCTGTTCGCGGTCGTTCCAACGCCACGAAGTCGATTGCGCCAACAACGCGGTGATCGGCTCCAAAATCGTCGAGAGGTGTGATAGGTGATCTCGCATCCAATTGACGGTGCCGAGGAAACGCTGGATGTCGCACTTGTTGCACGGAATCGGCCACTGTCGGATACGCTCCCACTTGGCGGGGTCGACCTCGATGCCGTTGTCGGAGATGATGGCACCCAACGAATCCAACGACTTGGAGAACCACTCGGATTTGTTGGATCCTAAGTAGAATCGGTAGTGTCGCAATGTCATCAGCAAGATCTCGATGTGTCTCAAGTGCGCTCGACGAGTATCGGAGTGGACGTGAACATCGTCGAAAAAGATCTTGGTGAACGAAAGGCATGGCTGGAACATCGCTGACGTTAACAGATTCAGGGTGTTGGGCGCATTGGTGTCGCCAAACTGCATGACCCGCGACGTGTACGTGCCCGTGACCGTGGCAAAGCCGGTGCGATCGACGTGCTCGGGTATGACCCGCACCTGCTCAAAGGCTGCGGCCACATCGAACTTGGACCGGTAACGCGAGCGGGCGACTTCATAGCGCACACTGGTCATGTCGGGGATGGGCGAGAATCGCTTCGCGGTGTTGCTGTTGCGAGCCCGGAGGTCGATGACGAAACGAGCGGTCTGCGAGTTCTTTTTCGGAATGGCAAAGACCGGGGCTGCCGAATCGATCGGACCCGAAACCCAGAAGCGACCGCGAGTGTACTTAGCTGAGTGCTCCGCCCATTGGCTTCGATATTTGTCGGCGAGGGGGTACACCTTGGGCTTGACCTTCTCGTTTGGGTCGATCAGAGGGATTTCGTGATTTACGGGTCGGTACGGCGGGAGTCGGTCCATGGGGAGCGAATCTACGAACACATCAGAGTATTTCTCGAGTAAGGCAGCTAATTGTGTTCGTGCTTCGGACTCGGACAAATCCTCGAGCGCCGGGTCATCGACGACATCCAGCAGTGGGTTGTGCGGCTCGAGGCCAATAATCTCGTCGTCGGGAAGCAACCCCGGGTGATTGTAACCGATGGCGGAACCGGCAAAGATGGGCGCCACCGTGACTGCGCGATCCCACTCATGAGTGCCCAGGGCGACGGGTTGCGAAGGGCCTGGGTGCGCGACCGTGAAGGCGCCCCAGCCAACGAGCATGCCTGTATCCTTAAGAAAGGGCAGCCCCAAGATGGCATCGTACCCAGTCACCCGGAAGATAAAGAACACTCGCGAACCGAGGTCGAGGGCGCCCGACAGAAAAGGGGCGGTGGCAAACACAGCACATCGGTCGGACGTATCCTTGGTGCCGAGGCGCAAGTGCAACGGCGCGGTCAACCGGGCCGTTGCGAAGCTCGGGTCGGCTCGCACCACCTCCTGGTCCACCAAGTCGATCTCTGACCCAGAATCGATCAAACAACGCAGGACCCTCCCAGAAGGCAACGTCCAAGCGATGACGTTGCGGGCGCACACAATGGCGGGCTCGACAGGTCGGTCGGGTTCGTCGATGTCGAGCAGGGGTGCGGCGGACGCCAAGAGAGACACACCCGACGGCACAGGAATCTGGAAAGAGCTCACCGAAGCAGTCCTTTCCGCCTTGCGAGACGACACCACTTCCGGCCCCCAATAACGACGCAAGCGCGACTCGGCATCAGCGTAAGACAAGACATCTTCCACCGCGTCAAGCGCGGAGTCAGTCAGGCTGTCGTCGAAACGAAGTGAATCTGCATCATTTGCCGAGGCGGTCGGCTGTGAACTACTCGATGTAACCTCAACTTCCAGCGAAGAAGAAGCGACATCTTTCACTCGTCCAACAGGGTCTGCGGAGGGCCAAAAAGGGTGCGTCACTGAGGCGGAATCGGAACTCAACGGTCGAGTCTGATCAGGCTCAAGTGGAAGGGAAGATCTCACCTGGGGGTCCTCGGCACCTTCTGAGCCCGAAGACCATTCCTCCTCGTCGAAGTTGGCCACGGCAATCGCGGATAGCTGGACGACTGCGGGAGATTGACGCTCGGAGGTACAGTGCTGTGAGAAGTGACCGCCTTGGCCACAATTGAAACAGGCCATACTTGTAGGTACTCCTCCTGGTGCGGGCGAGAACCACGTTGGTCGATCCTTCCACAAATGCAACTGTTGCCATTTGGTGGCGCGGTCGACCCATCGAGCTCGGCGGATCTGCGAGCGCTGGTCGTTGTTTGTTGTGGGTGGGGTGGTGCGTGGAGCATGCGAAATCGCTCCAAAGGTCGCGGTGCGAGTCGAAGGGGTGGCAGCCGGCGTTGGTGTCGAAATCTCGTCGGCGATGGCGGCCCATTCGGTGATTTCGTCGAGGGACGGGACCGTCCGACCGAACCTCCCTGTGATCACCAAGGAGTTGTCACGATGTTCGCGTAACATACCTGCGCGGACTTCACGCTTGGCTACGTCGTTCAAGGATTGGTAGAATGCCGTGGCGAGCTGAAGTGCCGAGAGACCGAAGCTCGGGTTGTCGTGCATGAACGTGCGGTAGCGCGCGCGCCATTCGCCGACATGGTCGTACGCCCGAGATGAGGATTGGCGGCACCCATAGAATTCTTCGGCCACCCGGTCGGCGAACCCAGGGTCCGGCCAACGACGTCCCACTGCCGTCATGAGCGACGTCCAGCAGTGAGGGCGCCTGCCCCGGATCGCGTCCCTCAACTCGTCGACGGCCCAATCGTGAGGGGACTGGCGGCGCTGGCGAGACGTCGTACGAGCGAATAGGGTGGCCACGAGCTGGACGACGCGGTCGGTGGTGAACAGTTCGTCGATTGCGATGTCGCACAAAAGTTGTTAAACCGTATGTCTCGAGAGGGGACTGGATCGGCAACCAGTAAGTACACGAGACAGAGTACGGGTTGTAAGGGAGTAGTTTGGAGCGTTAGGGGGAAGACTAAAGAGGCGCGCAGTGCGAGTGTGCGAAATATCTCTAAGTCCAAAGAGAGGTCCAAGCGGCGCGGCTAGCCAGGCGCGGCGCGGATTGGAGATTGATCTAAGCAAGAGTGTATGGAATTCAACACCCCCCCTCGCTCGAAGCTTACTTAGCCTCGGAGACCCAGGTTCTCACGATGAACCTTGAACACTAAAGGCCCAAGTGCCTTGGTGAAGATATCGGCGACCATGGTTTTCGTGTCCACATAGTCGACTCGAATGGTGCCCAGCCTGACCTGGTCGCGTACGAAATGTTCGCGAATGCGAATGTGTCGGGACCGGTGGTGAAGGGTGGGGTTCTTGGCGAGAGCCAGTGCTCCTTGGTTGTCGCCGTAAAGTTGGACGGGAGCTTGAGTGTCGATGCCCAGCTCCATAAGTAGTTCTTGGAGGTGGCCAGCTTCCTTCGAGGCATGCGAGAGGGCGAGGTACTCGGCGTCTGTGGTGGAGTCGGCCACTCGGTTTTGCACTTTGGAGGACCAGGAGATAACGGAGCCAGCCAGGTGGAAGCTGTACCCCATGGTTGACCGTGATGACGTGGTGCAGGTTCCCCAGTCCGCGTCAGAGTAACCCGTGAATCCCGAGAACTTGCCTTGCTCGGAGCTGTAGTGCAGGCCAAGGCGTGCAGTTCCGCATAAGTACCGAAAGACGGTCTTGATGGCGGTCCAGTGTTCAGGTGTGGGACTGGCAGAGAAACGTGCGAGGTATCCAACGGCGTAGGAGATGTCTGGGCGAGTACCAGTGGCGGCGTAGAGGAGGCACCCAATGGCCTGCATGTAGCGCGTCTGAGCGATCTTTGACGGTTCCGCGAGCGAATGCTCGAGCTGGCGGTTTGGGGCCATGGGCGTGGAGGCGGGGCTGCTGTCTGACATTCCAAATCTGCGGAGGATACTTGTGATGTACGCCTCCTGCGACAGGATGATGGACTTGTCGGCCTGTCGTTTGATCTGGATCCCCAAGATGTATTGGGCTGGGCCAAGTCGCTTGATGCCGTATTTTTGCTCCAGGCCGTTGAGGATGCGCTCGATCTCGTCCTCCGAAGGGCTGACCATCAGCAAGTCATCGACGTAGAGGGCGATGTAGTGGTATTGGTCGCCGTCGCGTCGTACGTACACGCAGTGGTCCTTGGCTGTGGCGCGGTAGTTGAGGCTCTTCAGCGTCAAGTCAATGTGCTCATTCCAGACTCGGCCGGCCTGCTTGAGGCCGTAGATCGATCGATGGAGTTTGAGGACTTTACCGGGCATGTCAACACCTTGTGGGACGCGCATGTAGAGGTCTTCCTTCAGCTCGCCGTGGAGGTATGCCTTGTCAACGTCGGCCTGATGGACGTGGAGGTTCTTGGCGGCGGCCAGTGCGATGAGAGCTCGGATTGAGGTGAACTTGGCGACAGGAGCAAACGTCTCATCGTAATCGATACCTGGGCGCTGGGAGAAGCCCTGTGCAACGAGCCGGCCCTTGTGCGAAGTGATCTTGCCAAGTTGATCGCGTTTGGTGCGGAAGATGAACCTGGATCCAAGGACTTTGGCACCGGGGGGCAGTGAGGAGGAGTTGACCGGGGTGAAGCATTTGTACTCGGTGGCAAGGGAGTGAAACTCATCGGCTGCTGCTTGCCTCCAGATCTCCTCTTTACCTGACTTGACCGCCTGCGACCAATTTTGGGGGTCCTCGGTTGGCCCTTCGAGTTCGACGACTGATGAACCAGCGGTGGTGGCGGCGAAGGCAGCGGCGCGAGACGGGCATGACAAGAAGTCGATTGGGTCGGCCGAGTCATCGGTCACGTCCGACGCAGGAGGTGATGGCGAGAACTGAGCCCTGGACATGTCGGACGGTGTGTCAAAGCCATCGTCGGACATGTCGATCGTTGTGTCGTCACTCGCGTTGGTCTCAAGCGCGGCAAATCGATTTTCGTGCACGACAGGTTGGAGGGACGGAGGTGGTGCCGCGCGGGAGCCATGTGCAGCGTCAACAAAGGTCCAGTCGCCAGTGGTGGACGTCATGTGAGGTTTCGGTTGGTCGATCGGGGCATCTCGAGCGGGGAAGACTTTCTCATCGAATAGGACGTCGCGGCTCTGGAAGAACGAAGTTGTGGCCGGGTCGTAAAGCGTCCAGGCCTTCGATCTGTTATCGATGCCAACGAAGATGAATGGTTTGGCCTTGGGGTCGAGTTTTGCTCGCTTGTGCTGAGGGGTGGTGTGCCAGGCGCGGCATCCGAATACCCTCAGGTTTGCCGTGCTGGGAGGTTTGCCAAACCAGACAGCGTCCGGGATCTTGTGGTCGATGGCGCTGTGCGGGCTGAGGTTCTTGGTGTCAACAACGTACCGGAGGGCCTCTCGCCAGAGTGTCATGGGCAGTCCCGAGTGCTGGAGCAGGGCGATCGTCCCCTCGATGATCGTGCGGTTTGTCCTTTCGGCTCGGCCGTTCTGCTCCGGGGTGTACGGGATTGTGAGCTGCCTGGTAATGCCGTGGTGAGAGCAGTACTCAATGAAGGCTTTGGACGTGTATTCGCCGCCATTGTCCGTTCGTAACGTGCGGAGCTTGAGGCCCGTTGAGCGTTCAATCATGGTGTGCCAACGCTGGAAGGTGTCGAAGACTTGACTCTTGTTTCTCAGCGCGCTGACCCACGTCTTTCGGGAGAAATCGTCGATGAAGGTGACAACATATCGTTCCCCGTCGGTGGCTGGTTCGGGCAGAGTGAGGACATCGGAGTGAACCAGTTCGAGTGGTTGCGAAGCGCGAGAGTCCGATGTTGGGAAAGGTGTCCTGGTTGCCTTTGCCGCTTTGCAGGTGTCGCAGGAGAAGGCCTTGCATTCGGCCGCCGAGTACGTCCATGTTTGACCTTGTAGTTGACCCGACGAGACTGCCCTTCGCAGGTTGGGAAGGGATAGGTGGCCGAATCGTTGGTGCAAAGTTAGGAGAGGGATGGCGGCTGCTGCAACCGGTGATACCTTGGTGCGGATTGGGGTGGCGTCCAGTGTCGACAATTTGTTCGCAATGAGGGATGCGACACCTATGAGGTGACCTTGTGACCGGAGCTCGATGGTCTTGCCAAAGTGGGTGTAAATGCGCTCGCGGCGCAGCTGCATGACCGAGATCAGGTTTGCCGGAAGGTCGGGAACGTAGTAGACGTTGCAGAGCTTGATCGTTCGTTGTTTCGACGTTCGTATCGTGATCGAGCCGGTTCCTTGGGCCATGAGTGTGTTGAATGTGGACTGTAGGGCTTATCGGAATTTGGCGTAGCGACCGCTAGGGCTACTAGTGGAGCGTCGACGTGGCAAGGATGCGACGGACGGTCGACAGGAGAAGTCGTGAGGCGGCACTGGCGCGGTCTGATGAGACGGACGCGGTGCGGCTGGACGATCTGTTCTCTACCGAAGATTAGCTGTCTGGCTAATGTTGGGAAGCGGTGTGATGATTGCAACTAACCTGTTCTCTACCGAAGATTAGCTGTCTGGCTAATGTTGGGAAGCGGTAGAGAAGAGGAAGAAAGGCACAGGGGCGCGCGAGTCGGGTGAGGTTCTAGCAAGGGGCCGCGCTAAGACAAACTGGGCTAGCACAATGCGAAGCTACAAGACCGAACTCCAAGCGGACCATCAAGGCTCTGAGGGGTGTCGTGTTGGACGATGTACACGAAGGGAAACTTATCTACCTTGGTCGAGTGTTGGTGAGCTGGGCAATCCGTAGCAACAAGATCCAGGTTGCGAACAACGGGCGTCATGCATGGGCGATACACTGGATGGCCGATGAGACATGAGGACGGTGGCGGCAAGCTGGCGGTGGCTAGGCGGAGGCAACGGCTTGGCAAGACAGGAGAAGTAGACCGACTAAGTTCCGATGTGGAGGCGGCGGCGCGCGAGCGTGAGTTGAACAGGCTGGCGCGGGAGCGGCGAACAAAAGGGGGGCGGCTTGGCTGTGAAGGCGAAGGCGCCGAGGCGAAAGACTGGGGGGCGGCTTGGCAGCGAGGGCAAAGGCGCCGAGGCGAAGGCGCGCGGCGGCGAAAGAGGCGCCGAAAACTGGGCGGTCCTGACAAACGGCGGCCCAAAGTTGAAGTGTTCGAACGCTTGTAGTAGAATGAAATTCAACACCCCCCCTCGTTCGAACGCTTCCATAAGAGCACGAAGGGAGGTTGAGGCAAGTAGTGTAATCGACGAGGTAGTGACCGGTGTAGGGGGACCTGGGCGCGGGGCGGAGGGGTAACTTTACCAATTCTGGCCGAGGCGCGTTGAGGGGTCTGGTAAATCTTGGAACCTTGAGATGGATGCTACAACGGGTGCGTCCTCTGGGGTGTCTGTATTCTGATCCACAGGTTGTTGTGGTTGTCGGTTGCGGCGATCGATGTAACGTTGTCGTGCTTCGTCGTCGGGGCAGTCACGGACGCGGTGCACGCTGATCTTACAGGCAGGGCACATGTATCGGGCCGGTGGTAGTTGCGACGATCGGGATGAAGTGTTAGGTTTGTTCGATGACGGAGTGTTCGAGGAGGTTGCTGCGAATGCGGTGACGTTCGAGCCGGCGTTTCGAGTGTCGTGATGGTTTTTGACCTGCTTGTGTGCGAGGGCCATCAGGTTTGCCGGTGTTGGAAGTTTGTCCGTGTTGTGCAGTTCCATGTATTGTCGGAACGCATCTAGTTCGTCGGGGATGAGGGTAAGTGCTCGGGCGGTGATGACGTCGGTGATTGTAATATTGGCGGACTCGAGACAGTTTGAGTGGTCGAGGAAGTCGGTCATCCATTCGACGAAGCCCTTTTCTTCGATGGGGGCACGGGTGATGTTGAAGAATGAGTGAAGCATACGAAGGGTAGACTGTGCCGACGTAGGGTTGTACTCGTGGTCAAGATGTTCGTAGTAGGCCTGGGCGCGTTGTTGCGTCGAGGCGACGGTGAGCAGGGACTTGCGGACGTTACTTGCGACGCCATCGGAGACTTGGCGGACGGCAAAGATTTCGACATTCTCACGGTCGATGTCGTCGGCACGGTCGGGTAGGTGTCCAGTGGTGATGTAGGCGTAGATCGTAGTACCTACGCGGTCTTGTAACGTGCGGTTCCAAACGCGGAAGGTTTCAACACCAGAAAGGAGAGCGTCGGCCGGCCAGCTTGAAAGGTGGCGGGGGATGTCGATGTTGTGGTGGGGTCTGCGATCTGGGGCCGGGCTAGGGGACATGGTGAATTCTCGGAGGCGACGTTGGACTTCCATGTGGATGCGCTCGTCAATGCTGGCGGCCAGGGTGGGGTCAACGTGGCTGGACATTGTGCCGTCGGCTTCGTCGGGTACGGGTGGTTCGGTGTGGGCAGGTGCGGCCGAGGCTGTGTCGTCGGCAGGGTTCGTGGGTGCTGGGGGGAATCTGGGCAGTTCGGGTCGAAGTAGGCTCATAACCTGTTGAATGTGGACTGTAGGGCTTATCGGAATTTGGCGTAGCGACCGCTAGGGCTACTAGTGGAGCGTCGACGTGGCAAGGATGCGACGGACGGTCGACAGGAGAAGTCGTGAGGCGGCACTGGCGCGGTCTGATGAGACGGACGCGGTGCGGCTGGACGATCTGTTCTCTACCGAAGATTAGCTGTCTGGCTAATGTTGGGAAGCGGTGTGATGATTGCAACTAACCTGTTCTCTACCGAAGATTAGCTGTCTGGCTAATGTTGGGAAGCGGTAGAGAAGAGGAAGAAAGGCACAGGGGCGCGCGAGTCGGGTGAGGTTCTAGCAAGGGGCCGCGCTAAGACAAACTGGGCTAGCACAATGCGAAGCTACAAGACCGAACTCCAAGCGGACCATCAAGGCTCTGAGGGGTGTCGTGTTGGACGATGTACACGAAGGGAAACTTATCTACCTTGGTCGAGTGTTGGTGAGCTGGGCAATCCGTAGCAACAAGATCCAGGTTGCGAACAACGGGCGTCATGCATGGGCGATACACTGGATGGCCGATGAGACATGAGGACGGTGGCGGCAAGCTGGCGGTGGCTAGGCGGAGGCAACGGCTTGGCAAGACAGGAGAAGTAGACCGACTAAGTTCCGATGTGGAGGCGGCGGCGCGCGAGCGTGAGTTGAACAGGCTGGCGCGGGAGCGGCGAACAAAAGGGGGGCGGCTTGGCTGTGAAGGCGAAGGCGCCGAGGCGAAAGACTGGGGGGCGGCTTGGCAGCGAGGGCAAAGGCGCCGAGGCGAAGGCGCGCGGCGGCGAAAGAGGCGCCGAAAACTGGGCGGTCCTGACAAACGGCGGCCCAAAGTTGAAGTGTTCGAACGCTTGTAGTAGAATGAAATTCAACAGAGTGATCCACCAGCGCCATCAACGGCGATGTGCGACCGTGTGTGCCAGACGTCGAAGAGAGACGCGTCCTTGACCATATGGTGGGAGGCGCCCGAGTCGAGTACAAGAGTGTCGTTGGGAAGGTGGAGTTCACGGTTCGGTTGTAGACGACCTAGGAGTGCGGCGATGTTCACGCTGGGCCGAACTGTCACGCTCACAGTTGGGTCCAGGTGCGACGTGTCAAGTTGCGTCATGGTGCGGTAACGGCCTGTCGCATGGGCGAGGGCGGTCGTAACAGTGTGGTACAGGGCGATGAAGATGACGAAGACGATCATGACGGTCGCAAGTGACGATGGTGGTGGTGGCATCGTGGAGCAGCTGGTAGCTCGTTGGGCTCATAACCTGTTAAACCGTATGTCTCGAGAGGGGACTGGATCGGCAACCAGTAAGTACACGAGACAGAGTACGGGTTGTAAGGGAGTAGTTTGGAGCGTTAGGATTGCAACTAACCTGGATCGGCAACCAGTAAGTACACGAGACAGAGTACGGGTTGTAAGGGAGTAGTTTGGAGCGTTAGGGGGAAGACTAAAGAGGCGCGCAGTGCGAGTGTGCGAAATATCTCTAAGTCCAAAGAGAGGTCCAAGCGGCGCGGCTAGCCAGGCGCGGCGCGGATTGGAGATTGATCTAAGCAAGAGTGTATGGAATTCAACACCCCCCCTCGCTCGAAGCTTACTTAGCCTCGGAGACCCAGGTTCTCACAATGAACCTTGAACACTAAAGGCCCAAGTGCCTTGGTGAAGATATCGGCGACCATGGTTTTCGTGTCCACATAGTCGACTCGAATGGTGCCCAGCCTGACCTGGTCGCGTACGAAATGTTCGCGAATGCGAATGTGTCGGGACCGGTGGTGAAGGGTGGGGTTCTTGGCGAGAGCCAGTGCTCCTTGGTTGTCGCCGTAAAGTTGGACGGGAGCTTGAGTGTCGATGCCCAGCTCCATAAGTAGTTCTTGGAGGTGGCCAGCTTCCTTCGAGGCATGCGAGAGGGCGAGGTACTCGGCGTCTGTGGTGGAGTCGGCCACTCGGTTTTGCACTTTGGAGGACCAGGAGATAACGGAGCCAGCCAGGTGGAAGCTGTACCCCATGGTTGACCGTGATGACGTGGTGCAGGTTCCCCAGTCCGCGTCAGAGTAACCCGTGAATCCCGAGAACTTGCCTTGCTCGGAGCTGTAGTGCAGGCCAAGGCGTGCAGTTCCGCATAAGTACCGAAAGACGGTCTTGATGGCGGTCCAGTGTTCAGGTGTGGGACTGGCAGAGAAACGTGCGAGGTATCCAACGGCGTAGGAGATGTCTGGGCGAGTACCAGTGGCGGCGTAGAGGAGGCACCCAATGGCCTGCATGTAGCGCGTCTGAGCGATCTTTGACGGTTCCGCGAGCGAATGCTCGAGCTGGCGGTTTGGGGCCATGGGCGTGGAGGCGGGGCTGCTGTCTGACATTCCAAATCTGCGGAGGATACTTGTGATGTACGCCTCCTGCGACAGGATGATGGACTTGTCGGCCTGTCGTTTGATCTGGATCCCCAAGATGTATTGGGCTGGGCCAAGTCGCTTGATGCCGTATTTTTGCTCCAGGCCGTTGAGGATGCGCTCGATCTCGTCCTCCGAAGGGCTGACCATCAGCAAGTCATCGACGTAGAGGGCGATGTAGTGGTATTGGTCGCCGTCGCGTCGTACGTACACGCAGTGGTCCTTGGCTGTGGCGCGGTAGTTGAGGCTCTTCAGCGTCAAGTCAATGTGCTCATTCCAGACTCGGCCGGCCTGCTTGAGGCCGTAGATCGATCGATGGAGTTTGAGGACTTTACCGGGCATGTCAACACCTTGTGGGACGCGCATGTAGAGGTCTTCCTTCAGCTCGCCGTGGAGGTATGCCTTGTCAACGTCGGCCTGATGGACGTGGAGGTTCTTGGCGGCGGCCAGTGCGATGAGAGCTCGGATTGAGGTGAACTTGGCGACAGGAGCAAACGTCTCATCGTAATCGATACCTGGGCGCTGGGAGAAGCCCTGTGCAACGAGCCGGCCCTTGTGCGAAGTGATCTTGCCAAGTTGATCGCGTTTGGTGCGGAAGATGAACCTGGATCCAAGGACTTTGGCACCGGGGGGCAGTGAGGAGGAGTTGACCGGGGTGAAGCATTTGTACTCGGTGGCAAGGGAGTGAAACTCATCGGCTGCTGCTTGCCTCCAGATCTCCTCTTTACCTGACTTGACCGCCTGCGACCAATTTTGGGGGTCCTCGGTTGGCCCTTCGAGTTCGACGACTGATGAACCAGCGGTGGTGGCGGCGAAGGCAGCGGCGCGAGACGGGCATGACAAGAAGTCGATTGGGTCGGCCGAGTCATCGGTCACGTCCGACGCAGGAGGTGATGGCGAGAACTGAGCCCTGGACATGTCGGACGGTGTGTCAAAGCCATCGTCGGACATGTCGATCGTTGTGTCGTCACTCGCGTTGGTCTCAAGCGCGGCAAATCGATTTTCGTGCACGACAGGTTGGAGGGACGGAGGTGGTGCCGCGCGGGAGCCATGTGCAGCGTCAACAAAGGTCCAGTCGCCAGTGGTGGACGTCATGTGAGGTTTCGGTTGGTCGATCGGGGCATCTCGAGCGGGGAAGACTTTCTCATCGAATAGGACGTCGCGGCTCTGGAAGAACGAAGTTGTGGCCGGGTCGTAAAGCGTCCAGGCCTTCGATCTGTTATCGATGCCAACGAAGATGAATGGTTTGGCCTTGGGGTCGAGTTTTGCTCGCTTGTGCTGAGGGGTGGTGTGCCAGGCGCGGCATCCGAATACCCTCAGGTTTGCCGTGCTGGGAGGTTTGCCAAACCAGACAGCGTCCGGGATCTTGTGGTCGATGGCGCTGTGCGGGCTGAGGTTCTTGGTGTCAACAACGTACCGGAGGGCCTCTCGCCAGAGTGTCATGGGCAGTCCCGAGTGCTGGAGCAGGGCGATCGTCCCCTCGATGATCGTGCGGTTTGTCCTTTCGGCTCGGCCGTTCTGCTCCGGGGTGTACGGGATTGTGAGCTGCCTGGTAATGCCGTGGTGAGAGCAGTACTCAATGAAGGCTTTGGACGTGTATTCGCCGCCATTGTCCGTTCGTAACGTGCGGAGCTTGAGGCCCGTTGAGCGTTCAATCATGGTGTGCCAACGCTGGAAGGTGTCGAAGACTTGACTCTTGTTTCTCAGCGCGCTGACCCACGTCTTTCGGGAGAAATCGTCGATGAAGGTGACAACATATCGTTCCCCGTTGGTGGCTGGTTCGGGCAGAGTGAGGACATCGGAGTGGACCAGTTCGAGTGGTTGCGAAGCGCGAGAGTCCGATGTTGGGAAAGGTGTCCTGGTTGCCTTTGCCGCTTTGCAGGTGTCGCAGGAGAAGGCCTTGCATTCGGCCGCCGAGTACGTCCATGTTTGACCTTGTAGTTGACCCGACGAGACTGCCCTTCGCAGGTTGGGAAGGGATAGGTGGCCGAATCGTTGGTGCAAAGTTAGGAGAGGGATGGCGGCTGCTGCAACCGGTGATACCTTGGTGCGGATTGGGGTGGCGTCCAGTGTCGACAATTTGTTCGCAATGAGGGATGCGACACCTATGAGGTGACCTTGTGACCGGAGCTCGATGGTCTTGCCAAAGTGGGTGTAAATGCGCTCGCGGCGCAGCTGCATGACCGAGATCAGGTTTGCCGGAAGGTCGGGAACGTAGTAGACGTTGCAGAGCTTGATCGTTCGTTGTTTCGACGTTCGTATCGTGATCGAGCCGGTTCCTTGGGCCATGAGTGATCCACCAGCGCCATCAACGGCGATGTGCGACCGTGTGTGCCAGACGTCGAAGAGAGACGCGTCCTTGACCATATGGTGGGAGGCGCCCGAGTCGAGTACAAGAGTGTCGTTGGGAAGGTGGAGTTCACGGTTCGGTTGTAGACGACCTAGGAGTGCGGCGACGTTCACGCTGGGCCGAACTGTCACGCTCACAGTTGGGTCCAGGTGCGACGTGTCAAGTTGCGTCATGGTGCGGTAACGGCCTGTCGCATGGGCGAGGGCGGTCGTAACAGTGTGGTACAGGGCGATGAAGATGACGAAGACGATCATGACGGTCGCAAGTGACGATGGTGGTGGTGGCATCGTGGAGCAGCTGGTAGCTCGTTGGGCTCATAACCTGTTAAACCGTATGTCTCGAGAGGGGACTGGATCGGCAACCAGTAAGTACACGAGACAGAGTACGGGTTGTAAGGGAGTAGTTTGGAGCGTTAGGGGGAAGACTAAAGAGGCGCGCAGTGCGAGTGTGCGAAATATCTCTAAGTCCAAAGAGAGGTCCAAGCGGCGCGGCTAGCCAGGCGCGGCGCGGATTGGAGATTGATCTAAGCAAGAGTGTATGGAATTCAACAAAAGTGAGAGGTACGAGTTCCCGAATGCAGTGAAAGTCACCAACCTTTCCGGGTGATCCCCGGTCCATAACCCTTCCCGGTCGGGCAATGTCCCTCTCCAACGAGAGCTAATCACCGCCGGGGAAGGGCCGTCCCTGATTTCGCTGTGAGATTCCCCCCCAGGGGCACGAGCAAGGGGGTCAGCGGTAGTGTTGGAGCGTCCCGAAAATTGGTGCGGAGGGACGTCCAGGGGGACCGATCTCACCGGCCCGAGCTGCGGCTGGTTCAGTCAAGCCAGCCCGCGCCGCAGCCGGTTCAGTGGAGTTCTTCAAAAGGCGCTCTACCAATTTCTCCAAGTGCTGAACTCGATGATCGGAGTCGAGGTGTCGAGCTTCGGATTCTTCGAGGCGAGCTTCGAGCGACATCAGAGCGGCGGCGGTATGGGCCGGTTTTGGCGGTGGGGACTTAAAGGATTCTGGGCGCCCGGCCTCGTCGTCGCGGAGAGGGCTGACGCTGTCTCCGGCAAAGACGCGTGACGTGTCACGTTCGTCGGCCATGGCGAGCTCGCGATTCAACGGTCGGCGATTCCGGGGTGAACGGTGGCGAGGGCGGGATGGCTGGAAGAAAGGGTAGGAGGGAAGAACGCGTTCGCCGTCGGACTCGGTGAAGGAGGTCACGAAAGACAGTGACGCGTTCGTGGGGGATGAGTTCGGCAACGGGGAGGAGGCTGACGACTCGAGATCAGACGGCGGGGGTGACTGCTCGTCCAGGGTATGGGACTTAGCACTTGTAGAGGTTCTGATCGTTGTTGGCGATGCCGGACTTGAAAAAAGTGACAGGCGACGTCGGCGGGGATGACGTCGTCTACACGACGAAGGATGGGGGCGTCGAGGAGTATCGGCTGTGGTGGCGGCAGTCGACGAGGGAGCGATCAAAGAGGGGTGTCGACCGAAAAGCTCGCGGGAAGTCAAGTATAACGGACTTTATTCCAACAATCGGCAAGGAGAGGGGGGGGGGGGCCAACAAGATGATGAGCGGACCAGGCTCCGGGGGAAGGTGTCGAAACCGAAGGGAGGGACTGCCCAGGCGCCGAGGGAACTCAGCCAAATCAAACTACTCCAAGAGGTCGCCTCAGGGGTAAAAAGGATTGCTCGCGGGAGCACCGGTAAAAACCCTGAGGCCGCGCCTCAGCTAGCAAAAAGATAAAACAAATCGAAAGAAGATTGCGCTCGCAGCGCATCGAACCTGCAACCAGCGGGTGCGCACCCACGCGCCAAACGGCTACACCACGACGCCCGCGATGCTTGAAACGAATCCGCCATTGGGTCAAGTCATCGCTACCTGCACACAACCTCGGGGAGGACTTCCTTTGAGTACTGCTGTCAGTGTACCGCTGTCATCCTGACAATCAGCCCGGACCTGGCCGAAATTGAACGTGTCATCTCGGGCCTCGAACAACGCTACGGAGTCAAGCGCCTCGGCCCGGCAGAGTACATCCTCGGCATCCAGATCAGGCGGCTCGACGACGGTTCTATCGCCCTGTCCCAGGAGCGGTACATCATGGACGTGCTCGCTCGGTTCCACTTCGACACCACAACTCGCGGCACTACAGTCCCGATGACTCCCGGCCTTTCGCTCACCGCCATCCCGGGTCAAGGCACCGAACGGATCCGGTCATGGTATCTGCAGGCTATCGGCTCGCTCCTCTACATCTCGCTTGGCACCCGCCCCGACATCGCCTTCGCCGTGTCCTACCTGGCCCGCTTCGCCAACAACCCCGGACGTCGTCATTGGATTGCGGTCAAGCACATCCTACGCTACCTCCGGGCCACGTATCGCGACAAACTGCTCTATGCGTGCGGCGAGACACACATCACGGGCGTGGTAGGCTACTCCGACGCGAATTGGGGGGCCTGCGTCGATACGTCGGTGTCCACCATGGGCTACGTCTTCTACATCGCCGGCTCCGCCGTGTCCTGGTCGTCCAAGCGTCAATCTCGAGTTGCCGATTCCACCACCGACGCTGAATACCTCGCCCTCTCGCATGCTGGCAAGGAAGGGATTTACCTCAGTCAGCTGCTCGAAGAGCTCCATGTCCACCCTGTTGCACCGGCTCACATATTTACTGACAACGAAGCCGCTGCAGCAGTCGCCCACGACCCTGTCCGCGTCTTCGGCACTCGATATGAAGTTACGACGACTGCTCAAGCGGTGGTAAGGCTCTGATCGACGGACCAAGGAGACCAGACCAAGAAGTTGCTTGAGCAGGAGAGAGAGAAGCGCGGAGCCATTTGGCTCGGGTGAGCGCGCGGCTGGGTCTGCCACCTTTGTCAGGCGCACGGACCCAGCCCAGGAAAGGGAGAGAGCCTAGGTGTGGAAGGCAGGCCAAAAAGGAGGTAAGATGAGACTAAGAAAAGGAGGCATGATGCGAGAAGGAAACATAAGAGTTTGTCAATCTCACACTCGACACATACGCTTGCGCGAGCACTTCGTTCGGGACATGGTGAATCGGGGCGACATCTCACTCTCGCATGTGGGAACTAGCGACATGGTGGCCGACATCTTCACCAAGGCTCTCGGCCCTAAGGTATTCTCGACGCACTGCCACGCCCTCGGCCTTCGCACTCGACACCCACGGCTTGGGTCTGCCTCGCATTCGCGTGGGGGGGGGGGGGGTGTGAAGAGTCCACTCCCAGCTCGACAGGGGCGCCTCGGTCGTAGCGCGCGCCCGCTAGCCCGCCCCCTTGCGGTGGCAACTTAGGCGCGCCGGCGCCGGCGGATTTGCGCGCGCGCCCGCTAGCCTGCCCCCCGGCGGTGGGGACTTAGACTCGCGCAACTGCCTCAGCGCGCCAGCGATTTTGCCCGCGGCTGACTTAGGGACGTTCATTGCCACGCGCCTGGGCCTATCCCAGCGCGGCCCCTCTTTCTGTTTCTTAGCTTCCTTCTCATCACTTCTGTTTGACGCTCAACCTCTCCTGACAGTAGTGGTGATCGTCTCATACAACTCACGCTCGCGCGCCGCCGCCTCCACGCCGGGACTTAGTCAGTCCGCACTCTCCAGCCTAGCCAAGCCAACGCCTCCGCCTCGCCACAGCCAGTTTGCCACCGCCGTCCCCATGACCCATCGGCCATGCAGAACATCGCCCACTCATGATGCCCGCGGTTCGCAACCTGAAGCCTGTCGTCACGGATCGCCTCACTCAACAACTCTGGATCGTGTAGATAAGTTCCCTTTGTGTACGTCGTCCAACACGACACCCCTCAGAGCCTCGATGGTCCACTTGGAGTTCGGTCTTGAAGCTTCGCATTGTGTTAGCCCAGTTTGTCTTAGCGCGGCCCTTTGCTAGAACCTCACCCGACTCACGCGCCCTCGCGCCTCTCTTCCTCTTCTCTACCGCTTCCCAACATTAGCTAGACCGCTAATCTTCGGTAGAGAACAGATCGTCCAGCCGCACCGCGTCCGTCTCGTCAGACCGCGCCTGTGCCACCGCACGACCTCTCCGCCCGGACCATCCGTCGCAACCCTGCCACGTCAACGCTCCTACAGTAGCCCTAGCGGTCGCTACGCCAACCTCCCAAGGTCCTGCAGCCTACATTCAACAGGATGATGGTGTCGAGGAAGGGTTGGGGCAGTGGATCAGGCGGCCAATGGATTACAGGGGCTTCGTTGACCTCATCGGTGGCGACTCCCAACAAATTGAGTTCGTCGGCGTTGGCATTGACCGGAATGGGCGGGTCGTTGGCGGGGGCCGCATCGATAGCGTGAACTTGATTGACAGCGATGGGAGGGGAGAGGGGGCCGGTAGACAAGTCGACGGCGTCCATAATGTTCTCGGCCACACAATGGGAACCGGGAGAGCCTGCATCGTAACCGTTGTGAGGAATCCACTCTCCGCTCGGGTCAGGACTTAGGCGCGCGGATCGAGCCGGGCGCATCGGCTCAGGACTTAGGCGCGCGCAGCGAGCCTGGCACATTGGCTCAGCCCCGAGGCTCCCTGGCTGAGGACTTGGGGCGCGCGGCTCCCTTACTGTTAGCTTCCTATTCATCACTCTTGGCTATAACTACATCGCTGACGTAGTAGAGTTGATCGAATAGGTTATAAGCCCACGAGCTACCAGCCCCGCCGCTTGCAATTTTTTCCCTCAAGCCCAGCCACTCGAGCCGCCCCAGCCCATCGCACCATCGCAGCATGGACAGCTCCCCCGCCCCGCCTTCGCCCCCCAGGGACATCAGCTCCCCTGACCCTTCGATCAGCGTGCAAATCGCCACGCTACAGGCACAGCTTGCCGCTCTACAGGCCTCACAGCCCCCTGCCGCCGCCGCCGCCGCCACCCCGCCCGTCACTGCCACGCAGGCAAACACCGCCACCGCATCAAAAGTCGTGTTCCCCAAGCACGCTCGTCTTGACGGGCCTAAGTCGTTTACGAACTGGTTACGTCAACTCCGTCTCGCGCTTCCAAATCAAGTCCGTGGTTACGTTCTTGACGGTGTCATCCCTCCGACATGGACGGCCGACCAGCTTGCCGCCCGTGACGACGCCGCGCGGGAAATCATTGTTGGCTCGATTGACTCAGCCGACGTCTCAGCCACCCTCGACACAATCCCCAGCGACGACCTGTCGGCACCACGCATCTTTGCCGCACTCAAGGCTCGTTTCGCACCGGACGACGCCACTCGCACCCTCGAGTTGTTCGCCCGCCTTTGGGACTTCAGGAAGATGCCTGCCTCCGTCGAGGCGTACAACACCTGGCTCCGTGAATACATGTCGATAGCGCAGGAAATCCGCGACGCCAAAACCTCGCTCTACGACGTGCTCGCCACTCACGTGCTCGCCATGGTCCCATCTTGCCTCGACAGCTTCCGACTCACGTTCACGGACGAGCAGCGCAACCAGCGCGACCTCCCGGAACTCACGACGCTGACGGACCGCATTCGCATCCAGCTTCGCTCGGCGGGACTCTCGTCATCACACTCGGCCATGCTCGCCACCGCCTCCCCTTGTCCCGCCTGCCGCGCCCCCGGCCACCGCCTGCGCGACTGCACCTCACGGGCGAAACACCCGCCCACCGGCCCCTGCCGCCGCTGCCACAAGAAAGGTCACTGGGCCCTCGACTGCAAGCACCGGGGCGAACAGAAACACACCGGCGACAACAACCAGGACGACATGTCTCTCCCCGCCGCTCAACAGCCTAACGTCGGCTATTTCGCCTCCTGCCTGTTCGCTCGCCGGCAACTCCCAACGGACGCCTTCGTAGTCGACTCGGGCACCACGGCACACATGTTGAATGTGGACTGTAGGGCTTATCGGAATTTGGCGTAGCGACCGCTAGGGCTACTAGTGGAGCGTCGACGTGGCAAGGATGCGACGGACGGTCGACAGGAGAAGTCGTGAGGCGGCACTGGCGCGGTCTGATGAGACGGACGCGGTGCGGCTGTTCTCTACCGAAGATTAGCTGTCTGGCTAATGTTGGGAAGCGGTAGAGAAGAGGAAGAAAGGCACAGGGGCGCGCGAGTCGGGTGAGGTTCTAGCAAGGGGCCGCGCTAAGACAAACTGGGCTAGCACAATGCGAAGCTACAAGACCGAACTCCAAGCGGACCATCAAGGCTCTGAGGGGTGTCGTGTTGGACGACGTACACGAAGGGAAACTTATCTACCTTGGTCGAGTGTTGGTGAGCTGGGCAATCCGTAGCAACAAGATCCAGGTTGCGAACGACGGGCGTCATGCATGGGCGATACACTGGATGGCCGATGAGACATGAGGACGGTGGCGGTAAGCTGGCGGTGGCTAGGCGGAGGCAACGGCTCGGCAAGACAGGAGAAGTAGACCGACTAAGTTCCGATGTGGAGGCGGCGGCGCGCGAGCGTGAGTTGAACAGGCTGGCGCGGTGCGGCGAACAAAAGGGGGGCGGCTTGGCTGTGAAGGCGAAGGCGCCGAGGCGAAAGACTGGGGGGCGGCTTGGCAGCGAGGGCGAAGGCGCCGAGGTGAAAACTGGGCGGTCCTGACAAACGGCGGCCCAAAGTTGAAGTGTTCGAACGCTTGTAGTAGAATGAAATTCAACAGCACCAACGCGTGTAGACGACGTCATCCCTGCGGACGTCGCCTGTCACTTTTTTCAAGTTCGGCATTGCCGACAACGATCCGTACCTCTACAACCGCTTCGTCCCCCGCCCTGGACGAGCATTCACACCCACTCTCTGACCCTGAGTTGTCAGCCTCCTCTCCGTTGCCGAACTCATCCGCGACGAACGCGTCGCTGTCCTTCCCGACTTCCTTCACAGAGTCCGACGACGAACGCGCTTATCCTTCCTACCCTTTCCGCCAACCGTCTCGTGCTCGTCTTCGTTCGCCCCGTAATCGCCGACGGTTGAGCCACGAGATCGCCATGGCCGACGAGCGCGACATGTCCCACGCCGCCGCCGATGATCGAGACGCTCCTCTCCGCGACGAAGACCCCGGGCGCGCAAAACCGCCTAAGTCCCCGCCACCACACGCGTACCACACCGCCACCGCCCTCTCATCCCTCGAAACCCGCCTCGAGGAATCCGAAGCACGTCGTATCGACTCCGAGGAACGCGTTCAGCACTTGGAGAAGTTGGTGGAGAGTTTACTGAAAAGCTCACCTGAACCAGTTGTGGCGCGGGCCGGATTCTCTGAACCAGCCGCAGCTCGGGCCGGGGAGTTTACGCCGGTGAGATCGGTCCCCCTGGACGTCCCCCCGCACACATTTTTGGGACGTTCAGGCAATACCGCTGACCCCCTTGCTCGTACCCCTGGGGGGGAATCTTACAGCGCACGAAGGGACGGCCCTTCCCCGGCGGTGATCAGCTCTCGTTGGAGAGGGACATTACCCGACCGGGAAGGGCTTTGGACCGGGGATAACCCGGATAGGTTGGTCACTTTCACTACATTTGGGAAGTCGTACTTGTCTCTACTTTGCGACATTTCGACCACCGACCGGGTCATCCAGCTCGTGGCGACTTTATTCGTTCGTTCAACATCGCCCCAGCGCCGTCAGTCTCCGCACGACTGGGCCGTTGATACGATGACGGATGCGGTCCGGGACGAGCGACCTCATTGCTGGACGTCACTGATGACAGCAGTAGGACGTCGTTGGCCGGATCCCGGCTTTGCCGACCGAGTGTCCCAAGATTTCTACGGGTGCCGTCAGTCTGCGTCTCGCGCCTATGACCATGTGGGCGAATGGCGTGCTCGGTACCGAGCGTTTATGCACAATAACACCAGCTTCAGCCTTTCGGCCCTTCAACTCGCCACCACCTTTTATCAATCGCTGAGTGATGGGGCTAAGCGGGAAGTGCGGGCCGGTATGCTACGGGAATATCGGGATAACTCACTTGTGACTATAGGGAGGTTCGGACGAACTGTCCCGTCCCTTGATGAGGTTACCGACTGGGCCGCCATCGCCGACGACACCGGCACGACATCAGTTGCAACCCCGCCGATTCGTACTGCGACTTATGGAGCAATTGCGAAAACGCCACGCACCGCCCCGTCCACGGCAAACGACGACGAGCGTACCCAGATCCGTCGAGCTCGATGGATGGACCGCGCCGGTAAATGGCAACAGGCCCACCTGTGGAAGGATCGGAAGACGTGGTTCTGGCCGGCATCGGGTGGGGTACCCGCCAGTATGGCATGTTTTAATTGTGGTCAAGCCGGCCATTTCTCGCAGCATTGTACAGCGGAGCGACAATCCCCCTCGACCGTCCAAATATCAGCAATCACCTTCGCCGACATGGACGAGGACGAATGGTCGTCGGCCTCAGGTGACGTTGAGGACCCCCAGGTGAGATTCCCCCTTCTCCTCGAGCCTGATTTGACCGAGCAGCACTTGATCGGTTATCCCTTTGTCATCGTCACCGACCATCAGGCCCTTCGCACGATAAAAACCCAAAAACTGCGCCAGACGCCTCGGCACATCCGCATGTGTCTCGAACTCAGCCGTTTCGACTTCGAATTCGAATTCATCGCGGGCAAAAACAATTCCTTAGCCGATTCGTTGTCGCGTCTGTGGGAGGTCAAGGAGGGTTCACACGAGGATCAGGTCAAGGAGAATGAGTTGGAGGACATGTTCTTTGATGGAGAACGCCACGAATTCACTACACCCGGTGAGAGCCTCCCCGAGGAACGTCCTCCCACCTCACCATCTCCCGATCGGTTGCCTCCTGTTGATTTTGCCCTCGGGCCCCAAGGCCAGGATGGTGAGGCAGGTTCTCCCGGATACTACGCGCTCAAGGAGGAATCGCAAGACGAGGACGTGAATGGACAGGAATTAGGGAAATTGTTCTTGAAGGAAGAATGCCACGAGTTCACTACGCCCGGTGAGAGCCTCCTCGAGGAACGTCCCTACACCTCACCTTCGCACGATCGGTTGCCCCCTGTTGATTGTGCCTTCGGGCCCTGGGGTCACGGTTACGATGCAGGCTCTCCCGGTTCCCATTGTGTGGCCGAGAACATTATGGACGCCGTCGACTTTGTTGAATTGCATTCTGTCAAGCCTTCGAACACTTCGACATCGGACCGCCGTTTGACGGACTTGCCCGCCTTTCGCCTCGGCGCCTCGCTCCGCGCGTCTTCGCCTCCGCAAGCCTCCACCGCGCCCCCTGTCCCTCGAGCCTCGCTGCATGATCCTCGCACCCGGCCTCGTCCCTCGACCGATGTGCACCGCTCGTCAACTTGTCCACATCCCGGTCCGTCTGCCCGTCGTTGCCAGCTTTGCCTACTCTGCCATGCTCGCCACCACGCGCCTTTGCCTCTTGGCACTTTCACCTCGGCGCCTTTTTCGCCGCCGCGCGCCTTCGCAGCCAAGCCGCCCCCTTGTTCACCGCCCAGTTTTCGCCTCGGCGCCTCTTTCGCCGCCGCGCGCCTTCGCCTCGGCGCCTTCGCCCTCGCTGCCAAGCCGCCCCCCAGTCTTTCGCCTAGGCGCCTTCGCCTTCGCCGCCTTCGCCGCCCCCCCCCTCCAGTCTTTCGCCTAGGCGCCTTCGCCTTCGCAGCCAAGCCGCCCCCTTGTCTCCGCCTCCGCGCCAGCCTGCTCAACTCACGCTCGCGCGCCGCTGCCTCCACGCCGGGACTTAGTCAGTCCGCACTCTCCAGCCTAGCCGAGCCAACGCCTCCGCCTCGCCACAGCCAGTTTGCCACCGCCGACCTCATGACCCATCGGCCATGCAGAACATCGCCCACTCATGATGCCCGCGGTTCGCAACCTGAAGCCTGTCGTCACGGATCGCCTCACTCAACAACTCTGGATCGTGTAGATAAGTTTCCCCTCGTGTCCGTCGTCCAACACGACACCCCTCAGAGCCTCGATGGTCCACTTGGAGTTCGGTCTTGAAGCTTCGCATTGTGTTAGCCCAGTTTGTCTTAGCGCGGCCCTTTGCTGGAACCTCACCCGACTCGCGCGCCCTCGCGCCTCTCTTCCTCTTCTCTACCGCTTCCCAACATTAGCTAGACCGCTAATCTTCGGTAGAGAACAGGTTAGTTGCAATCACATCCACCGCTTCCCAACATTAGCTAGACCGCTAATCTTCGGTAGAGAACAGATCGTCCAGCCGCACCGTGTCCGTCTCGTCAGACCGCGTCCGTGCCGCCTCACGACTTCTCCCCCCGGCCCGTCCGTCGCACACTGTAGCCACGTCGACGCTCCGCCAGTAGCCCAAGCGGTCGCTACTCCCAAGTCCGAAACCTTTTCGGCTTCCACTCAACAGACTTGTCTACCGGCCCCCTCTCCCCTCCCATCGCTGTCAATCGAGTTCACGCTATCGCTCGGGCCCCCGCCAACGACCCGCCCATTCCGGTCAATGCCGACGCCGACGAACTCAATTTGTTGGGAGTCGCCACCGATGAGGTCAATGAAGCCCCTGTAGTCCATCGACCGCCTGATCCACTGCCCCAACCCTTCCTCGACACCATCATCCGAGCATACGCCAACGATTCGCAAGCCCAGGTCATCATTACCGACCCAATATCATGGCCTATGTTTCGGGTGACCGAGGAAGGGAGGATCTTGCGTGTACATCCAGATGAGTCTCTTTCCCTGTTTGTGCCTCGTGGTCTTGCTACCGGCGTCGTCAACTCCGACAAGGTCCCTTCGCTGCGCGAGCTCGTGCTTTCGGAGATACATCGGAGCGTCGGGCACGCGGGACATGGCATCACCTTGGCCGCCATACGTCCTTTGTACTGGTGGTCGTCCATGTCTGCCGATTGTGCCGAGTTCTGCCGTTCATGCGAAGACTGTGCCCGAGGCAAGGCATCCACTCAAGTCCCCTATGGCCGACTGCACCCAATGCCAATCCCCTCCGGTCCTTGGGAACAAGTGGCGATCGACTTCATGACAGGACTGCCTCCGGTCGAGTTCGAAGGGATGATGGTCGCTCAAATCATGGTGGTCACTGACACTTGGGGAAAGATGGTTCACCTGATTCCCCTCCCAGCCGATGCCGACTCTGAGCTCGTTGCCGACAAGTACTACGCCACTATCTTTCGACTGCATGGGACGCCTTCCGCCATCGTTTCCGACCGCGATCCCAAGTTCACCTCGCAGTTTTGGCGGGCATTGCAGGCAAAGGTTGGCGCCGTCTTGCGAATGTCAACCGCGGCACACCCCGAGACGGACAGATCGAGCGAGAATCGGATCAAGATGGTCACCCAAACGCTGCGGATCATGGTGTCGTCAAACCACGAGGCTTGGGCATCTCGTCTAGTTGAAGCTGAGTTCGCTCTTAACTCTTCTGTTGCTGTGTCCACGTCTCTGTCGGCTTTTGAGGCGACCTACGGCTACCTTCCTCGACAATGGTCCACCGATTCCTGGCCTGTTTCGGATGTCCCTCGTGCGGAAGCGTTTGCTCGGATCCGACAATTACGGAACCTCGATGTGACGGATGCGATCATTGGAGCACGCCTCGACCAGTCCTATCAGGCCAACAAGCGTCGACGCCCGGATGACCCCGCCTTTCGGACCGGCAGTTACGTCTACCTTTCGACAAAGAATCTGGCAGTTCCTGAAGGGATGAAGTCGAAGTTGTTGCCGCGCTACATCGGCCCTTTCCGTATTCGAGCGGCAATTCCGGCAACATCCAGCTACGACCTCGAGCTTCCTCCAGCAATGTCGCGAGTGCACAATCGCTTCCATGCTCGACTGCTTCGCCCTTACATTGAGAATGATGCTGAAAGGTTCCCTGGGCGTGACCCCGCAGTTCTTTTTGTCGAAGATGTAGCCGACGCGGCCGACAACTCTGCGATTCCGGAACGGATTGTTCGCGATCGGCGGAACGCTCGGGGCGCTCGTTCGTTCTTGGTTCGATGGGTAGGCCGTAACGACACCGACGATACTTGGATGTCGGAGCAGTCCCTTCGCCTGGACCATCCGTCCGTCCTCGACGCCTACTTTGCGCGCCTCGATCGCTCGAACCGC
This sequence comes from Microbotryum silenes-acaulis, assembly GCA_003665825.1. NCBI lineage: Eukaryota > Fungi > Basidiomycota > Microbotryomycetes > Microbotryales > Microbotryaceae > Microbotryum > Microbotryum silenes-acaulis. The sequence continues at coordinate 1,325,099 of QPFY01000006.1, forward strand.
CGCCTCGTCGCACGGTAGACTTCCTTCTGGGGGGGACAGTGTCAGGATGACAGCAATACTCGAAGGAAGCCCCCCAAGGCTATATGCGGGTAGAGTTGACTTGACCGGATGCTTACCTTGTTTCAAGCATCGTCGGCGTGATGGCGTAGGCGTGAGGCGCGCGGGCGCGCACTCGGTGGTCGAGGGTTCGATGCACCCAGAGCGCAATCTTCTTTTGGTTTGTTTTATCTTTTTGTTAGCCGAGGCGCGGCTTCAGGGTTTTTACCGGTGCTCCCGCGAGCAATCCTTTTTTCCCCTGAGGCGACCTCTTGGAGTGGTTGATTTGGCTGAGTCCCCTCTGTGCCTGGAGCAGTCCCTTCCTTTTAGTCTTACCACCTTCCCCCGGAGCTTGGTCCGCTCTTCTTGTTTTGTTGCCCTTCCTCTTCTTGTCGATCGTTTGGGAATTAAGTCCGTTATACTTGATTTCCTGCGAGCCTCTCGACCGACTCCCCTCCTCGGTTGCTCCTCTGTCGACTGCCGCCGCAACAGCCGACACTTCCTGAAATCCCCCCCCCTCGCACCAACGCGTGTAGACGACGTCATCCCTGCGGACGTCGCCTGTCACAAAGGCACGCAGCGAGGAGACGTCCGGGGCAACACCATGCCAGCGAGTGTCGGGAATGGCGCCGCGAATACCCGCATGGGGCATCAAGTTCTTGCAATGCACGAAGTATCTGGCAGCTTCGGCCCAGAGACGTGTATCGGCGCCGGCCGAGTAGAGCAGAGCAAGGATACCCTCTTTGATGGTCCGATTGGTGCGTTCAACACGTCCGTTTTGTTGAGGCGTGTACGGAATAGTGAGTTCGCGACGGATGCCCTTGGTCAAACAGAAGTCGACAAAGTTGCGCAGAGTGAACTCGCCACCATTGTCAGAGCGAATGGTTTTTACCCGATCACCCGTGGTGTTTTCTACCTCAAGAATCCAGTCGCGGAGACGGTGAAAGACGTCGCTCTTGTAAGTGAGGAGGATGCACCAATGTTTGCAGGTGTAGTCGTCGACAATCACAAGCATGTAGCGATGACCGCCAAAGCTGGCTCGAGGCATTTGGGCAACGTCGACATGGACAAGGTCCAGACTGTCAGGATGACGGCGGTACACTGACAGCAGTACTCAAAGGAAGTCCTCCCCGAGGTTGTGTGCAGGTAGCGATGACTTGACCCAATGGCGGATTCGTTTCAAGCATCGCGGGCGTCGTGGTGTAGCCGTTTGGCGTGTGGGCGCGCACCCGCTGGTTGCAGGTTCGATGCGCTGCGAGCGCAATCTTCTTTCGATTTGTTTTATCTTTTTTTTGCTAGCTGAGGCGCGGCCTCAGGGTTTTTACCAGTGCTCCCGCGAGCAATCCTTTTTACCCCTGAGGCGACCTCTTGGAGTAGTTTGATTTGGCTGAGTTCCCTCGGCGCCTGGGCAGTCCCTCCCTTCGGTTTCGACACCTTCCCCTGGAGCCTGGTCCGCTCATCATCTTATTGGCCCCCCCCCCTCTCCTTGCCGATTGTTGGAATAAAGTCCGTTATACTTGACTTCCCGCGAGCTTTTCGGTCGACACCCCTCTTCGATCGCTCCCTCGTCGACTGCCGCCACCACAGCCGATACTCCTCGACGCCCCCATCCTTCGTCGTGTAGACGACGTCATCCCCGCCGACGTCGCCTGTCACTTTTTTCAAGTCCGGCATCGCCAACAACGATCAGAACCTCTACAAGTGCTAAGTCCCATACCCTGGACGAGCAGTCACCCCCGCTGTCTGATCTCGAGTCGTCAGCCTCCTCCCCGTTGCCGAACTCATCCCCCACGAACGCGTCACTGTCTTTCGTGACCTCCTTCACCGAGTCCGACGGCGAACGCGTTCTTCCCTCCTACCCTTTCTTCCAGCCATCTCGCCCTCGCCACCGTTCACCCCGGAATCACCGACCGTTGAATCGCGAGCTCGCCATGGCCGACGAACGTGACACGTCGCGCGTCTTTGCCGGAGACAGCGTCAGCCCTCTCCGTGACGACGAGGCCGGGCGCCCAGAATCCTTTAAGTCCCCACCGCCAAAACCGGCCCATACCGCCGCCGCTCTGATGTCGCTCGAAGCTCGCCTCGAAGAATCCGAAGCTCGACACCTCGACTCCGATCATCGAGTTCAGCACTTGGAGAAATTGGTAGAGCGCCTTTTGAAGAACTCCACTGAACCGGCTGCGGCGCGGGCTGGCTTGACTGAACCAGCCGCAGCTCGGGCCGGGGAGTTCACGCCGGTGAGATCGGTCCCCCTGGACGTCCCTCCGCACCAATTTTCGGGACGCTCCAACACTACCGCTGACCCCCTTGCTCGTGCCCCTGGGGGGGAATCTCACAGCGAAATCAGGGACGGCCCTTCCCCGGCGGTGATTAGCTCTCGTTGGAGAGGGACATTGCCCGACCGGGAAGGGTTATGGACCGGGGATCACCCGGAAAGGTTGGTGACTTTCACTGCATTCGGGAACTCGTACCTCTCACTTTTGTGCGACATCGCGATCGACGAACTGTTCACCACCGACCGCGTCGTCCAGCTCGTGGCCACCCTATTCGCTCGTTCGACGTCTCGCCAGCGCCGCCAGTCCCCTCACGATTGGGCCGTCGACGAGTTGAGGGACGCGATCCGGGACAGGCGCTGACAGGCGACGTCGGCGAGGATGACGTCGTCTACACGACGAAGGACGGGGGTGTCGAGGAGTATCGGCTGTGGTGGCGGCAGTCGGCGAGGGAGCGATCGAAGAGGGGCGTCGACCGAAAAGCTCGCGGGAAGTCAAGTATAACGGACTTTATTCCAATGATCGGCAAGGAGAGGGGGGGGGCCAATAAGATGATGAGCGGACCAGGCTCCGGGGGAAGGTGTCGAAACCGAAGGGAGGGACTGCCCAGGCGCCGAGGGAACTCAGCCAAATCAAACTACTCCAAGAGGTCGCCTCAGGGGTAAAAAGGATTGCTCGCGGGAGCACCGGTAAAAACCCTGAGGCCGCGCCTCAGCTAGCAAAAAGATAAAACAAATCGAAAGAAGATTGCGCTCGCAGCGCATCGAACCTGCAACCAGCGGGTGCGCACCCACGCGCCAAACGGCTACACCACGACGCCCGCGATGCTTGAAACGAATCCGCCATTGGGTCAAGTCATCGCTACCTGCACACAACCTCGGGGAGGACTTCCTTTGAGTACTGCTGTCAGTGTACCGCTGTCATCCTGACAATCAGCCCGGACCTGGCCGAAATTGAACGTGTCATCTCGGGCCTCGAACAACGCTACGGAGTCAAGCGCCTCGGCCCGGCAGAGTACATCCTCGGCATCCAGATCAGGCGGCTCGACGACGGTTCTATCGCCCTGTCCCAGGAGCGGTACATCATGGACGTGCTCGCTCGGTTCCACTTCGACACCACAACTCGCGGCACTACAGTCCCGATGACTCCCGGCCTTTCGCTCACCGCCATCCCGGGTCAAGGCACCGAACGGATCCGGTCATGGTATCTGCAGGCTATCGGCTCGCTCCTCTACATCTCGCTTGGCACCCGCCCCGACATCGCCTTCGCCGTGTCCTACCTGGCCCGCTTCGCCAACAACCCCGGACGTCGTCATTGGATTGCGGTCAAGCACATCCTACGCTACCTCCGGGCCACGTATCGCGACAAACTGCTCTATGCGTGCGGCGAGACACACATCACGGGCGTGGTAGGTGTGAGGAATCCACTCTCCGCTCGGGTCAGGACTTAGGCGCGCGGAGCGAGCCGGGCGCATCGGCTCAGGACTTGGGCGCGCGGAGCGAGCCTGGGACTTAGGCGCGCGCAGCGAGCCTGGCACATTGGCTCAGCCCCGAGGCTCCCTGGCTGAGGACTTGGGGCGCGCGGCTCCCTTACTGTTAGCTTCCTATTCATCACTCTTGGCTATAACTACATCGCTGACGTAGTAGAGTTGATCGAATAGGTTATAAGCCCACGAGCTACCAGCCCCGCCGCTTGCATTTTCCCTCGAGCCCAGCCACTCGAGCCGCCCCAGCCCATCGCACCATCGCAGCATGGACAGCTCCCCCGCCCCGCCCTCGCCTCCCAGGGACACCAGCTCCCCTGACCCTTCGATCAGCGTGCAAATCGCCACGCTACAGGCACAGCTTGCCGCTCTACAGGCCTCACCGCCCCCTGCCGCCGCCGCCGCCGCCACCCCGCCCGTCACTGCCACGCAGGCAAACACCGCCACCGCATCAAAAGTCGTGTTCCCCAAGCACGCTCGTCTTGACGGGCCTAAGTCGTTTACGAACTGGTTACGTCAACTCCGTCTCGCGCTTCCAAATCAAGTCCGTGGTTACGTTCTTGACGGTGTCATCCCCCCGACATGGACGGCTGACCAGCTTGCCGCCCGTGACGACGCCGCGCGGGAAATCATCGTTGGCTCGATCGACTCCGCCGACGTCTCAGCCACCCTCGACACCATCCCCAGCGACGACCTGTCGGCACCACGCATCTTCGCCGCACTCAAGGCTCGTTTCGCACCGGACGACGCCACTCGCACCCTCGAGTTGTTCGCCCGCCTTTGGGATTTCAGGAAGATGCCTGCCTCCGTCGAGGCGTACAACACCTGGCTCCGCGAATACATGTCGATCGCGCAGGAAATCCGCGACGCCAAAACCTCGCTCAACGACGTGCTCGCCACTCACGTGCTCGCCATGGTCCCACCTTGCCTCGACAGCTTCCGCCTCACATTCACGGACGAGCAGCGCAACCAACGCGACCTCCCGGAACTCACGACGCTGACGGACCGCATTCGCATCCAGCTTCGCTCGGCGGGACTCTCGTCATCACACTCAGCCATGCTCGCCACCGACTCCCCTTGTCCCGCCTGCCGCGCCCCCGGCCACCGCCTGCGCGACTGCACGTCACGGGCGAAACACCCGCCCACCGGCCCCTGCCGCCGCTGCCACAAGAAAGGTCACTGGGCCCTCGACTGCAAGCACCGGGGCGAACAGAAACACACCGGCGACGACAACCAGGACGACATGTCTCTCCCCGCCGCTCAACAGCCTAACATCGGCTATTTCGCCTCCTGCCTGTTCGCTCGCCGGCAACTCCCAACTGACGCCTTTCTAGTCGACTAGGGCGCCACGGCACACATGGTCGCCGATCGCTCTCTATTCACGGCTTATCGCAGTTGGTGTGTTGGGAATGAGGGTTAGGAATGGCGCGTTCATTGGTAATCTGTTTAGAAGCGCTCGTCTGTTTAGTGAAGCCTGGCGATGCGCACCAACCGAAAATCCAGTATGCTGGCCCGGGAGTGGCGACCTTGCGCACGGATAGGGGGGGTGAGTTCGTCAACAACGACCTCCGGGATTGGCTTGCTGAGCGGGGCATTTTTCACGAGCTATCCACGGCATACGAGCACGGTCAGATGGGCATACAGGAGCGGAGTTGGCGTACGATTTTCAACTCTGTTCGGGCGTGGCTTCATCGTTCGGGACTGCCGTCATCGCTGTGGGAAGAGGCTGCGCAGGCGGCCATCTACGTTATCAACCTCCTCCCGTCGTCGCCTCTGCAGCAGCGCACCCCTGATGCCGTTCTTCACGCCGCTGCGAGTCCCGTTACGTCCACCCGTCGTCCCCGCATCGATCGTGTCAAAACCTGGGGCTGCGCCGCCCAGGTACCGTTCACTCCCGAGCAACGTTCCAACAAGTTGGCTCCGCGTTCGCGCCTGTGCTACTTTGTCGGGTACTCTTTGCGCTCTAAGGCCTGGCGGTTCTACGACCCGGTTGGCAACAAGGTCTTCGAGTCGTCTCAGGCCAAGTTCTTCGAAGATCGCTTCTTCCCCGCCGCGGCAAACCCTGTACCTACTGTTGTTGCGCCCGCCGTTCTGTCCTATCCGTCCGTCCCGCGCAGAGTTCCTCCGCCCGACCTTCCCCCTGACGACGACGATACTGTCAATCCTGCGGGCGTCGCACCCGCCGTCGCGGCCGCTCCCGCTGTTGCCCCCGCCGTTGCTGTCCCGCCCGCGGCTGGTCCGGTCGACGTTGTGGCCCCACCTGTCCCGCCCTCCCTCGTGTTCTCCAATCCGGGTCCGGCGAACGCCCCTCCTGTAGGTGATCGTTCCACTCGTGCTCGTCGCCCCCCTGACTACCTGGGTTTCGCCCGCGCGGCTCACGACTTGGAGTTCGCCGCGCACGCCTCCGTCTCGATCGAGGACTTTGACGAGGACGATCCCGACGTCCAGCTGTACTCGTACGAGGAAGCGACTGCCTTTCTTGCCAAAGTCGACAAGGACGACGCCCCTTCCGTTCGCGCGGCACTCGCTGGTTCGTTCCGCGACTACTGGCTGGCGGCCATGGCGACCGAGGAGGGCGCACTGGCGGCGAAGCAAACATTTTCCAAGCCGCTTCGTCCCCCTCGCGGGGCTATCATAATCGGCAGTATGTGGGTCCTCATGGTGAAGCGCGACGCCGAGGGCAAAATCGTAAAGTACAAAGCTCGCCTCGTTGCGCGTGGGGACATGCAGAGGCGTCGGGGTGAGCAAATTGACTCGTTCTCGCCTACTGGCCGCGCCGCCTCCCATCGCCTGCTGCTCGCCCTTGCCGTTGAGAACGAGTGGGAGACCCGGCAATTCGACGTCTCGTCGGCATACCTCAACGGCAATCTCGGTGGGACGGAGATCTACATGCGTCTGCCTAGTGGGCAAGTCGTGCGCCTTCAGCGCGCGCTGTACGGACTCGTCCAGGCGGGTAGGGAGTGGTACAAGGTCTTCACCGAGTGGATTTTGTCGACTGGCTTCACGCGTACCGACAGCGATCATGCCGTCTTCATTCGCAGGGAAGGGGATAAGCGCTGTTTCCTTTCCATTCATGTCGACGACGGACTGCTCACGGGTGACGGCGACCTCGACGGCGTTCTCACTCAGCTCAAGGCGCGTTTTGAGGCCCGCAGCACGGACGAGGCGTCTTTCTTCCTGGGTCAGAGTATAACCCGTGAGGGCAAAACGGGCGCGGCCATCGTTACTCAATCTCATTTTGTGGATGCGATTCTCGAGGAATACAACATGGCCAACACCTCCCCGCGTCCCACCCCGCTTGCGGCACCGTCGACGCTGAGGAACCGTGTGAGCTCTGATTTCGACCCCGCTTCCATACCGTACCGTGCCATTGTCGGCAAACTTCTGTATCTGTCCGGCACTACTCGGCCCGACATCGCTTTCGCCGTGTCCAAGGCTGCTCGTTTCTGTAACAACTTCGAGGCAGAACATTGGGAGGCGCTCAAGCACATTCTTCGGTACCTCGTCGGCACTCGTAACTTTGGCATTCGATACCAGAAAACCCATCAGCCGATGTCGGCCATTTTGGAGGGTTTTGTCGACGCGGACCATGGTGCCGACCCTGTGACCCGCCGCAGCGTCTCGGGTTACGTCTTCACGTGCGCTGGCGGGGCAATCTCCTGGATCGCCAAACGTCAGACTCTTGTCACTCTGTCGAGCACCGAGGCCGAATATGTGGCCATGTCGTACGCCGCTCGTGAGGGGATCTGGTTGCGTCGGCTGCTGGCCGATCTTGGTTTTGAGCAGACATCGCCGACTCGTCTGAGGGGTGACAACCAATCGGCTATCACTCTGGCCAAACACCCGGCTTTCCATGCTCGCACCAAACACATCGGGATCCATTTCCACTTCATCCGAGATCACATTGCGGAGGGCACAATCGAGATGGTCTGGGTGCCCACGGGCACCATGGCTGCGGACGTCCTCACCAAAGGGCTCGGAACTCAGAAGCACTATCAGTTTGTACACGCGATGGGGCTTATTGATTCATCGCGTGAAGGGGCGAGTTGGTGTGTTGGGAATGAGGGTTAGGAATGGCGCGTTCATTGGTAATCTGTTTAGAAGCGCTCGTCTGTTTAGTGAAGCCTGGCGATGCGCACCAACCGTTGTCTTCTCTCCACGGTTGGATTACACGCTCGTCAGGTACGCATGTTTAGCTTCACAGCCACTTTCGTTGCAATTAACTGACGGTTGGATTACACGCTCGTCAGTCTCTTATTGACAGCACCCCAGGCAGCGGCGGATGGTGACTGAGAGAACCGAGCCAAGTAACCGACGGTGTAGGCCAGGTCGGGGCGAGTACCGGTCGATGCGTACATGAGGGAGCCAATTGCCTGCAGATACCGAGTGCGATCCGGGAACGGGGTGGGCTGGAGCTCGACTTCGAGGCGGAGATCGGCTTGCATGGGCGTGGCAACGGGATGGGCATCGGACATACCAAAACGAGCGAGGACGTCCTTGAGGTATTGCTCCTGACTGAGGGAGATGGAGCCGTCGGCAGAACGCCGAATCTGGATACCAAGTACGTATTCCGCCTCACCAAGTCGTTTGACACCATAGCGCTGCTCAAGGCCCTGGAGGGTACGCTCGATCTCTGGGAGAGAAGGGCTGATCATGAGCAAGTCATCGACATAGAGCGCGATATAGTGGCGCTCATCACCGACAGTTCGGACATAAACGCAGTGGTCAGACTCCGTGGCGACGTAGCCAAGAGCCGACAAAGCAGAGTCGATCTCGTCGTTCCAGATACGCCCAGCCTGGCGCAAGCCGTAGAGTGACCGGTGCAGTTGGAGGACCTTGCCGGGCATGTAGATCCCTTCGGGCACGCGAATGTATAGGGGGGTGTCCAGTTTACCGTGGAGATAGGCCTTGTCGATGTCGGCCTGATGGACGTGGTACCCATGAGCGGCTGCAAGGGCCAGGAGTGCGCGAATGGATGTGAACTTAGCGACGGGTGCGAAGGTCTCATGACAGGCGACGTCGGCGGGGATGACGTCGTCTACACGACGAAGGATGGGGGCGTCGAGGAGTATCGGCTGTGGTGGCGGCAGTCGACGAGGGAGCGATCGAAGAGGGGTGTCGACCGAAAAGCTCGCGGGAAGTCAAGTATAACGGACTTTATTCCAACAATCGGCAAGGAGAGGGGGGGGGGCCAATAAGATGATGAGCGGACCAGGCTCCGGGGGAAGGTGTCGAAACCGAAGGGAGGGACTGCCCAGGCGCCGAGGGAACTCAGCCAAATCAAACTACTCCAAGAGGTCGCCTCAGGGGTAAAAAGGATTGCTCGCGGGAGCACCGGTAAAAACCCTGAGGCCGCGCCTCAGCTAGCAAAAAAAAGATAAAACAAATCGAAAGAAGATTGCGCTCGCAGCGCATCGAACCTGCAACCAGCGGGTGCGCGCCCACACGCCAAACGGCTACACCACGACGCCCGCGATGCTTGAAACAATTCCGCCATTGGGTCAAGTCATCGCTACCTGCACACAACCTCGGGGAGGACTTCCTTTGAGTACTGCTGTCAGTGTACCGCCGTCATCCTGACACTGTCCCCCCCAAAAGGAAGTCTACCGTGCGGCGAGGCGGCGGTTCGAGCGATCGAGGCGCGCAAAGTAGGTGTCGAGGACGGACGGATGGTCCAGGCGAAGGGACTGCTCTGACATCCAAGTATCGTCGGTGTCGTTACGGCCTACCCATCGAACCAAGAACGAACGCGCGCCCCGAGCGTTCCGCCGATCGCGAACAATCCGTTCCGGAATCGCAGAGTTGTCGGCCGCGTCGGCTACATCTTCGACAAAAAGAACTGCGGGGTCACGCCCAGGGAACCTTTCAGCATCATTCTCAATGTAAGGGCGAAGCAGTCGAGCATGGAAGCGATTGTGCACTCGCGACATTGCTGGAGGAAGCTCGAGGTCGTAGCTGGATGTTGCCGGAATTGCCGCTCGAATACGGAAAGGGCCGATGTAGCGCGGCAACAACTTCGACTTCATCCCTTCAGGAACTGCCAGATTCTTTGTCGAAAGGTAGACGTAACTGCCAGTCCGAAAGGCGGGGTCATCCGGGCGTCGACGCTTGTTGGCCTGATATGACTGGTCGAGGTGTGCTCCAATGATCGCATCCGTCACATCGAGGTTCCGTAATTGTCGGATCCGAGCAAACGCTTCCGCACGAGGGACATCCGAAACAGGCCAGGAATCGGTGGGCCATTGTCGAGGAAGGTAGCCGTAGGTCGCCTCAAAAGCCGACAAAGACGTGGACACAGCAACAGAAGAGTTAAGAGCGAACTCAGCTTCAACTAGACGAGATGCCCAAGCCTCGTGATTTGACGACACCATGATGCGCAGGGTTTGGGTGACCATCTTGATTCGGTTCTCGCTCGATCCGTCCGTCTCGGGGTGTGCCGCGGTTGACATTCGCAAGACGGCGCCAACCTTTGCCTGCAATGCCCGCCAAAACTGCGAGGTGAACTTGGGATCGCGGTCGGAAACGATGGCGGAAGGCGTCCCATGCAGTCGAAAGATAGTGGCGTAGTACTTGTCGGCAACGAGCTCAGAGTCGGCATCGGCTGGGAGGGGAATCAGGTGAACCATCTTTCCCCAAGTGTCAGTGACCACCATGATTTGAGCGACCATCATCCCTTCAAACTCGACCGGAGGCAGTCCTGTCATGAAGTCGATCGCCACTTGTTCCCAAGGACCGGAGGGGATTGGCATTGGGTGCAGTTGGCCATAGGGAACTTGAGTGGACGCCTTGCCGCGGGCACAGTCTTCGCAGGATCGGCAGAACTCAGCACAATCGGCAGACATGGACGACCACCAATACAAAGGACGTATGGCGGCCAAGGTGATGCGATGTCCCGCGTGCCCGACGCTCCGATGTATCTCCGAAAGCACGAGCTCGCGCGGCGACGGGACCTTGTCGGAATCGACGACGCCGGTAGCGAGACCACGAGGCACAAACAGGGAAAGAGACTCATCTGGATGTACGCGCAAGATCCTCCCTTCCTCGGTCACCCGAAACATAGGCCATGATATCGGGTCGGTAATGATGACCTGGGCTTGCGAATTGTTGGCGTATGCTCGGATGATGGTGTCGAGGAAGGGTTGGGGCAGTGGATCAGGCGGCCGATGGACTACAGGTGCGTCGTTGACTGCATCGGCAGCGACTCCCAACAAATCGAGTTCATCAGCGTCGGCATCAACCGGAATGGGCGGGTCGTTGGCCGGGGCCGCAGCGATAGCGTGAACTCGATTGACGGCGATGGGAGGAGGAAGGGGGCCGGTAGACAAGTCGACGGCATCCATTATGTTCTCGGCGAGGCGATGGGAACCGGGAGAGCCTGAATTGTAACCGTGTCCCCAGGGCCCGAAGGCACAATCAACAGCCGGCAACCGATCGTGCGAAGGTGAGGTGTAAGGACGTTCCTCGAGGAGGCTCTCACCGGGCGTAGTGAACTCGTGGCATTCTTCCTTCAAGAACAAATTCCCCAAATCCCGTCCATTCACATCCTCATCTTGCGATTCCTCCTTGAGCGCGTAGTATCCGGGAGAGCCTGCCTCGCAATCGTCGCGTTGGGGCCCGAGGGCAAAATCAACAGGAGGCAACCGATCGGGAGATGGAGAGGTGTAAGGACGTTCCTCGGGGAGGCTCTCACCGGGCGTAGTGAATCCGTGGCGTTCTCCATCAAAGAATATGTCCTCCAACTCATTCTCCTTGACCTGATCCTCGTACGATCCCTCCTTGACCTCCCACAAACGCGACAACGAATCAGCAAGGGAGTTGTTCCTGCCGGCGATGAATTCAAACTCAAAGTCGAAACGGCTGAGTTCGAGACACATGCGGATGTGCCGAGGCGTTTGGCGTAACTTCTGCGTTTTGATCGTGCGAAGGGCTTGATGGTCGGTGACGATGACAAAGGGGTAGCCGATCAAGTGCTGCTCGAACGCCCGACACGCCGAAACGACGGCTAGGAACTCCTTATCAGTTACGTGATAGTTGAGCTGAGCACCGTTGAACTTAGCGGAAAAGAATCGAGTAGGGACGGCCTGCGAACGAGTGGGCCCCGAGGCCAGGCAAGCACCAATGCCAACACGACTGGCATCGGTGAACAGGTAGATCTTGTGCTCGCCGGAGGTGACCTTAGCGCCGTCGATCGGTCGCAGCGTTGCTGGCACGAGGGACTTGACGGTGTTGAAGGCCTGCTGTTCGCGGTCGTTCCAACGCCACGAAGTCGATTGCGCCAACAACGCGGTGATCGGCTCCAAAATCGTCGAGAGGTGTGATAGGTGATCTCGCATCCAATTGACGGTGCCGAGGAAACGCTGGATGTCGCACTTGTTGCACGGAATCGGCCACTGTCGGATACGCTCCCACTTGGCGGGGTCGACCTCGATGCCGTTGTCGGAGATGATGGCACCCAACGAATCCAACGACTTGGAGAACCACTCGGATTTGTTGGATCCTAAGTAGAATCGGTAGTGTCGCAATGTCATCAGCAAGATCTCGATGTGTCTCAAGTGCGCTCGACGAGTATCGGAGTGGACGTGAACATCGTCGAAAAAGATCTTGGTGAACGAAAGGCATGGCTGGAACATCGCTGACGTTAACAGATTCAGGGTGTTGGGCGCATTGGTGTCGCCAAACTGCATGACCCGCGACGTGTACGTGCCCGTGACCGTGGCAAAGCCGGTGCGATCGACGTGCTCGGGTATGACCCGCACCTGCTCAAAGGCTGCGGCCACATCGAACTTGGACCGGTAACGCGAGCGGGCGACTTCATAGCGCACACTGGTCATGTCGGGGATGGGCGAGAATCGCTTCGCGGTGTTGCTGTTGCGAGCCCGGAGGTCGATGACGAAACGAGCGGTCTGCGAGTTCTTTTTCGGAATGGCAAAGACCGGGGCTGCCGAATCGATCGGACCCGAAACCCAGAAGCGACCGCGAGTGTACTTAGCTGAGTGCTCCGCCCATTGGCTTCGATATTTGTCGGCGAGGGGGTACACCTTGGGCTTGACCTTCTCGTTTGGGTCGATCAGAGGGATTTCGTGATTTACGGGTCGGTACGGCGGGAGTCGGTCCATGGGGAGCGAATCTACGAACACATCAGAGTATTTCTCGAGTAAGGCAGCTAATCGTGTTCGTGCTTCGGACTCGGACAAATCCTCGAGCGCCGGGTCATCGACGACATCCAGCAGTGGGTTGTGCGGCTCGAGGCCAATAATCTCGTCGTCGGGAAGCAACCCCGGGTGATTGTAACCGATGGCGGAACCGGCAAAGATGGGCGCCACCGTGACTGCGCGATCCCACTCATGAGTGCCCAGGGCGACGGGTTGCGAAGGGCCTGGGTGCGCGACCGTGAAGGCGCCCCAGCCAACGAGCATGCCTGTATCCTTAAGAAAGGGCAGCCCCAAGATGGCATCGTACCCAGTCACCCGGAAGATAAAGAACACTCGCGAACCGAGGTCGAGGGCGCCCGACAGAAAAGGGGCGGTGGCAAACACAGCACATCGGTCGGACGTATCCTTGGTGCCGAGGCGCAAGTGCAACGGCGCGGTCAACCGGGCCGTTGCGAAGCTCGGGTCGGCTCGCACCACCTCCTGGTCCACCAAGTCGATCTCTGACCCAGAATCGATCAAACAACGCAGGACCCTCCCAGAAGGCAACGTCCAAGCGATGACGTTGCGGGCGCACACAATGGCGGGCTCGACAGGTCGGTCGGGTTCGTCGATGTCGAGCAGGGGTGCGGCGGACGCCAAGAGAGACACACCCGACGGCACAGGAATCTGGAAAGAGCTCACCGAAGCAGTCCTTTCCGCCTTGCGAGACGACACCACTTCCGGCCCCCAATAACGACGCAAGCGCGACTCGGCATCAGCGTAAGACAAGACATCTTCCACCGCGTCAAGCGCGGAGTCAGTCAGGCTGTCGTCGAAACGAAGTGAATCTGCATCATTTGCCGAGGCGGTCGGCTGTGAACTACTCGATGTAACCTCAACTTCCAGCGAAGAAGAAGCGACATCTTTCACTCGTCCAACAGGGTCTGCGGAGGGCCAAAAAGGGTGCGTCACTGAGGCGGAATCGGAACTCAACGGTCGAGTCTGATCAGGCTCAAGTGGAAGGGAAGATCTCACCTGGGGGTCCTCGGCACCTTCTGAGCCCGAAGACCATTCCTCCTCGTCGAAGTTGGCCACGGCAATCGCGGATAGCTGGACGACTGCGGGAGATTGACGCTCGGAGGTACAGTGCTGTGAGAAGTGACCGCCTTGGCCACAATTGAAACAGGCCATACTTGTAGGTACTCCTCCTGGTGCGGGCGAGAACCACGTTGGTCGATCCTTCCACAAATGCAACTGTTGCCATTTGGTGGCGCGGTCGACCCATCGAGCTCGGCGGATCTGCGAGCGCTGGTCGTTGTTTGTTGTGGGTGGGGTGGTGCGTGGAGCATGCGAAATCGCTCCAAAGGTCGCGGTGCGAGTCGAAGGGGTGGCAGCCGGCGTTGGTGTCGAAATCTCGTCGGCGATGGCGGCCCATTCGGTGATTTCGTCGAGGGACGGGACCGTCCGACCGAACCTCCCTGTGATCACCAAGGAGTTGTCACGATGTTCGCGTAACATACCTGCGCGGACTTCACGCTTGGCTACGTCGTTCAAGGATTGGTAGAATGCCGTGGCGAGCTGAAGTGCCGAGAGACCGAAGCTCGGGTTGTCGTGCATGAACGTGCGGTAGCGCGCGCGCCATTCGCCGACATGGTCGTACGCCCGAGATGAGGATTGGCGGCACCCATAGAATTCTTCGGCCACCCGGTCGGCGAACCCAGGGTCCGGCCAACGACGTCCCACTGCCGTCATGAGCGACGTCCAGCAGTGAGGGCGCCTGCCCCGGATCGCGTCCCTCAACTCGTCGACGGCCCAATCGTGAGGGGACTGGCGGCGCTGGCGAGACGTCGAACGAGCGAATAGGGTGGCCACGAGCTGGACGACGCGGTCGGTGGTGAACAGTTCGTCGATTGCGATGTCGCACAAAAGTGAGAGGTACGAGTTCCCGAATGCAGTGAAAGTCACCAACCTTTCCGGGTGATCCCCGGTCCATAACCCTTCCCGGTCGGGCAATGTCCCTCTCCAACGAGAGCTAATCACCGCCGGGGAAGGGCCGTCCCTGATTTCGCTGTGAGATTCCCCCCCAGGGGCACGAGCAAGGGGGTCAGCGGTAGTGTTGGAGCGTCCAGGGGGACCGATCTCACCGGCCCGAGCTGCGGCTGGTTCAGTCAAGCCAGCCCGCGCCGCAGCCGGTTCAGTGGAGTTCTTCAAAAGGCGCTCTACCAATTTCTCCAAGTGCTGAACTCGATGATCGGAGTCGAGGTGTCGAGCTTCGGATTCTTCGAGGCGAGCTTCGAGCGACATCAGAGCGGCGGCGGTATGGGCCGGTTTTGGCGGTGGGGACTTAAAGGATTCTGGGCGCCCGGCCTCGTCGTCGCGGAGAGGGCTGACGCTGTCTCCGGCAAAGACGCGTGACGTGTCACGTTCGTCGGCCATGGCGAGCTCGCGATTCAACGGTCGGCGATTCCGGGGTGAACGGTGGCGAGGGCGGGATGGCTGGAAGAAAGGGTAGGAGGGAAGAACGCGTTCGCCGTCGGACTCGGTGAAGGAGGTCACGAAAGACAGTGACGCGTTCGTGGGGGATGAGTTCGGCAACGGGGAGGAGGCTGACGACTCGAGATCAGACGGCGGGGGTGACTGCTCGTCCAGGGTATGGGACTTAGCACTTGTAGAGGTTCTGATCGTTGTTGGCGATGCCGGACTTGAAAAAAGTGACAGGCGACGTCGGCGGGGATGACGTCGTCTACACGACGAAGGATGGGGGCGTCGAGGAGTATCGGCTGTGGTGGCGGCAGTCGACGAGGGAGCGATCAAAGAGGGGTGTCGACCGAAAAGCTCGCGGGAAGTCAAGTATAACGGACTTTATTCCAACAATCGGCAAGGAGAGGGGGGGGGGGGGGCCAACAAGATGATGAGCGGACCAGGCTCCGGGGGAAGGTGTCGAAACCGAAGGGAGGGACTGCCCAGGCGCCGAGGGAACTCAGCCAAATCAAACTACTCCAAGAGGTCGCCTCAGGGGTAAAAAGGATTGCTCGCGGGAGCACCGGTAAAAACCCTGAGGCCGCGCCTCAGCTAGCAAAAAGATAAAACAAATCGAAAGAAGATTGCGCTCGCAGCGCATCGAACCTGCAACCAGCGGGTGCGCACCCACGCGCCAAACGGCTACACCACGACGCCCGCGATGCTTGAAACGAATCCGCCATTGGGTCAAGTCATCGCTACCTGCACACAACCTCGGGGAGGACTTCCTTTGAGTACTGCTGTCAGTGTACCGCTGTCATCCTGACAATCAGCCCGGACCTGGCCGAAATTGAACGTGTCATCTCGGGCCTCGAACAACGCTACGGAGTCAAGCGCCTCGGCCCGGCAGAGTACATCCTCGGCATCCAGATCAGGCGGCTCGACGACGGTTCTATCGCCCTGTCCCAGGAGCGGTACATCATGGACGTGCTCGCTCGGTTCCACTTCGACACCACAACTCGCGGCACTACAGTCCCGATGACTCCCGGCCTTTCGCTCACCGCCATCCCGGGTCAAGGCACCGAACGGATCCGGTCATGGTATCTGCAGGCTATCGGCTCGCTCCTCTACATCTCGCTTGGCACCCGCCCCGACATCGCCTTCGCCGTGTCCTACCTGGCCCGCTTCGCCAACAACCCCGGACGTCGTCATTGGATTGCGGTCAAGCACATCCTACGCTACCTCCGGGCCACGTATCGCGACAAACTGCTCTATGCGTGCGGCGAGACACACATCACGGGCGTGGTAGGCTACTCCGACGCGAATTGGGGGGCCTGCGTCGATACGTCGGTGTCCACCATGGGCTACGTCTTCTACATCGCCGGCTCCGCCGTGTCCTGGTCGTCCAAGCGTCAATCTCGAGTTGCCGATTCCACCACCGACGCTGAATACCTCGCCCTCTCGCATGCTGGCAAGGAAGGGATTTACCTCAGTCAGCTGCTCGAAGAGCTCCATGTCCACCCTGTTGCACCGGCTCACATATTTACTGACAACGAAGCCGCTGCAGCAGTCGCCCACGACCCTGTCCGCGTCTTCGGCACTCGATATGAAGTTACGACGACTGCTCAAGCGGTGGTAAGGCTCTGATCGACGGACCAAGGAGACCAGACCAAGAAGTTGCTTGAGCAGGAGAGAGAGAAGCGCGGAGCCATTTGGCTCGGGTGAGCGCGCGGCTGGGTCTGCCACCTTTGTCAGGCGCACGGACCCAGCCCAGGAAAGGGAGAGAGCCTAGGTGTGGAAGGCAGGCCAAAAAGGAGGTAAGATGAGACTAAGAAAAGGAGGCATGATGCGAGAAGGAAACATAAGAGTTTGTCAATCTCACACTCGACACATACGCTTGCGCGAGCACTTCGTTCGGGACATGGTGAATCGGGGCGACATCTCACTCTCGCATGTGGGAACTAGCGACATGGTGGCCGACATCTTCACCAAGGCTCTCGGCCCTAAGGTATTCTCGACGCACTGCCACGCCCTCGGCCTTCGCACTCGACACCCACGGCTTGGGTCTGCCTCGCATTCGCGTGGGGGGGGGGGGGGTGTGAAGAGTCCACTCCCAGCTCGACAGGGGCGCCTCGGTCGTAGCGCGCGCCCGCTAGCCCGCCCCCTTGCGGTGGCAACTTAGGCGCGCCGGCGCCGGCGGATTTGCGCGCGCGCCCGCTAGCCTGCCCCCCGGCGGTGGGGACTTAGACTCGCGCAACTGCCTCAGCGCGCCAGCGATTTTGCCCGCGGCTGACTTAGGGACGTTCATTGCCACGCGCCTGGGCCTATCCCAGCGCGGCCCCTCTTTCTGTTTCTTAGCTTCCTTCTCATCACTTCTGTTTGACGCTCAACCTCTCCTGACAGTAGTGGTGATCGTCTCATACAACTCACGCTCGCGCGCCGCCGCCTCCACGCCGGGACTTAGTCAGTCCGCACTCTCCAGCCTAGCCAAGCCAACGCCTCCGCCTCGCCACAGCCAGTTTGCCACCGCCGTCCCCATGACCCATCGGCCATGCAGAACATCGCCCACTCATGATGCCCGCGGTTCGCAACCTGAAGCCTGTCGTCACGGATCGCCTCACTCAACAACTCTGGATCGTGTAGATAAGTTCCCTTTGTGTACGTCGTCCAACACGACACCCCTCAGAGCCTCGATGGTCCACTTGGAGTTCGGTCTTGAAGCTTCGCATTGTGTTAGCCCAGTTTGTCTTAGCGCGGCCCTTTGCTAGAACCTCACCCGACTCACGCGCCCTCGCGCCTCTCTTCCTCTTCTCTACCGCTTCCCAACATTAGCTAGACCGCTAATCTTCGGTAGAGAACAGATCGTCCAGCCGCACCGCGTCCGTCTCGTCAGACCGCGCCTGTGCCACCGCACGACCTCTCCGCCCGGACCATCCGTCGCAACCCTGCCACGTCAACGCTCCTACAGTAGCCCTAGCGGTCGCTACGCCAACCTCCCAAGGTCCTGCAGCCTACATTCAACAGGATGATGGTGTCGAGGAAGGGTTGGGGCAGTGGATCAGGCGGCCAATGGATTACAGGGGCTTCGTTGACCTCATCGGTGGCGACTCCCAACAAATTGAGTTCGTCGGCGTTGGCATTGACCGGAATGGGCGGGTCGTTGGCGGGGGCCGCATCGATAGCGTGAACTTGATTGACAGCGATGGGAGGGGAGAGGGGGCCGGTAGACAAGTCGACGGCGTCCATAATGTTCTCGGCCACACAATGGGAACCGGGAGAGCCTGCATCGTAACCGTTGTGAGGAATCCACTCTCCGCTCGGGTCAGGACTTAGGCGCGCGGATCGAGCCGGGCGCATCGGCTCAGGACTTAGGCGCGCGCAGCGAGCCTGGCACATTGGCTCAGCCCCGAGGCTCCCTGGCTGAGGACTTGGGGCGCGCGGCTCCCTTACTGTTAGCTTCCTATTCATCACTCTTGGCTATAACTACATCGCTGACGTAGTAGAGTTGATCGAATAGGTTATAAGCCCACGAGCTACCAGCCCCGCCGCTTGCAATTTTTTCCCTCAAGCCCAGCCACTCGAGCCGCCCCAGCCCATCGCACCATCGCAGCATGGACAGCTCCCCCGCCCCGCCTTCGCCCCCCAGGGACATCAGCTCCCCTGACCCTTCGATCAGCGTGCAAATCGCCACGCTACAGGCACAGCTTGCCGCTCTACAGGCCTCACAGCCCCCTGCCGCCGCCGCCGCCGCCACCCCGCCCGTCACTGCCACGCAGGCAAACACCGCCACCGCATCAAAAGTCGTGTTCCCCAAGCACGCTCGTCTTGACGGGCCTAAGTCGTTTACGAACTGGTTACGTCAACTCCGTCTCGCGCTTCCAAATCAAGTCCGTGGTTACGTTCTTGACGGTGTCATCCCTCCGACATGGACGGCCGACCAGCTTGCCGCCCGTGACGACGCCGCGCGGGAAATCATTGTTGGCTCGATTGACTCAGCCGACGTCTCAGCCACCCTCGACACAATCCCCAGCGACGACCTGTCGGCACCACGCATCTTTGCCGCACTCAAGGCTCGTTTCGCACCGGACGACGCCACTCGCACCCTCGAGTTGTTCGCCCGCCTTTGGGACTTCAGGAAGATGCCTGCCTCCGTCGAGGCGTACAACACCTGGCTCCGTGAATACATGTCGATAGCGCAGGAAATCCGCGACGCCAAAACCTCGCTCTACGACGTGCTCGCCACTCACGTGCTCGCCATGGTCCCATCTTGCCTCGACAGCTTCCGACTCACGTTCACGGACGAGCAGCGCAACCAGCGCGACCTCCCGGAACTCACGACGCTGACGGACCGCATTCGCATCCAGCTTCGCTCGGCGGGACTCTCGTCATCACACTCGGCCATGCTCGCCACCGCCTCCCCTTGTCCCGCCTGCCGCGCCCCCGGCCACCGCCTGCGCGACTGCACCTCACGGGCGAAACACCCGCCCACCGGCCCCTGCCGCCGCTGCCACAAGAAAGGTCACTGGGCCCTCGACTGCAAGCACCGGGGCGAACAGAAACACACCGGCGACAACAACCAGGACGACATGTCTCTCCCCGCCGCTCAACAGCCTAACGTCGGCTATTTCGCCTCCTGCCTGTTCGCTCGCCGGCAACTCCCAACGGACGCCTTCGTAGTCGACTCGGGCACCACGGCACACATGTTGAATGTGGACTGTAGGGCTTATCGGAATTTGGCGTAGCGACCGCTAGGGCTACTAGTGGAGCGTCGACGTGGCAAGGATGCGACGGACGGTCGACAGGAGAAGTCGTGAGGCGGCACTGGCGCGGTCTGATGAGACGGACGCGGTGCGGCTGTTCTCTACCGAAGATTAGCTGTCTGGCTAATGTTGGGAAGCGGTAGAGAAGAGGAAGAAAGGCACAGGGGCGCGCGAGTCGGGTGAGGTTCTAGCAAGGGGCCGCGCTAAGACAAACTGGGCTAGCACAATGCGAAGCTACAAGACCGAACTCCAAGCGGACCATCAAGGCTCTGAGGGGTGTCGTGTTGGACGACGTACACGAAGGGAAACTTATCTACCTTGGTCGAGTGTTGGTGAGCTGGGCAATCCGTAGCAACAAGATCCAGGTTGCGAACGACGGGCGTCATGCATGGGCGATACACTGGATGGCCGATGAGACATGAGGACGGTGGCGGTAAGCTGGCGGTGGCTAGGCGGAGGCAACGGCTCGGCAAGACAGGAGAAGTAGACCGACTAAGTTCCGATGTGGAGGCGGCGGCGCGCGAGCGTGAGTTGAACAGGCTGGCGCGGTGCGGCGAACAAAAGGGGGGCGGCTTGGCTGTGAAGGCGAAGGCGCCGAGGCGAAAGACTGGGGGGCGGCTTGGCAGCGAGGGCGAAGGCGCCGAGGTGAAAACTGGGCGGTCCTGACAAACGGCGGCCCAAAGTTGAAGTGTTCGAACGCTTGTAGTAGAATGAAATTCAACAGCACCAACGCGTGTAGACGACGTCATCCCTGCGGACGTCGCCTGTCACTTTTTTCAAGTTCGGCATTGCCGACAACGATCCGTACCTCTACAACCGCTTCGTCCCCCGCCCTGGACGAGCATTCACACCCACTCTCTGACCCTGAGTCGTCAGCCTCCTCTCCGTTGCCGAACTCATCCGCGACGAACGCGTCGCTGTCCTTCCCGACTTCCTTCACAGAGTCCGACGACGAACGCGCTTATCCTTCCTACCCTTTCCGCCAACCGTCTCGTGCTCGTCTTCGTTCGCCCCGTAATCGCCGACGGTTGAGCCACGAGATCGCCATGGCCGACGAGCGCGACATGTCCCACGCCGCCGCCGATGATCGAGACGCTCCTCTCCGCGACGAAGACCCCGGGCGCGCAAAACCGCCTAAGTCCCCGCCACCACACGCGTACCACACCGCCACCGCCCTCTCATCCCTCGAAACCCGCCTCGAGGAATCCGAAGCACGTCGTATCGACTCCGAGGAACGCGTTCAGCACTTGGAGAAGTTGGTGGAGAGTTTACTGAAAAGCTCACCTGAACCAGTTGTGGCGCGGGCCGGATTCTCTGAACCAGCCGCAGCTCGGGCCGGGGAGTTTACGCCGGTGAGATCGGTCCCCCTGGACGTCCCCCCGCACACATTTTTGGGACGTTCAGGCAATACCGCTGACCCCCTTGCTCGTACCCCTGGGGGGGAATCTTACAGCGCACGAAGGGACGGCCCTTCCCCGGCGGTGATCAGCTCTCGTTGGAGAGGGACATTACCCGACCGGGAAGGGCTTTGGACCGGGGATAACCCGGATAGGTTGGTCACTTTCACTACATTTGGGAAGTCGTACTTGTCTCTACTTTGCGACATTTCGACCACCGACCGGGTCATCCAGCTCGTGGCGACTTTATTCGTTCGTTCAACATCGCCCCAGCGCCGTCAGTCTCCGCACGACTGGGCCGTTGATACGATGACGGATGCGGTCCGGGACGAGCGACCTCATTGCTGGACGTCACTGATGACAGCAGTAGGACGTCGTTGGCCGGATCCCGGCTTTGCCGACCGAGTGTCCCAAGATTTCTACGGGTGCCGTCAGTCTGCGTCTCGCGCCTATGACCATGTGGGCGAATGGCGTGCTCGGTACCGAGCGTTTATGCACAATAACACCAGCTTCAGCCTTTCGGCCCTTCAACTCGCCACCACCTTTTATCAATCGCTGAGTGATGGGGCTAAGCGGGAAGTGCGGGCCGGTATGCTACGGGAATATCGGGATAACTCACTTGTGACTATAGGGAGGTTCGGACGAACTGTCCCGTCCCTTGATGAGGTTACCGACTGGGCCGCCATCGCCGACGACACCGGCACGACATCAGTTGCAACCCCGCCGATTCGTACTGCGACTTATGGAGCAATTGCGAAAACGCCACGCACCGCCCCGTCCACGGCAAACGACGACGAGCGTACCCAGATCCGTCGAGCTCGATGGATGGACCGCGCCGGTAAATGGCAACAGGCCCACCTGTGGAAGGATCGGAAGACGTGGTTCTGGCCGGCATCGGGTGGGGTACCCGCCAGTATGGCATGTTTTAATTGTGGTCAAGCCGGCCATTTCTCGCAGCATTGTACAGCGGAGCGACAATCCCCCTCGACCGTCCAAATATCAGCAATCACCTTCGCCGACATGGACGAGGACGAATGGTCGTCGGCCTCAGGTGACGTTGAGGACCCCCAGGTGAGATTCCCCCTTCTCCTCGAGCCTGATTTGACCGAGCAGCACTTGATCGGTTATCCCTTTGTCATCGTCACCGACCATCAGGCCCTTCGCACGATAAAAACCCAAAAACTGCGCCAGACGCCTCGGCACATCCGCATGTGTCTCGAACTCAGCCGTTTCGACTTCGAATTCGAATTCATCGCGGGCAAAAACAATTCCTTAGCCGATTCGTTGTCGCGTCTGTGGGAGGTCAAGGAGAATGAGTTGGAGGACATGTTCTTTGATGGAGAACGCCACGAATTCACTACACCCGGTGAGAGCCTCCCCGAGGAACGTCCTCCCACCTCACCATTATTCGATCAACTCTACTACGTCAGCGATGTAGTTATAGCCAAGAGTGATGATATCATTTCAACATACCTATTCGATCAACTCTACTACGTCAGCGATGTAGTTATAGCCAAGAGTGATGAATAGGAAGCTAACAGTAAGGGAGCCGCGCGCCCCAAGTCCTCAGCCAGGGAGCCTCGGGGCTGAGCCAATGTGCCAGGCTCGCTGCGCGCGCCTAAGTCCCAGGCTCGCTCCGCGCGCCCAAGTCCTGGGCCGATGTGCCCGGCTCGCTCCGCGCGCCTAAGTCCTGAGCCGATGCGCCCGGCTCGCTCCGCGCGCCTAAGTCCTGACCCGAGCGGAGAGTGGATTCCTCACACCCCCCCCCACGCGAACGCGAGGTAGACTTGAGCCGTGGGTGCCGCGTCCGGAGGCCTAGAGCATAGCAATGTATACCAAAAATCTTGGGACCCAGCGCTTTGGTGAATAGGTCCGCAACCATGTCCGCTGTGCCAACGTGTGAGAGGGAGATATCGCCTCGGTTGACCATGTCGCGGACAAAATGCTCGCGGAGGCGTATGTGTCGAGTGCCGGAGGTGCGAACGGGGTCGTGAGCGACGGCGGCCGCGGCCTCGTTGTCGGTGAAGATGTGAGCTGCATCGATCGGGCGAACGTGGAGCTCGGAGAGGAGTTGCGTAAGGTAAATCGCTTCCTTACCAGCGTGCGACAAGGCGAGGTATTCGGCATCAGTGGTGGAATCCGCCACCCGAGTCTGACGTTTCGATGACCAAGAGACGGCAGAGCCAGCCAAGTAAAAAACGAAGCCCATTGTGGAGATGGACGTGTCGACGCAGGCACCCCAGTTCGCATCGGAATAACCGACCACACCCGTAACTTTGGCTGGACCGCGGGCGTAGAGTAGCTCATCGCGGTACGTGGCACGAAGGTAGCGAAGGACGTGTTTGACGGCAATCCAATGACGACGGCCAGGGTTGTTGGCGAACCGGGACAAGTACGAGACGGCGAAGGCAATGTCGGGTCGAGTGCCAAGGGAAATGTACAGGAGGGAGCCGATGGCTTGGAGGTACCACGATCGAATGCGCTCCGTTCCCTGACCCGGAACTGCTGTGAGCGAGAGGCCGGGCGTCATTGGCACTGTAGCGCCGCGTGTCGTGGTGTCGAAGTGAAACCGGGCGAGCACGTCCATGATGTAGCGTTCCTGGGATAGGGCAATGGAGCCGTCGTCCAGGCGGCGGATTTGGATGCCGAGGATGTATTCCGCGGGGCCGAGCCTTTTGACGCCGTATCGCTGTTCAAGGCCGGAGATGACGCGTTCGATCTCATCGAGGGCGGGGCTGACAATGAGGAGATCGTCGACATACAAGGCGATATAATGGGGCCGTTGCTGATCATCAATGTGAGAGTAAATGCAGTGATCAGTGCCCGTTGCCTTGTACCCGAGACTCCTGAGTGATGTGTCAATGTGGCGATTCCAGATGCGACCGGCCTGCTTGAGACCGTAGATTGAGCGCCGCAGGCGGAGAACCTTATCGCTCGGGAAGTCGAAACCTCGTGGCGTTGTCATCCAGATATCGTGATCGAGCTCGCCGTGGAGGTAAGCCTTGTCGATGTCGGCCTGATGAACGTGGTAACCGTTGGCAGCGGCGAGGGCAAGGAGGCAGCGAATGGAGGAGAAACGGGCAACGGGTGCGAAAGTCTCCGAGAAATCGATGCCGTCGCGTTGGCGGTTACCTTGCGCTACAAGGCGTGCCTTCCGCCCTGTGACGTCACCGCGTGCATCGCGCTTGGTCTTCCAGACGAATTTGGAGGTGACGATAGTGGCGCCCGGCGGTACGGAGGATCGAGGCTCGATGGTGAACACCTTGAAGTCGTCGCGCATGGCGGTGAACTCGGCGGCGGCAGCCTGAGCCCAGATGTCGTGCTCGTCGCTGGACATTGCTTCACGCCAGGTCTGAGGGTCGCTAGTGATCGATTTGATGGGCTCGATGGCTTCGAGGGCGGGGTTGTCGTCTTCTGCGGCGATGAAGGCGCGGTGGTGGCGAGAGAGGAAATCGATCTCATCAGGGGAGTCGTCATCGGAGGGCTGTTCAGCGGGGGCCATGGCGGGTGCGGGCGTCACCAGGGTGTCGTCGTCGGATTGATGTACGTCCATCAGGTTGAGGCGAACCGCGGTGTTGGAGTTGAGGAGGTCAAGCGGGTCGTCCGAGTCATCGAGGGACGGTCCCCCGGCCGAGGATGTGGCGGGCGACGAAAGCGGGGCAAGCGACGGGGACGGCGAGGGGCTGGTATCTGTAGAATTAAGTAAGGATCCGCCAGTGTACCCTGGGGCCACGTCAACGGCGCTCATGGCAGAATCATCAAGAGAGGATGAGACGTCCATGTGCGCCGACCTTACTAGTGGGGTCCTCGTCTTGACGGCTGGGGCGGGCGTGTCGGCGGGAATGACGAACTGGCGTTCGGTGTCGTCCGCATCGACGGGCGTGTTGATTGGTAGACCGGGGAAGTCGTCGTCGAGGAAGGTGGCATTTCGGCCAATCACAACCTTGTTGGTAGAATGGTCGAAGAAACGGAAAGCCTTGGAGGCGAGGTCGTAACCGGTGAAGATCACGCGCGCGGCCTTGGGGTCGAGCTTGCTGCGAAGGTTCGGCGCGACCGTGAGCCAGGCCGCGCAGCCGAACGGGTGGAGGGCGGTGGCGGTGGTGCGTTGGCCGTTCCAAACGGATTCTGGAGTCTGTTTGGCCAAAGCTGAGTGTGAGCACCTGTTTTTGCAATAAACGAAGTATGCAGCCGCTTCATCCCAAAAGGTGGCCGGCAGATGGGAGTCAGCAAGGAGGGCAAGGACGCCCTCGACGATGGAGAGATTGACACGTTCGGCACGACCGTTTTGCTGAGGTGTGTAGGGGATAGAATATTGACGACGAATACCCCTGGACTTGCAGAACTCCGTGAATGCGTTCGATTGGTACTCCCCGCCGTTGTCGGTGCGAAGGGTTTTTAAACGCTCGTTCGTCTCTAACTCCACTTCGGCGAGCCAAGTCTGGAAGGTCGGGAAGACGTCGCTTTTGTGATCGATCGCGTATGCCCAGAGTTTGCGAGAGTGGTCGTCAAGAAATGTGACAAGGTAGCGCTTCCCGGTCAAGGACGGAGTGGGGAACGAAAGGACATCGCTGTGCACGAGGCCGAGTCTTTCGGGGGAATGCGACTCAGAGTCGGGAAAAGGAAGACGGTGGCCTTTGGAACCAAGGCAAGCATTGCAAACAAACTCCTCTACGTCTTTGTCACTGTACCCGGCCCCAAACCCGTCCAGCAAACCTGCGGCGATCATCTTCTGTATAGAGGATGGGGCAAGATGGCCGAGGCAGCGGTGAAGGGTAAGCAGGGGCACGGTCGACTCAGAACGCGAGAGAAAGGCAAGCTGCTGACACTTGGTGTGGTCCGCGTCCAAAAGGTAGAGACCGTCGTTAACCCTGGTACCGTGAGCAATGGCCTGGCCGTCCTTGGCGATGTCGATGCCGTCGCTGGTGAAGGCGAGTCGAACGCGGTCGGTGTCGCAGAGGCGAGAGACAGAAAGGAGGTTGACGTGGAGGCCCGGCGTGTGCAGAACGCCACGCAGCGTGATCGGATGTCCGGTCTTGGCAACGAACGCTACGTCCCCCATGCCGATGGCCGTGATACCGCCGGCAATGCCGCCGATCTTGGTGTGCGCCGTCTGGCGATAAGCCGTGAATAGAGAACGATCGGCGACCATGTGTGCCGTGGCGCCCGAGTCGACTACAAAGGCATCAGTCGGGAGTTGCCGGCGAGCGAACAGGCAGGAGGCGAAATAGCCGACGTTAGGCTGTTGAGCGGCGGGGAGAGACATGTCGTCCTGGTTGTCGTCGCCGGTGTGTTTTTGTTCGCCCCGGTGCTTGCAGTCGAGGGCCCAGTGCCCTTTCTTGTGGCAGCGGCGGCAGGGGCCGGCGGGCGGGTGTTTCGCCCGTGAGGTGCAGTCGCGCAGGCGGTGGCCGGGGGCGCGGCAGGCGGGACAAGGGGAGGCGGTGGCGAGCATGGCCGAGTGTGATGACGAGAGTCCCGCCGAGCGAAGCTGGATGCGAATGCGATCCGTCAGCGTCGTGAGTTCCGGGAGGTCGCGTTGGTTGCGCTGCTCGTCCGTGAATGTGAGGCGGAAGCTGTCGAGGCAAGGTGGGACCATGGCGAGCACGTGAGTGGCGAGCACGTCGTTGAGCGAGGTTTTGGCGTCGCGGATTTCCTGCGCGATCGACATGTATTCGCGGAGCCAGGTGTCGTACGCCTCGACGGAGGCAGGCATCTTCCTGAAATCCCAAAGGCGGGCGAACAACTCGAGGGTGCGAGTGGCGTCGTCCGGTGCGAAACGAGCCTTGAGTGCGGCGAAGATGCGTGGTGCCGACAGGTCGTCGCTGGGGATGGTGTCGAGGGTGGCTGAGACGTCGGCGGAGTCGATCGAGCCAACGATGATTTCCCGCGCGGCGTCGTCACGGGCGGCAAGCTGGTCAGCCGTCCATGTCGGGGGGATGACACCGTCAAGAACGTAACCACGGACTTGATTTGGAAGCGCGAGACGGAGTTGACGTAACCAGTTCGTAAACGACTTAGGCCCGTCAAGACGAGCGTGCTTGGGGAACACGACTTTTGATGCGGTGGCGGTGTTTGCCTGCGTGGCAGTGACGGGCGGGGTGGCGGCGGCGGCGGCGGCAGGGGGCGGTGAGGCCTGTAGAGCGGCAAGCTGTGCCTGTAGCGTGGCGATTTGCACGCTGATCGAAGGGTCAGGGGAGCTGGTGTCCCTGGGAGGCGAGGGCGGGGCGGGGGAGCTGTCCATGCTGCGATGGTGCGATGGGCTGGGGCGGCTCGAGTGGCTGGGCTCGAGGGAAAATGCAAGCGGCGGGGCTGGTAGCTCGTGGGCTTATAACCTATTCGATCAACTCTACTACGTCAGCGATGTAGTTATAGCCAAGAGTGATGATATCATTTCAACATACCTATTCGATCAACTCTACTACGTCAGCGATGTAGTTATAGCCAAGAGTGATGAATAGGAAGCTAACAGTAAGGGAGCCGCGCGCCCCAAGTCCTCAGCCAGGGAGCCTCGGGGCTGAGCCAATGTGCCAGGCTCGCTGCGCGCGCCTAAGTCCCAGGCTCGCTCCGCGCGCCCAAGTCCTGAGCCGATGCGCCCGGCTCGCTCCGCGCGCCTAAGTCCTGACCCGAGCGGAGAGTGGATTCCTCACAACCATCTCCCGATCGGTTGCCTCCTGTTGATTTTGCCCTCGGGCCCCAAGGCCAGGATGGTGAGGCAGGTTCTCCCGGATACTACGCGCTCAAGGAGGAATCGCAAGACGAGGACGTGAATGGACAGGAATTAGGGAAATTGTTCTTGAAGGAAGAATGCCACGAGTTCACTACGCCCGGTGAGAGCCTCCTCGAGGAACGTCCCTACACCTCACCTTCGCACGATCGGTTGCCCCCTGTTGATTGTGCCTTCGGGCCCTGGGGTCACGGTTACGATGCAGGCTCTCCCGGTTCCCATTGTGTGGCCGAGAACATTATGGACGCCGTCGACTTGTCTACCGGCCCCCTCTCCCCTCCCATCGCTGTCAATCGAGTTCACGCTATCGCTCGGGCCCCCGCCAACGACCCGCCCATTCCGGTCAATGCCGACGCCGACGAACTCAATTTGTTGGGAGTCGCCACCGATGAGGTCAATGAAGCCCCTGTAGTCCATCGACCGCCTGATCCACTGCCCCAACCCTTCCTCGACACCATCATCCGAGCATACGCCAACGATTCGCAAGCCCAGGTCATCATTACCGACCCAATATCATGGCCTATGTTTCGGGTGACCGAGGAAGGGAGGATCTTGCGTGTACATCCAGATGAGTCTCTTTCCCTGTTTGTGCCTCGTGGTCTTGCTACCGGCGTCGTCAACTCCGACAAGGTCCCTTCGCTGCGCGAGCTCGTGCTTTCGGAGATACATCGGAGCGTCGGGCACGCGGGACATGGCATCACCTTGGCCGCCATACGTCCTTTGTACTGGTGGTCGTCCATGTCTGCCGATTGTGCCGAGTTCTGCCGTTCATGCGAAGACTGTGCCCGAGGCAAGGCATCCACTCAAGTCCCCTATGGCCGACTGCACCCAATGCCAATCCCCTCCGGTCCTTGGGAACAAGTGGCGATCGACTTCATGACAGGACTGCCTCCGGTCGAGTTCGAAGGGATGATGGTCGCTCAAATCATGGTGGTCACTGACACTTGGGGAAAGATGGTTCACCTGATTCCCCTCCCAGCCGATGCCGACTCTGAGCTCGTTGCCGACAAGTACTACGCCACTATCTTTCGACTGCATGGGACGCCTTCCGCCATCGTTTCCGACCGCGATCCCAAGTTCACCTCGCAGTTTTGGCGGGCATTGCAGGCAAAGGTTGGCGCCGTCTTGCGAATGTCAACCGCGGCACACCCCGAGACGGACAGATCGAGCGAGAATCGGATCAAGATGGTCACCCAAACGCTGCGGATCATGGTGTCGTCAAACCACGAGGCTTGGGCATCTCGTCTAGTTGAAGCTGAGTTCGCTCTTAACTCTTCTGTTGCTGTGTCCACGTCTCTGTCGGCTTTTGAGGCGACCTACGGCTACCTTCCTCGACAATGGTCCACCGATTCCTGGCCTGTTTCGGATGTCCCTCGTGCGGAAGCGTTTGCTCGGATCCGACAATTACGGAACCTCGATGTGACGGATGCGATCATTGGAGCACGCCTCGACCAGTCCTATCAGGCCAACAAGCGTCGACGCCCGGATGACCCCGCCTTTCGGACCGGCAGTTACGTCTACCTTTCGACAAATAATCTGGCAGTTCCTGAAGGGATGAAGTCGAAGTTGTTGCCGCGCTACATCGGCCCTTTCCGTATTCGAGCGGCAATTCCGGCAACATCCAGCTACGACCTCGAGCTTCCTCCAGCAATGTCGCGAGTGCACAATCGCTTCCATGCTCGACTGCTTCGCCCTTACATTGAGAATGATGCTGAAAGGTTCCCTGGGCGTGACCCCGCAGTTCTTTTTGTCGAAGATGTAGCCGACGCGGCCGACAACTCTGCGATTCCGGAACGGATTGTTCGCGATCGGCGGAACGCTCGGGGCGCTCGTTCGTTCTTGGTTCGATGGGTAGGCCGTAACGACACCGACGATACTTGGATGTCGGAGCAGTCCCTTCGCCTGGACCATCCGTCCGTCCTCGACGCCTACTTTGCGCGCCTCGATCGCTCGAACCGCCGCCTCGTCGCACGGTAGACTTCCTTCTGGGGGGACAGTGTCAGGATGACAGCAATACTCGAAGGAAGCCCCCCAAGGCTATATGCGGGTAGAGTTGACTTGACCGGATGCTTGCCTTGTTTCAAGCATCGTCGGCGTGATGGCGTAGGCGTGAGGCGCGTGGGCGCGCACTCGGTGGTCGAGGGTTCGATGCGCCCAGAGCGCAATCTTCTTTTGGTTTGTTTTATCTTTTTGTTAGCCGAGGCGCGGCTTCAGGGTTTTTACCGGTGCTCCCGCGAGCAATCCTTTTTACCCCTGAGGCGACCTCTTGGAGTGGTTGATTTGGCTAAGTCCCCTCTGTGCCTGGAGCAGTCCCTTCCTTTTTGTCTTAGCACCTTCCCCCGGAGCTTGGTCCGCTCTTCTTGTTTGGTTGCCCTTCCTCTTCTTGTCGATCGTTTGGGAATTAAGTCCGTTATACTTGATTTCCTGCGAGCCTCTCGACCGACTCCCCTCCTCGGTTGCTCCTCTGTCGACTGCCGCCGCAACAGCCGACGCTTCCTGAAATCCCCCCCCCTCGCACCAACGCGTGTAGACGACGTCATCCCTGCGGACGTCGCCTGTCACAAAGGCACGCAGCGAGGAGACGTCCGGGGCAACACCATGCCAGCGAGTGTCGGGAATGGCGCCGCGAATACCCGCATGGGGCATCAAGTTCTTGCAATGCACGAAGTATCTGGCAGCTTCGGCCCAGAGACGTGTTGAATTCCATACACTCTTGCTTAGATCAATCTCCAATCCGCGCCGCGCCTAGCTAGCCGCGCCGCTTGGACCTCTCTTTGGACTTAGAGATATTTCGCACACTCGCACTGCGCGCCTCTTTAGTCTTCCCCCTAACGCTCCAAACTACTCCCTTACAACCCGTACTCTGTCTCGTGTACTTACTGGTTGCCGATCCAGGTTAGTTGCAATCCTAACGCTCCAAACTACTCCCTTACAACCCGTACTCTGTCTCGTGTACTTACTGGTTGCCGATCCAGTCCCCTCTCGAGACATACGATTAACAGGTTATGAGCCCGAGCTAAAGCTGCTCCAACAATGACAGCTCCACTGACGTCATTCGCGACCATCATGATCGTCTTCATCATCATCATCGCACTGTGCCACACCCTTGCAACCGCCCTCGCCCACGCAATCGGCCGTTACCGCATCATGACGCAACTTGACACGTCGCACCTGGACCCGACTGTGAGCGTGACAGCCCGGCCCAGCGTGAACGTCGTTGCACTCCTAGGTCGTCTGAACTCGAACCGGGAGCTTCACCTCCCCAACGACACCCTCGTACTCGACTCGGGCGCCTCCCACCACATGGTCAAGGACGCGTCTCTATTCGACGTCTGGCACACTCGGTCGCACATCGCCGTTGATGGCGCTGGTGGATCACTCATGGCCCAAGGAACCGGCTCGATCACGATACGAACGTCGAAACAACGAACGATCAAGCTCTGCAACGTCTACTACGTTCCCGACCTTCCGGCAAACCTGGTCTCGGTCATGCAGCTGCGCCGCGAGCGCATTTACACCCACTTTGGCAAGACCATCGAGCTCCGGTCACAAGGTCACCTCATAGGCGTCGCATCCCTCATTGCAAACCAATTGTCGACACTGGACGCCACCCCAATCCGCTGCACACCGTCACCGGTTGCAGCCGCCGCCATCCCTCTCCTGACTCTGCATCAACGATTCGGCCACCTGTCCCTTCCCAACCTGCGAAGGGCAGTCTCGTCGGGTCAACTACAAGGTCAAACATGGACGTACTCGGCGGCCGAATGCAAGGCCTTCTCCTGCGACACCTGCAAAGCGGCAAAGGCAACCAGGAAACCTTTCCCAACGTCGGACTCTCGCGCTTCGCAACCACTCGAACTGGTCCACTCCGATGTCCTCACTCTGCCCGAACCAGCCACCAACGGGGAACGATATGTTGTCACCTTCATCGACGATTTCTCCCGAAAGACGTGGGTCAGCGCGCTGAGAAACAAGAGTCAAGTCTTCGACACCTTCCAGCGTTGGCACACCATGATTGAACGCTCAACGGGCCTCAAGCTCCGCACGTTACGAACGGACAATGGCGGCGAATACACGTCCAAAGCCTTCATTGAGTACTGCTCTCACCACGGCATTACCAAGCAGCTCACAATCCCGTACACCCCGGAGCAGAACGGCCGAGCCGAAAGGACAAACCGCACGATCATCGAGGGGACGATCGCCCTGCTCCAGCACTCGGGACTGCCCATGACACTCTGGCAAGAGGCCCTCAGGTACGTTGTTGACACCAAGAACCTCAGCCCGCACAGCGCCATCGACCACAAGATCCCGGACGCTGTCTGGTTTGGCAAACCTCCCAGCACGGCAAACCTGAGGGTATTTGGCTGCCGCGCCTGGCACACCACCCCTCAGCACAAGCGGGCAAAACTCGACCCCAAGGCCAAACCATTCATCTTTGTTGGCATCGATAACAAATCCAAGGCCTGGACGCTGTACGACTCGGCCACAACTTCGTTCTTCCAGAGTCGCGACGTCCTATTCGATGAGAAAGTCTTCCCCGCTCGAGATGCCCCGATCAACCAACCGAAACCTCCCATGACGTCCACCACTGGCGACTGGACCTTTGTTGACGCTGCCCATGGCTCCCGCGCTGCACCACCTCCGTCCCTCCAGCCTGTCGTGCACGAAAATCGATTTGCCGCGCTTGAGACCAACGCGAGTGACGACACAACGATCGACATGTCCGACGATGGCTTTGACACACCGTCCGACATGTCCAGGGCTCAGTTCTCGCCATCACCTCCTGCGTCGGACGTGACCGACGACTCAGCCGACCCAATCGACTTCTTGTCATGCCCGTCTCGCGCCGCTGCCTTCGCCGCCACCACTGCTGGTTCACCGGTCGTCGAACTCGAAGGGCCAACCGAGGACCCCCAAAATTGGTCGCAGGCGGTCAAGTCAGGTAAAGAGGAGATCTGGAGGCAAGCAGCAGCCGATGAGTTTCACTCCCTTGCCACCGAGTACAAATGCTTCACCCCGGTCAACTCCTCCTCACTGCCCCCCGGTGCCAAAGTCCTTGGATCCAGGTTCATCTTCCGCACCAAACGCGATCAACTTGGCAAGATCACTTCGCACAAGGGCCGGCTCGTTGCACAGGGCTTCTCCCAGCGCCCAGGTATCGATTACGATGAGACGTTTGCTCCTGTCGCCAAGTTCACCTCAATCCGAGCTCTCATCGCACTGGCCGCCGCCAAGAACCTCCACGTCCATCAGGCCGACGTTGACAAGGCATACCTCCACGGCGAGCTGAAGGAAGACCTCTACATGCGCGTCCCACAAGGTGTTGACATGCCTGGTAAAGTCCTCAAACTCCATCGATCGATCTACGGCCTCAAGCAGGCCGGCCGAGTCTGGAATGAGCACATTGACTTGACGCTGAAGAGCCTCAACTACCGCGCCACAGCCAAGGACCACTGCGTGTACGTACGACGCGACGGCGACCAATACCACTACATCGCCCTCTACGTCGATGACTTGCTGATGGTCAGCCCTTCGGAGGACGAGATCGAGCGCATCCTCAACGGCCTGGAGCAAAAATACGGCATCAAGCGACTTGGACCAGCCCAATACATCTTGGGGATCCAGATCAAACGACAGGCCGACAAGTCCATCATCCTGTCGCAGGAGGCGTACATCACAAGTATCCTCCGCAGATTTGGAATGTCAGACAGCAGCCCCGCCTCCACGCCCATGGCCCCAAACCGCCAGCTCGAGCATTCGCTCGCGGAACCGTCAAAGATCGCTCAGACGCGCTACATGCAGGCCATTGGATGCCTCCTCTACGCCGCCACTGGTACTCGCCCAGACATCTCCTACGCCGTTGGATACCTTGCACGCTTCTCTGCCAGTCCCACACCTGAACACTGGACGGCCATCAAGACTGTCTTCCGGTACTTACGTGGAACCGCACGTCTGGGACTGCACTACAGCTCTGAACAAGGCAAGTTCTCCGGCTTCACCGGTTACTCTGACGCGGACTGGGGAACCTGCACCACGTCATCACGGTCAACCATGGGGTACAGCTTCCACCTGGCTGGCTCCGTTATTGTTGAATTTCATTCTACTACAATCCTTCGAACACTTCAACCTTGCGCCGCAACTTACCCGGCCCGCCCATCTTCTTGCCTCGAGCGCCTTTCGCCTCGGCGCACTCTCGCCTCGGGCGCCTTTCGCCTTCGCAGCCAAGCCGCCCCCTTGTCTCCGCCTCCGCGCCAGCCTGCTCAACTCACGCTCGCGCGCCGCTGCCTCCACGCCGGGACTTAGTCAGTCCGCACTCTCCAGCCTAGCCGAGCCAACGCCTCCGCCTCGCCACAGCCAGTTTGCCACCGCCGACCTCATGACCCATCGGCCATGCAGAACATCGCCCACTCATGATGCCCGCGGTTCGCAACCTGAAGCCTGTCGTCACGGATCGCCTCACTCAACAACTCTGGATCGTGTAGATAAGTTTCCCCTCGTGTCCGTCGTCCAACACGACACCCCTCAGAGCCTCGATGGTCCACTTGGAGTTCGGTCTTGAAGCTTCGCATTGTGTTAGCCCAGTTTGTCTTAGCGCGGCCCTTTGCTAAGAACCTCACCCGACTCGCGCGCCCTCGCGCCTCTCTTCCTCTTCTCTACCGCTTCCCAACATTAGCTAGACCGCTAATCTTCGGTAGAGAACAGGTTAGTTGCAATCACATCAACCGCTTCCCAACATTAGCTAGACCGCTAATCTTCGGTAGAGAACAGATCGCCCAGCCGCACCGCGTCCGTCTCGTCAGACCGAGCCTGTGCCGCCGCACGACCTCTCCGCCCGGACCGTCCGTCGCAACCTTGCCACGTCGACGCTCCTACAGTAGCCCTAGCGGTCGCTACGCCAACCTCCCAAGGTCCTGCAGCCTACATTCAACAGGTTATGAGCCCCAATCGACCTGATCTGCCCCGATTCCCTGCAGCACCTGCGAACCCTACCTCCGACGCCTCCCCGGACGCACCCGAACCCACCACCACCGCTTCTCGCGACGCCGCCGACGCCCCCATGTCCACCTCGAGCCACGTTGACCCCACCCTGGCGGCCAGTATCGACGAGCGCATACACCTCGAAGTACAACGTCGTCTGCGTGAGTTCACTACCTCCCCGACACCGGCCAACGAACGTAAACCCATCGTCTACAACATCGATATTCCACGTCACCTCTCAACCTGGCCGGCCGACGCTCTCCTCTCCGGCGTCGAGACCTTCCGAATTTGGGACCGCACGTTACAAGACCGCGTTGGCGCCACCATCTACGAGTACATCACGACTGGCACCCTCCCCAACCGTGCGGAAGCCATCGACCACGAAAATGTCGAGATCTTCGCCGTCCGCCAAGTCTCAGATGGTGTCACCGGAAACGTTCGAAAGTCGCTGCTCACCGTTGCCACCGCCCACCGTCGCGCACAGGCCTACTATGATCACCTAAATCGGGAGTACAATCCAACGTCGTCACAGTCCACACTCCGTCTGCTCCACTCGTTCTTCAACATTCCGCGCGCACCTATCGAGGAGAAGGGCTTCGTCGAATGGATGGCCGAATTCCTCAACCAGTCAGCCTGCCTCGAATCAGCCCAAATCACGATAATGGACGTCATCACGGCTCGAGCTCTCACCCTGATCCCCGACGAACTGGACGCATTCCGCCAATACATGGAGCTCCACAACACCGACCAGCTACCGACCCCGGCAAACCTCATGACCCTTGCACACAAGCAAGTCAAGAACCACCACGACACTCGTAACACTGGCCCGAACGTAACCGCATTTGCGGCAGCATCACCATCGTCATCTCGTCCCTCGCAACAGTCTCCAGCTAAGTTTCCCTGCCCCGCCTGCAACAACGGCGTGCATCGAGTACGACACTGCCCCGACGACGCCGCCCGCCAACGTTACATCGAGCGACGCCACGGACACCAACGTCACACCACGGCCCCAACCATTACCGCACCGGAGGGCGCACCCGTCGTAGGCACAATCTCACGGTTCCAAGAACTCCCGGATCCCTCGACGGCCGGCGGCCAAAATTGGTAAAGTCCGCACTCCGCCCAACACCCAGGTCCCCCTTACACCGGTCACTGCCTCGTCGATTACACCACTTGCTACAACCTCCTTTCGTGCTCTTCTGGAAGCGTTCGAACGAGGGGGGGTGTTGAATTTCATTCTACTACAATCCTTCGAACACTTCAACCTTGCGCCGCAACTTACCCGGCCCGCCCATCTTCTTGCCTCGAGCGCCTTTCGCCTCGGCGCACTTTCGCCTCGGGCGCCTTTCGCCTTCGCAGCCAAGCCGCCCCCTTGTCTCCGCCTCCGCGCCAGCCTGCTCAACTCACGCTCGCGCGCCGCTGCCTCCACGCCGGGACTTAGTCAGTCCGCACTCTCCAGCCTAGCCGAGCCAACGCCTCCGCCTCGCCACAGCCAGTTTGCCACCGCCGACCTCATGACCCATCGGCCATGCAGAACATCGCCCACTCATGATGCCCGCGGTTCGCAACCTGAAGCCTGTCGTCACGGATCGCCTCACTCAACAACTCTGGATCGTGTAGATAAGTTTCCCCTCGTGTCCGTCGTCCAACACGACACCCCTCAGAGCCTCGATGGTCCACTTGGAGTTCGGTCTTGAAGCTTCGCATTGTGTTAGCCCAGTTTGTCTTAGCGCGGCCCTTTGCTAAGAACCTCACCCGACTCGCGCGCCCTCGCGCCTCTCTTCCTCTTCTCTACCGCTTCCCAACATTAGCTAGACCGCTAATCTTCGGTAGAGAACAGGTTAGTTGCAATCACATCAACCGCTTCCCAACATTAGCTAGACCGCTAATCTTCGGTAGAGAACAGATCGCCCAGCCGCACCGCGTCCGTCTCGTCAGACCGAGCCTGTGCCGCCGCACGACCTCTCCGCCCGGACCGTCCGTCGCAACCTTGCCACGTCGACGCTCCTACAGTAGCCCTAGCGGTCGCTACGCCAACCTCCCAAGGTCCTGCAGCCTACATTCAACAGGATGATGATGTCGAGGAAGGGTTGGGGCAGTGGATCAGGCGGCCAATGGATTACAGGGGCTTCGTTGACCTCATCGGTGGCGACTCCCAACAAATTGAGTTCGTCGGCGTTGGCATTGACCGGAATGGGCGGGTCGTTGGCGGGGGCCGCATCGATAGCGTGAACTTGATTGACAGCGATGGGAGGGGAGAGGGGGCCGGTAGACAAGTCGACGGCGTCCATAATGTTCTCGGCCACACAATGGGAACCGGGAGAGCCTGCATCGTAACCGTTGTGAGGAATCCACTCTCCGCTCGGGTCAGGACTTAGGCGCGCGGATCGAGCCGGGCGCATCGGCTCAGGACTTAGGCGCGCGCAGCGAGCCTGGCACATTGGCTCAGCCCCGAGGCTCCCTGGCTGAGGACTTGGGGCGCGCGGCTCCCTTACTGTTAGCTTCCTATTCATCACTCTTGGCTATAACTACATCGCTGACGTAGTAGAGTTGATCGAATAGGTTATAAGCCCACGAGCTACCAGCCCCGCCGCTTGCAATTTTTTCCCTCAAGCCCAGCCACTCGAGCCGCCCCAGCCCATCGCACCATCGCAGCATGGACAGCTCCCCCGCCCCGCCTTCGCCCCCCAGGGACATCAGCTCCCCTGACCCTTCGATCAGCGTGCAAATCGCCACGCTACAGGCACAGCTTGCCGCTCTACAGGCCTCACAGCCCCCTGCCGCCGCCGCCGCCGCCACCCCGCCCGTCACTGCCACGCAGGCAAACACCGCCACCGCATCAAAAGTCGTGTTCCCCAAGCACGCTCGTCTTGACGGGCCTAAGTCGTTTACGAACTGGTTACGTCAACTCCGTCTCGCGCTTCCAAATCAAGTCCGTGGTTACGTTCTTGACGGTGTCATCCCTCCGACATGGACGGCCGACCAGCTTGCCGCCCGTGACGACGCCGCGCGGGAAATCATTGTTGGCTCGATTGACTCAGCCGACGTCTCAGCCACCCTCGACACAATCCCCAGCGACGACCTGTCGGCACCACGCATCTTTGCCGCACTCAAGGCTCGTTTCGCACCGGACGACGCCACTCGCACCCTCGAGTTGTTCGCCCGCCTTTGGGACTTCAGGAAGATGCCTGCCTCCGTCGAGGCGTACAACACCTGGCTCCGTGAATACATGTCGATAGCGCAGGAAATCCGCGACGCCAAAACCTCGCTCTACGACGTGCTCGCCACTCACGTGCTCGCCATGGTCCCACCCTGCCTCGACAGCTTCCGACTCACGTTCACGGACGAGCAGCGCAACCAACGCGACCTCCCGGAACTCACGACGCTGACGGACCGCATTCGCATCCAGCTTCGCTCGGCGGGACTCTCGTCATCACACTCAGCCATGCTCGCCACCGACTCCCCTTGTCCCGCCTGCCGCGCCCCCGGCCACCGCCTGCGCGACTGCACGTCACGGGCGAAACACCCGCCCACCGGCCCCTGCCGCCGCTGCCACAAGAAAGGTCACTGGGCCCTCGACTGCAAGCACCGGGGCGAACAGAAACACACCGGCGACGACAACCAGGACGACATGTCTCTCCCCGCCACTCAACAGCCTAACGTCGGCTATTTCGCCTCCTGCCTGTTCGCTCGCCGGCAACTCCCAACGGACGCCTTCGTAGTCGACTCGGGCACCACGGCACACATGTTGAATGTGGACTGTAGGGCTTATCGGAATTTGGCGTAGCGACCGCTAGGGCTACTAGTGGAGCGTCGACGTGGCAAGGATGCGACGGACGGTCGACAGGAGAAGTCGTGAGGCGGCACTGGCGCGGTCTGATGAGACGGACGCGGTGCGGCTGTTCTCTACCGAAGATTAGCTGTCTGGCTAATGTTGGGAAGCGGTAGAGAAGAGGAAGAAAGGCACAGGGGCGCGCGAGTCGGGTGAGGTTCTAGCAAGGGGCCGCGCTAAGACAAACTGGGCTAGCACAATGCGAAGCTACAAGACCGAACTCCAAGCGGACCATCAAGGCTCTGAGGGGTGTCGTGTTGGACGACGTACACGAAGGGAAACTTATCTACCTTGGTCGAGTGTTGGTGAGCTGGGCAATCCGTAGCAACAAGATCCAGGTTGCGAACGACGGGCGTCATGCATGGGCGATACACTGGATGGCCGATGAGACATGAGGACGGTGGCGGTAAGCTGGCGGTGGCTAGGCGGAGGCAACGGCTCGGCAAGACAGGAGAAGTAGACCGACTAAGTTCCGATGTGGAGGCGGCGGCGCGCGAGCGTGAGTTGAACAGGCTGGCGCGGTGCGGCGAACAAAAGGGGGGCGGCTTGGCTGTGAAGGCGAAGGCGCCGAGGCGAAAGACTGGGGGGCGGCTTGGCAGCGAGGGCGAAGGCGCCGAGGTGAAAACTGGGCGGTCCTGACAAACGGCGGCCCAAAGTTGAAGTGTTCGAACGCTTGTAGTAGAATGAAATTCAACAGCACCAACGCGTGTAGACGACGTCATCCCTGCGGACGTCGCCTGTCACTTTTTTCAAGTTCGGCATTGCCGACAACGATCCGTACCTCTACAACCGCTTCGTCCCCCGCCCTGGACGAGCATTCACACCCACTCTCTGACCCTGAGTCGTCAGCCTCCTCTCCGTTGCCGAACTCATCCGCGACGAACGCGTCGCTGTCCTTCCCGACTTCCTTCACAGAGTCCGACGACGAACGCGCTTATCCTTCCTACCCTTTCCGCCAACCGTCTCGTGCTCGTCTTCGTTCGCCCCGTAATCGCCGACGGTTGAGCCACGAGATCGCCATGGCCGACGAGCGCGACATGTCCCACGCCGCCGCCGATGATCGAGACGCTCCTCTCCGCGACGAAGACCCCGGGCGCGCAAAACCGCCTAAGTCCCCGCCACCACACGCGTACCACACCGCCACCGCCCTCTCATCCCTCGAAACCCGCCTCGAGGAATCCGAAGCACGTCGTATCGACTCCGAGGAACGCGTTCAGCACTTGGAGAAGTTGGTGGAGAGTTTACTGAAAAGCTCACCTGAACCAGTTGTGGCGCGGGCCGGATTCTCTGAACCAGCCGCAGCTCGGGCCGGGGAGTTTACGCCGGTGAGATCGGTCCCCCTGGACGTCCCCCCGCACACATTTTTGGGACGTTCAGGCAATACCGCTGACCCCCTTGCTCGTACCCCTGGGGGGGAATCTTACAGCGCACGAAGGGACGGCCCTTCCCCGGCGGTGATCAGCTCTCGTTGGAGAGGGACATTACCCGACCGGGAAGGGCTTTGGACCGGGGATAACCCGGATAGGTTGGTCACTTTCACTACATTTGGGAAGTCGTACTTGTCTCTACTTTGCGACATTTCGACCACCGACCGGGTCATCCAGCTCGTGGCGACTTTATTCGTTCGTTCAACATCGCCCCAGCGCCGTCAGTCTCCGCACGACTGGGCCGTTGATACGATGACGGATGCGGTCCGGGACGAGCGACCTCATTGCTGGACGTCACTGATGACAGCAGTAGGACGTCGTTGGCCGGATCCCGGCTTTGCCGACCGAGTGTCCCAAGATTTCTACGGGTGCCGTCAGTCTGCGTCTCGCGCCTATGACCATGTGGGCGAATGGCGTGCTCGGTACCGAGCGTTTATGCACAATAACACCAGCTTCAGCCTTTCGGCCCTTCAACTCGCCACCACCTTTTATCAATCGCTGAGTGATGGGGCTAAGCGGGAAGTGCGGGCCGGTATGCTACGGGAATATCGGGATAACTCACTTGTGACTATAGGGAGGTTCGGACGAACTGTCCCGTCCCTTGATGAGGTTACCGACTGGGCCGCCATCGCCGACGACACCGGCACGACATCAGTTGCAACCCCGCCGATTCGTACTGCGACTTATGGAGCAATTGCGAAAACGCCACGCACCGCCCCGTCCACGGCAAACGACGACGAGCGTACCCAGATCCGTCGAGCTCGATGGATGGACCGCGCCGGTAAATGGCAACAGGCCCACCTGTGGAAGGATCGGAAGACGTGGTTCTGGCCGGCATCGGGTGGGGTACCCGCCAGTATGGCATGTTTTAATTGTGGTCAAGCCGGCCATTTCTCGCAGCATTGTACAGCGGAGCGACAATCCCCCTCGACCGTCCAAATATCAGCAATCACCTTCGCCGACATGGACGAGGACGAATGGTCGTCGGCCTCAGGTGACGTTGAGGACCCCCAGGTGAGATTCCCCCTTCTCCTCGAGCCTGATTTGACCGAGCAGCACTTGATCGGTTATCCCTTTGTCATCGTCACCGACCATCAGGCCCTTCGCACGATAAAAACCCAAAAACTGCGCCAGACGCCTCGGCACATCCGCATGTGTCTCGAACTCAGCCGTTTCGACTTCGAATTCGAATTCATCGCGGGCAAAAACAATTCCTTAGCCGATTCGTTGTCGCGTCTGTGGGAGGTCAAGGAGGGTTCACACGAGGATCAGGTCAAGGAGAATGAGTTGGAGGACATGTTCTTTGATGGAGAACGCCACGAATTCACTACACCCGGTGAGAGCCTCCCCGAGGAACGTCCTCCCACCTCACCATCTCCCGATCGGTTGCCTCCTGTTGATTTTGCCCTCGGGCCCCAAGGCCAGGATGGTGAGGCAGGTTCTCCCGGATACTACGCGCTCAAGGAGGAATCGCAAGACGAGGACGTGAATGGACAGGAATTAGGGAAATTGTTCTTGAAGGAAGAATGCCACGAGTTCACTACGCCCGGTGAGAGCCTCCTCGAGGAACGTCCCTACACCTCACCTTCGCACGATCGGTTGCCCCCTGTTGATTGTGCCTTCGGGCCCTGGGGTCACGGTTACGATGCAGGCTCTCCCGGTTCCCATTGTGTGGCCGAGAACATTATGGACGCCGTCGACTTTGTTGAATTGCATTCTGTCAAGCCTTCGAACACTTCGACATCGGACCGCCGTTTGACGGACTTGCCCGCCTTTCGCCTCGGCGCCTCGCTCCGCGCGTCTTCGCCTCCGCAAGCCTCCACCGCGCCCCCTGTCCCTCGAGCCTCGCTGCATGATCCTCGCACCCGGCCTCGTCCCTCGACCGATGTGCACCGCTCGTCAACTTGTCCACATCCCGGTCCGTCTGCCCGTCGTTGCCAGCTTTGCCTACTCTGCCATGCTCGCCACCACGCGCCTTTGCCTCTTGGCACTTTCACCTCGGCGCCTTTTTCGCCGCCGCGCGCCTTCGCAGCCAAGCCGCCCCCTTGTTCACCGCCCAGTTTTCGCCTCGGCGCCTCTTTCGCCGCCGCGCGCCTTCGCCTCGGCGCCTTCGCCCTCGCTGCCAAGCCGCCCCCCAGTCTTTCGCCTAGGCGCCTTCGCCTTCGCCGCCTTCGCCGCCCCCCCCCCTCCAGTCTTTCGCCTAGGCGCCTTCGCCTTCGCAGCCAAGCCGCCCCCTTGTCTCCGCCTCCGCGCCAGCCTGCTCAACTCACGCTCGCGCGCCGCTGCCTCCACGCCGGGACTTAGTCAGTCCGCACTCTCCAGCCTAGCCGAGCCAACGCCTCCGCCTCGCCACAGCCAGTTTGCCACCGCCGACCTCATGACCCATCGGCCATGCAGAACATCGCCCACTCATGATGCCCGCGGTTCGCAACCTGAAGCCTGTCGTCACGGATCGCCTCACTCAACAACTCTGGATCGTGTAGATAAGTTTCCCCTCGTGTCCGTCGTCCAACACGACACCCCTCAGAGCCTCGATGGTCCACTTGGAGTTCGGTCTTGAAGCTTCGCATTGTGTTAGCCCAGTTTGTCTTAGCGCGGCCCTTTGCTGGAACCTCACCCGACTCGCGCGCCCTCGCGCCTCTCTTCCTCTTCTCTACCGCTTCCCAACATTAGCTAGACCGCTAATCTTCGGTAGAGAACAGGTTAGTTGCAATCACATCCACCGCTTCCCAACATTAGCTAGACCGCTAATCTTCGGTAGAGAACAGATCGTCCAGCCGCACCGTGTCCGTCTCGTCAGACCGCGTCCGTGCCGCCTCACGACTTCTCCCCCCGGCCCGTCCGTCGCACACTGTAGCCACGTCGACGCTCCGCCAGTAGCCCAAGCGGTCGCTACTCCCAAGTCCGAAACCTTTTCGGCTTCCACTCAACAGACTTGTCTACCGGCCCCCTCTCCCCTCCCATCGCTGTCAATCGAGTTCACGCTATCGCTCGGGCCCCCGCCAACGACCCGCCCATTCCGGTCAATGCCGACGCCGACGAACTCAATT
Organism: Microbotryum silenes-acaulis; assembly: GCA_003665825.1. Taxonomy (NCBI): domain Eukaryota; kingdom Fungi; phylum Basidiomycota; class Microbotryomycetes; order Microbotryales; family Microbotryaceae; genus Microbotryum; species Microbotryum silenes-acaulis. Next base: position 1,368,647 of record QPFY01000006.1, read on the forward strand.
TGTTGGGAGTCGCCACCGATGAGGTCAATGAAGCCCCTGTAGTCCATCGACCGCCTGATCCACTGCCCCAACCCTTCCTCGACACCATCATCCGAGCATACGCCAACGATTCGCAAGCCCAGGTCATCATTACCGACCCAATATCATGGCCTATGTTTCGGGTGACCGAGGAAGGGAGGATCTTGCGTGTACATCCAGATGAGTCTCTTTCCCTGTTTGTGCCTCGTGGTCTTGCTACCGGCGTCGTCAACTCCGACAAGGTCCCTTCGCTGCGCGAGCTCGTGCTTTCGGAGATACATCGGAGCGTCGGGCACGCGGGACATGGCATCACCTTGGCCGCCATACGTCCTTTGTACTGGTGGTCGTCCATGTCTGCCGATTGTGCCGAGTTCTGCCGTTCATGCGAAGACTGTGCCCGAGGCAAGGCATCCACTCAAGTCCCCTATGGCCGACTGCACCCAATGCCAATCCCCTCCGGTCCTTGGGAACAAGTGGCGATCGACTTCATGACAGGACTGCCTCCGGTCGAGTTCGAAGGGATGATGGTCGCTCAAATCATGGTGGTCACTGACACTTGGGGAAAGATGGTTCACCTGATTCCCCTCCCAGCCGATGCCGACTCTGAGCTCGTTGCCGACAAGTACTACGCCACTATCTTTCGACTGCATGGGACGCCTTCCGCCATCGTTTCCGACCGCGATCCCAAGTTCACCTCGCAGTTTTGGCGGGCATTGCAGGCAAAGGTTGGCGCCGTCTTGCGAATGTCAACCGCGGCACACCCCGAGACGGACAGATCGAGCGAGAATCGGATCAAGATGGTCACCCAAACGCTGCGGATCATGGTGTCGTCAAACCACGAGGCTTGGGCATCTCGTCTAGTTGAAGCTGAGTTCGCTCTTAACTCTTCTGTTGCTGTGTCCACGTCTCTGTCGGCTTTTGAGGCGACCTACGGCTACCTTCCTCGACAATGGTCCACCGATTCCTGGCCTGTTTCGGATGTCCCTCGTGCGGAAGCGTTTGCTCGGATCCGACAATTACGGAACCTCGATGTGACGGATGCGATCATTGGAGCACGCCTCGACCAGTCCTATCAGGCCAACAAGCGTCGACGCCCGGATGACCCCGCCTTTCGGACCGGCAGTTACGTCTACCTTTCGACAAAGAATCTGGCAGTTCCTGAAGGGATGAAGTCGAAGTTGTTGCCGCGCTACATCGGCCCTTTCCGTATTCGAGCGGCAATTCCGGCAACATCCAGCTACGACCTCGAGCTTCCTCCAGCAATGTCGCGAGTGCACAATCGCTTCCATGCTCGACTGCTTCGCCCTTACATTGAGAATGATGCTGAAAGGTTCCCTGGGCGTGACCCCGCAGTTCTTTTTGTCGAAGATGTAGCCGACGCGGCCGACAACTCTGCGATTCCGGAACGGATTGTTCGCGATCGGCGGAACGCTCGGGGCGCTCGTTCGTTCTTGGTTCGATGGGTAGGCCGTAACGACACCGACGATACTTGGATGTCGGAGCAGTCCCTTCGCCTGGACCATCCGTCCGTCCTCGACGCCTACTTTGCGCGCCTCGATCGCTCGAACCGCCGCCTCGTCGCACGGTAGACTTCCTTCTGGGGGGGACAGTGTCAGGATGACAGCAATACTCGAAGGAAGCCCCCCAAGGCTATATGCGGGTAGAGTTGACTTGACCGGATGCTTGCCTTGTTTCAAGCATCGTCGGCGTGATGGCGTAGGCGTGAGGCGCGTGGGCGCGCACTCGGTGGTCGAGGGTTCGATGCGCCCAGAGCGCAATCTTCTTTTGGTTTGTTTTATCTTTTTGTTAGCCGAGGCGCGGCTTCAGGGTTTTTACCGGTGCTCCCGCGAGCAATCCTTTTTACCCCTGAGGCGACCTCTTGGAGTGGTTGATTTGGCTAAGTCCCCTCTGTGCCTGGAGCAGTCCCTTCCTTTTTGTCTTAGCACCTTCCCCCGGAGCTTGGTCCGCTCTTCTTGTTTGGTTGCCCTTCCTCTTCTTGTCGATCGTTTGGGAATTAAGTCCGTTATACTTGATTTCCTGCGAGCCTCTCGACCGACTCCCCTCCTCGGTTGCTCCTCTGTCGACTGCCGCCGCAACAGCCGACGCTTCCTGAAATCCCCCCCCCTCGCACCAACGCGTGTAGACGACGTCATCCCTGCGGACGTCGCCTGTCACAAAGGCACGCAGCGAGGAGACGTCCGGGGCAACACCATGCCAGCGAGTGTCGGGAATGGCGCCGCGAATACCCGCATGGGGCATCAAGTTCTTGCAATGCACGAAGTATCTGGCAGCTTCGGCCCAGAGACGTGTTGAATTCCATACACTCTTGCTTAGATCAATCTCCAATCCGCGCCGCGCCTAGCTAGCCGCGCCGCTTGGACCTCTCTTTGGACTTAGAGATATTTCGCACACTCGCACTGCGCGCCTCTTTAGTCTTCCCCCTAACGCTCCAAACTACTCCCTTACAACCCGTACTCTGTCTCGTGTACTTACTGGTTGCCGATCCAGTCCCCTCTCGAGACATACGATTAACAGGTTATGAGCCCGAGCTAAAGCTGCTCCAACAATGACAGCTCCACTGACGTCATTCGCGACCATCATGATCGTCTTCATCATCATCATCGCACTGTGCCACACCCTTGCAACCGCCCTCGCCCACGCAATCGGCCGTTACCGCATCATGACGCAACTTGACACGTCGCACCTGGACCCGACTGTGAGCGTGACAGCCCGGCCCAGCGTGAACGTCGTTGCACTCCTAGGTCGTCTGAACTCGAACCGGGAGCTTCACCTCCCCAACGACACCCTCGTACTCGACTCGGGCGCCTCCCACCACATGGTCAAGGACGCGTCTCTATTCGACGTCTGGCACACTCGGTCGCACATCGCCGTTGATGGCGCTGGTGGATCACTCATGGCCCAAGGAACCGGCTCGATCACGATACGAACGTCGAAACAACGAACGATCAAGCTCTGCAACGTCTACTACGTTCCCGACCTTCCGGCAAACCTGGTCTTGGTCATGCAGCTGCGCCGCGAGCGCATTTACACCCACTTTGGCAAGACCATCGAGCTCCGGTCACAAGGTCACCTCATAGGCGTCGCATCCCTCATTGCAAACCAATTGTCGACACTGGACGCCACCCCAATCCGCTGCACACCGTCACCGGTTGCAGCCGCCGCCATCCCTCTCCTGACTCTGCATCAACGATTCGGCCACCTGTCCCTTCCCAACCTGCGAAGGGCAGTCTCGTCGGGTCAACTACAAGGTCAAACATGGACGTACTCGGCGGCCGAATGCAAGGCCTTCTCCTGCGACACCTGCAAAGCGGCAAAGGCAACCAGGAAACCTTTCCCAACGTCGGACTCTCGCGCTTCGCAACCACTCGAACTGGTCCACTCCGATGTCCTCACTCTGCCCGAACCAGCCACCAACGGGGAACGATATGTTGTCACCTTCATCGACGATTTCTCCCGAAAGACGTGGGTCAGCGCGCTGAGAAACAAGAGTCAAGTCTTCGACACCTTCCAGCGTTGGCACACCATGATTGAACGCTCAACGGGCCTCAAGCTCCGCACGTTACGAACGGACAATGGCGGCGAATACACGTCCAAAGCCTTCATTGAGTACTGCTCTCACCACGGCATTACCAAGCAGCTCACAATCCCGTACACCCCGGAGCAGAACGGCCGAGCCGAAAGGACAAACCGCACGATCATCGAGGGGACGATCGCCCTGCTCCAGCACTCGGGACTGCCCATGACACTCTGGCGAGAGGCCCTCAGGTACGTTGTTGACACCAAGAACCTCAGCCCGCACAGCGCCATCGACCACAAGATCCCGGACGCTGTCTGGTTTGGCAAACCTCCCAGCACGGCAAACCTGAGGGTATTTGGCTGCCGCGCCTGGCACACCACCCCTCAGCACAAGCGGGCAAAACTCGACCCCAAGGCCAAACCATTCATCTTTGTTGGCATCGATAACAAATCCAAGGCCTGGACGCTGTACGACTCGGCCACAACTTCGTTCTTCCAGAGTCGCGACGTCCTATTCGATGAGAAAGTCTTCCCCGCTCGAGATGCCCCGATCAACCAACCGAAACCTCCCATGACGTCCACCACTGGCGACTGGACCTTTGTTGACGCTGCCCATGGCTCCCGCGCTGCACCACCTCCGTCCCTCCAGCCTGTCGTGCACGAAAATCGATTTGCCGCGCTTGAGACCAACGCGAGTGACGACACAACGATCGACATGTCCGACGATGGCTTTGACACACCGTCCGACATGTCCAGGGCTCAGTTCTCGCCATCACCTCCTGCGTCGGACGTGACCGACGACTCAGCCGACCCAATCGACTTCTTGTCATGCCCGTCTCGCGCCGCTGCCTTCGCCGCCACCACTGCTGGTTCACCGGTCGTCGAACTCGAAGGGCCAACCGAGGACCCCCAAAATTGGTCGCAGGCGGTCAAGTCAGGTAAAGAGGAGATCTGGAGGCAAGCAGCAGCCGATGAGTTTCACTCCCTTGCCACCGAGTACAAATGCTTCACCCCGGTCAACTCCTCCTCACTGCCCCCCGGTGCCAAAGTCCTTGGATCCAGGTTCATCTTCCGCACCAAACGCGATCAACTTGGCAAGATCACTTCGCACAAGGGCCGGCTCGTTGCACAAGGCTTCTCCCAGCGCCCAGGTATCGATTACGATGAGACGTTTGCTCCTGTTGCCAAGTTCACCTCAATCCGAGCTCTCATCGCACTGGCCGCCGCCAAGAACCTCCACGTCCATCAGGCCGACGTTGACAAGGCATACCTCCACGGCGAGCTGAAGGAAGACCTCTACATGCGCGTCCCACAAGGTGTTGACATGCCCGGTAAAGTCCTCAAACTCCATCGATCGATCTACGGCCTCAAGCAGGCCGGCCGAGTCTGGAATGAGCACATTGACTTGACGCTGAAGAGCCTCAACTACCGCGCCACAGCCAAGGACCACTGCGTGTACGTACGACGCGACGGCGACCAATACCACTACATCGCCCTCTACGTCGATGACTTGCTGATGGTCAGCCCTTCGGAGGACGAGATCGAGCGCATCCTCAACGGCCTGGAGCAAAAATACGGCATCAAGCGACTTGGACCAGCCCAATACATCTTGGGGATCCAGATCAAACGACAGGCCGACAAGTCCATCATCCTGTCGCAGGAGGCGTACATCACAAGTATCCTCCGCAGATTTGGAATGTCAGACAGCAGCCCCGCCTCCACGCCCATGGCCCCAAACCGCCAGCTCGAGCATTCGCTCGCGGAACCGTCAAAGATCGCTCAGACGCGCTACATGCAGGCCATTGGATGCCTCCTCTACGCCGCCACTGGTACTCGCCCAGACATCTCCTACGCCGTTGGATACCTTGCACGCTTCTCTGCCAGTCCCACACCTGAACACTGGACGGCCATCAAGACTGTCTTCCGGTACTTACGTGGAACCGCACGTCTGGGACTGCACTACAGCTCTGAACAAGGCAAGTTCTCCGGCTTCACCGGTTACTCTGACGCGGACTGGGGAACCTGCACCACGTCATCACGGTCAACCATGGGGTACAGCTTCCACCTGGCTGGCTCCGTTATTGTTGAATTTCATTCTACTACAATCCTTCGAACACTTCAACCTTGCGCCGCAACTTACCCGGCCCGCCCATCTTCTTGCCTCGAGCGCCTTTCGCCTCGGCGCACTCTCGCCTCGGCGCACTTTCGCCTCGGGCGCCTTTCGCCTTCGCAGCCAAGCCGCCCCCTTGTCTCCGCCTCCGCGCCAGCCTGCTCAACTCACGCTCGCGCGCCGCTGCCTCCACGCCGGGACTTAGTCAGTCCGCACTCTCCAGCCTAGCCGAGCCAACGCCTCCGCCTCGCCACAGCCAGTTTGCCACCGCCGACCTCATGACCCATCGGCCATGCAGAACATCGCCCACTCATGATGCCCGCGGTTCGCAACCTGAAGCCTGTCGTCACGGATCGCCTCACTCAACAACTCTGGATCGTGTAGATAAGTTTCCCCTCGTGTCCGTCGTCCAACACGACACCCCTCAGAGCCTCGATGGTCCACTTGGAGTTCGGTCTTGAAGCTTCGCATTGTGTTAGCCCAGTTTGTCTTAGCGCGGCCCTTTGCTAAGAACCTCACCCGACTCGCGCGCCCTCGCGCCTCTCTTCCTCTTCTCTACCGCTTCCCAACATTAGCTAGACCGCTAATCTTCGGTAGAGAACAGGTTAGTTGCAATCACATCAACCGCTTCCCAACATTAGCTAGACCGCTAATCTTCGGTAGAGAACAGATCGCCCAGCCGCACCGCGTCCGTCTCGTCAGACCGAGCCTGTGCCGCCGCACGACCTCTCCGCCCGGACCGTCCGTCGCAACCTTGCCACGTCGACGCTCCTACAGTAGCCCTAGCGGTCGCTACGCCAACCTCCCAAGGTCCTGCAGCCTACATTCAACAGGTTATGAGCCCCAATCGACCTGATCTGCCCCGATTCCCTGCAGCACCTGCGAACCCTACCTCCGACGCCTCCCCGGACGCACCCGAACCCACCACCACCGCTTCTCGCGACGCCGCCGACGCCCCCATGTCCACCTCGAGCCACGTTGACCCCACCCTGGCGGCCAGTATCGACGAGCGCATACACCTCGAAGTACAACGTCGTCTGCGTGAGTTCACTACCTCCCCGACACCGGCCAACGAACGTAAACCCATCGTCTACAACATCGATATTCCACGTCACCTCTCAACCTGGCCGGCCGACGCTCTCCTCTCCGGCGTCGAGACCTTCCGAATTTGGGACCGCACGTTACAAGACCGCGTTGGCGCCACCATCTACGAGTACATCACGACTGGCACCCTCCCCAACCGTGCGGAAGCCATCGACCACGAAAATGTCGAGATCTTCGCCGTCCGCCAAGTCTCAGATGGTGTCACCGGAAACGTTCGAAAGTCGCTGCTCACCGTTGCCACCGCCCACCGTCGCGCACAGGCCTACTATGATCACCTAAATCGGGAGTACAATCCAACGTCGTCACAGTCCACACTCCGTCTGCTCCACTCGTTCTTCAACATTCCGCGCGCACCTATCGAGGAGAAGGGCTTCGTCGAATGGATGGCCGAATTCCTCAACCAGTCAGCCTGCCTCGAATCAGCCCAAATCACGATAATGGACGTCATCACGGCTCGAGCTCTCACCCTGATCCCCGACGAACTGGACGCATTCCGCCAATACATGGAGCTCCACAACACCGACCAGCTACCGACCCCGGCAAACCTCATGACCCTTGCACACAAGCAAGTCAAGAACCACCACGACACTCGTAACACTGGCCCGAACGTAACCGCATTTGCGGCAGCATCACCATCGTCATCTCGTCCCTCGCAACAGTCTCCAGCTAAGTTTCCCTGCCCCGCCTGCAACAACGGCGTGCATCGAGTACGACACTGCCCCGACGACGCCGCCCGCCAACGTTACATCGAGCGACGCCACGGACACCAACGTCACACCACGGCCCCAACCATTACCGCACCGGAGGGCGCACCCGTCGTAGGCACAATCTCACGGTTCCAAGAACTCCCGGATCCCTCGACGGCCGGCGGCCAAAATTGGTAAAGTCCGCACTCCGCCCAACACCCAGGTCCCCCTTACACCGGTCACTGCCTCGTCGATTACACCACTTGCTACAACCTCCTTTCGTGCTCTTCTGGAAGCGTTCGAACGAGGGGGGGTGTTGAATTTCATTCTACTACAATCCTTCGAACACTTCAACCTTGCGCCGCAACTTACCCGGCCCGCCCATCTTCTTGCCTCGAGCGCCTTTCGCCTCGGCGCACTCTCGCCTCGGCGCACTTTCGCCTCGGGCGCCTTTCGCCTTCGCAGCCAAGCCGCCCCCTTGTCTCCGCCTCCGCGCCAGCCTGCTCAACTCACGCTCGCGCGCCGCTGCCTCCACGCCGGGACTTAGTCAGTCCGCACTCTCCAGCCTAGCCGAGCCAACGCCTCCGCCTCGCCACAGCCAGTTTGCCACCGCCGACCTCATGACCCATCGGCCATGCAGAACATCGCCCACTCATGATGCCCGCGGTTCGCAACCTGAAGCCTGTCGTCACGGATCGCCTCACTCAACAACTCTGGATCGTGTAGATAAGTTTCCCCTCGTGTCCGTCGTCCAACACGACACCCCTCAGAGCCTCGATGGTCCACTTGGAGTTCGGTCTTGAAGCTTCGCATTGTGTTAGCCCAGTTTGTCTTAGCGCGGCCCTTTGCTAAGAACCTCACCCGACTCGCGCGCCCTCGCGCCTCTCTTCCTCTTCTCTACCGCTTCCCAACATTAGCTAGACCGCTAATCTTCGGTAGAGAACAGATCGCCCAGCCGCACCGCGTCCGTCTCGTCAGACCGAGCCTGTGCCGCCGCACGACCTCTCCGCCCGGACCGTCCGTCGCAACCTTGCCACGTCGACGCTCCTACAGTAGCCCTAGCGGTCGCTACGCCAACCTCCCAAGGTCCTGCAGCCTACATTCAACAGTTATCTCCTGGTCCTCCAAAGTGCAAAACCGAGTGGCCGACTCCACCACAGACGCCGAGTACCTCGCCCTCTCGCATGCCTCGAAGGAAGCTGGCCACCTCCAAGAACTACTTATGGAGCTGGGCATCGACATCCAAGCTCCCGTCCAACTTTACGGCGACAACCAAGGAGCACTGGCTCTCGCCAAGAACCCCACCCTTCACCACCGGTCCCGACACATTCGCATTCGCGAACATTTCGTACGCGACCAGGTCAGGCTGGGCACCATTCGAGTCGACTATGTGGACACGAAAACCATGGTCGCCGATATCTTCACCAAGGCACTTGGGCCTTTAGTGTTCAAGGTTCATCGTGAGAACCTGGGTCTCCGAGGCTAAGTAAGCTTCGAGCGAGGGGGGGTGTTGAATTCCATACACTCTTGCTTAGATCAATCTCCAATCCGCGCCGCGCCTAGCTAGCCGCGCCGCTTGGACCTCTCTTTGGACTTAGAGATATTTCGCACACTCGCACTGCGCGCCTCTTTAGTCTTCCCCCTAACGCTCCAAACTACTCCCTTACAACCCGTACTCTGTCTCGTGTACTTACTGGTTGCCGATCCAGTCCCCTCTCGAGACATACGATTAACAAGACGTGTATCGGCGCCGGCCGAGTAGAGCAGAGCAAGGATACCCTCTTTGATGGTCCGATTGGTGCGTTCAACACGTCCGTTTTGTTGAGGCGTGTACGGAATAGTGAGTTCGCGACGGATGCCCTTGGTCAAACAGAAGTCGACAAAGTTGCGCAGAGTGAACTCGCCACCATTGTCAGAGCGAATGGTTTTTACCCGATCACCCGTGGTGTTTTCTACCTCAAGAATCCAGTCGCGGAGACGGTGAAAGACGTCGCTCTTGTAAGTGAGGAGGATGCACCAATGTTTGCAGGTGTAGTCGTCGACAATCACAAGCATGTAGCGATGACCGCCAAAGCTGGCTCGAGGCATTTGGGCAACGTCGACATGGACAAGGTCCAGACTGTCAGGATGACGGCGGTACACTGACAGCAGTACTCAAAGGAAGTCCTCCCCGAGGTTGTGTGCAGGTAGCGATGACTTGACCCAATGGCGGAATTGTTTCAAGCATCGCGGGCGTCGTGGTGTAGCCGTTTGGCGTGTGGGCGCGCACCCGCTGGTTGCAGGTTCGATGCGCTGCGAGCGCAATCTTCTTTCGATTTGTTTTATCTTTTTTTTGCTAGCTGAGGCGCGGCCTCAGGGTTTTTACCGGTGCTCCCGCGAGCAATCCTTTTTACCCCTGAGGCGACCTCTTGGAGTAGTTTGATTTGGCTGAGTTCCCTCGGCGCCTGGGCAGTCCCTCCCTTCGGTTTCGACACCTTCCCCTGGAGCCTGGTCCGCTCATCATCTTATTGGCCCCCCCCCCTCTCCTTGCCGATTGTTGGAATAAAGTCCGTTATACTTGACTTCCCGCGAGCTTTTCGGTCGACACCCCTCTTCGATCGCTCCCTCGTCGACTGCCGCCACCACAGCCGATACTCCTCGACGCCCCCATCCTTCGTCGTGTAGACGACGTCATCCCCGCCGACGTCGCCTGTCACTTTTTTCAAGTCCGGCATCGCCAACAACGATCAGAACCTCTACAAGTGCTAAGTCCCATACCCTGGACGAGCAGTCACCCCCGCTGTCTGATCTCGAGTCGTCAGCCTCCTCCCCGTTGCCGAACTCATCCCCCACGAACGCGTCACTGTCTTTCGTGACCTCCTTCACCGAGTCCGACGGCGAACGCGTTCTTCCCTCCTACCCTTTCTTCCAGCCATCTCGCCCTCGCCACCGTTCACCCCGGAATCACCGACCGTTGAATCGCGAGCTCGCCATGGCCGACGAACGTGACACGTCGCGCGTCTTTGCCGGAGACAGCGTCAGCCCTCTCCGTGACGACGAGGCCGGGCGCCCAGAATCCTTTAAGTCCCCACCGCCAAAACCGGCCCATACCGCCGCCGCTCTGATGTCGCTCGAAGCTCGCCTCGAAGAATCCGAAGCTCGACACCTCGACTCCGATCATCGAGTTCAGCACTTGGAGAAATTGGTAGAGCGCCTTTTGAAGAACTCCACTGAACCGGCTGCGGCGCGGGCTGGCTTGACTGAACCAGCCGCAGCTCGGGCCGGGGAGTTCACGCCGGTGAGATCGGTCCCCCTGGACGTCCCTCCGCACCAATTTTCGGGACGCTCCAACACTACCGCTGACCCCCTTGCTCGTGCCCCTGGGGGGGAATCTCACAGCGAAATCAGGGACGGCCCTTCCCCGGCGGTGATTAGCTCTCGTTGGAGAGGGACATTGCCCGACCGGGAAGGGTTATGGACCGGGGATCACCCGGAAAGGTTGGTGACTTTCACTGCATTCGGGAACTCGTACCTCTCACTTTTGTGCGACATCGCGATCGACGAACTGTTCACCACCGACCGCGTCGTCCAGCTCGTGGCCACCCTATTCGCTCGTTCGACGTCTCGCCAGCGCCGCCAGTCCCCTCACGATTGGGCCGTCGACGAGTTGAGGGACGCGATCCGGGACAGGCGCTGACAGGCGACGTCGGCAAGGAGAGGGGGGAGGGCCAATAAGATGATGAGCGGACCAGGCTCCGGGGGAAGGTGTCGAAACCGAAGGGAGGGACTGCCCAGGCGCCGAGGGAACTCAGCCAAATCAAACTACTCCAAGAGGTCGCCTCAGGGGTAAAAAGGATTGCTCGCGGGAGCACCGGTAAAAACCCTGAGGCCGCGCCTCAGCTAGCAAAAAAAAGATAAAACAAATCGAAAGAAGATTGCGCTCGCAGCGCATCGAACCTGCAACCAGCGGGTGCGCGCCCACACGCCAAACGGCTACACCACGACGCCCGCGATGCTTGAAACAATTCCGCCATTGGGTCAAGTCATCGCTACCTGCACACAACCTCGGGGAGGACCATCTTTCATCTTTCATCTTTCTATCTTTCATCTTTCATCTCTCATCTTTCATCTTTCATCTTTCATCTCTCATCTTTCATCTTTCATCTCTCATCTTTCATCTTTCATCTTTCATCCCAATCGCACTACCCTACCTCTGCAAACGTCAATACATCGAATACATCAACTGCTACACCAGCTATCGACCCGATGTCCGACCAGGCACCGCCTGATCCGGGCCGCGGCCCTCCGGAGCCGGCAGCGACGGGACAACCACGTGGTGACGCGGGGGCGGAAGCCGATGCCGCCGAGGGACCAGCGAACCCCGGCCTAGCGCTGTACCAGGAAAAGCGTGATGAAGAAAAGAAGAGGAAAGAGGATGTCGCGAGAATCCTGAAGATGATCAGTGTCGAAGATGGCACACGCCAGGGCACCCGCATCCTTGTGCTCAAAGACGCACTCGGCTTCGGCAAGGACCGGGCCACCTCCCTGCGCTTCAGCGCACTCAATGCAACGAAACCAATTACCGACACGTCTGGTGCCGTTCTGGAAGTCACGTTCGAACACACCGGCGTGGCCACCGAACGCGAGAAGTCCGAGTTGTACTCGAAGGTGCTCCGTACCCTGTCGCCCGACACGTCGTTGTGTTTTAACCTGCCCGCAGGAGTTGTCCTCCCGCCCGAGCTCCAGAAATACGCTCCAATCATCCATGGAGTCGCACCGGAATCGATCATCCAAAGCGGTAACACCCGGTTCAAGTTCGTGGTGCGCTGCGCTAGCGCAGCGGCGCTCGACCAAGTCCACGACGCGGCGACCAAGATCGAGTGGAAACGCTCCTTTGCCCAAGTCCGCAAGCGCTTGGCGTTCGTCAAAAACGTCGTCGAACTGCGTTTCATTATCAGTCCTGAGGCCGAATACACGAACGACGACCTCTGGAACAAACTGCAAGGCGTCGTCGCCAAGCTTACCGGGGACGGCCACAAGTGCGACTTGCTCCAACTCCAGCAGCCTCTAACGGTCGTTCAAGGCTCGTACCTCGTCGCTCGAGGAAACTACGCGGCCATCGTCCAGTTCGACGACGACGACCTGTTCAAGAAGAACGCATCTCCCACAAGGGACACTAACAACTCACCACGAGTCTACCCTACTCGTTCACAAAGCTCTACACCCATAGCATCCGCCCCTCGCGGTTTCATCGTCGCCGCAAACCCATTCGCAAGTCTGGCCGGCGACGTAGCCGAGGAGGCGCAGGAGGAGCCCGCTCAGGCCCTCGAGGACGACGAGGACGCGATGAGCGTAGTCGAGGCACAGCTGGAACAACAGCAGGAAGTGCCGCCGCTGGAGCTTTCGGATCTGTCGGATCTGCAGGACCGCGGAGCGGAGGGGAACCAGGGGGAACACACGGAGACGAGTGACGCGGAAGAAGGGGAATCGCAGTCGGCCGAGACGGGGTCTGTGCCTGAGATTGTTTCGACGACTCCTGAGCATACCCCTGAGCTGACGCGCTCCCGATCGGCCAGTCACCATCAGCTTGATATGGACGGCCTTCCCGACGACTGGATGAATCGTGTGTCGGATCGCGAGCGCAAACAGGATGCTGGTCTATACGATGAGATCACCGAGTTGGACCGCACCCCGTCTGTGACCGGTTGGATGCCTTCGCCGTCTCCAGGTCCAGTGTTTGATCCCGAGCCCGAGCCCAAGCAGGAGGTGGACGAAGGAAGTTCCCAGGGTCTTCGCCGGTCCGAGCGTATCCAGCGTCTCACCAGCGTCGCGCGCACATCGGACTGGAACGAATCGACTGCTGCGGACCCGCTCCCCTCACCCACATTCGGACCTATGTTGTCCATCAAGGGAGCTGCTGCTGCAACGAAGGCGCGATCGTAATGATTGACTTCATCATCATGACCTGGAACGTCAACAGGGGCTTCAATACCCCTGAACGACGTCGTCTGCTTCTTTCGTATTTCACTTCGCTCACACCTCCCCCTTCTGCTATCCTTCTCCAGGAACACAATGTTCCTAAATCACGACAATCTCACATACGCCACGAGTACGCCCAGTCCCACCAGGGCGAGGCCTACTTTTCTCAACACTGCCTCACTTTGATTCCAAGCTCTTCTCCTCTTCTCGGTGGTCATCGTCGCACGCGTCAGTCTCTTGGCGGGCGCTTACTCGTGACCACCTTCAATGTGCGGGGTTCGACGGACGTCGTCGAACTCAACAATATCTACGCTCCGGTTCAACCCGCCGAGCGCCTCCTCTTCTTCACCTCCCTTCACTTTCGGGCGACCGTCTCCTCTCACATTCGGGTCATCGCGGGCGATCTCAACGACTGCCCTATCCCCGCGGTGGATCGAGTGCGACAGGTGGACCGCCCGAACACCCACCACTGGCCCGCGCTTATGTCTCGGCTCGACGGGGCGTACACGGATGCCATTCGGCTCATGCACCCACTGTCGCCGGCGACCACGCGCCCGCATCTCAGCAAGGACGGCCGGCTCATTTCGCGCGCGCGCATCGACTTTGTTCTGGTGCAGCGGCGACACGAGCGACGGATCGTTTCTGCTTCCACTCTGTACAATATCTCTCGATCCATGTCGGATCATCGACCGGTTACGGTCACATTTAGGCTGCGCGCAAGTGGTGCCGAGGTCGAAGCGGAGCTCTGCCTTCCCCAGGCGGCTCATTTTCTGACCCGCATCAACTCGTCGACCTTCAAACACGCCGAGTTTAAGGAGTTCGTCACTCCTCTCCTTGAGCAAGCACCGTCTGGGGATCCGGTCGCGGACCTTCAGCGCGTACTCTCGGAGTCTCGGGTCCAAGCTCTCGAGCTGTCTCGGCGTCTGTTTCGGGAGCGCAACGCTCTCGAGATGATGCTGGTATCTCGACTGCAGGACATTGAGTCTCGTCGGGTGATGAGCCCCTTTGACGTCATCGACTGGACGAACACCCACGACGCTCTCACCAAACTTGTGAACGAGCGAGCAAGGCAGTCCCGGATCAGGGCGCACGTGCCCGAGATTGCATCCGAGGAACGTCTCAGTCGTCCGGTTCATGCCAAACTGGCTGCTCGGTCCCGGGATGTGAAGTTTCAGAGTATCCGGCTCGCTGATGGCGAGCTCACCACTGACATTGAGCGCGCGCTCGAGCACACCCATTCTCATTTCCAGCAGCACTACCTTGTCGAAGCGAAGGATCCGGAACAGGTCGTGACGATGCGGGATGAGCTCTTGGGACCCATCAGATCAGCAAGACCTTGTGACGACCCGCTTTCCGACGCTCGCTTCCTTCGGCGCTTCTCGAATTCGCACGTCGACATTCTTGCCGAGCCCATCAGCGAGGCCGAGGTGCTCGCAGCGATTCGAACCACGCACGAAGGTCGATCTCCGGGTCCTTCAGGGGTCCCTTATGAGATGTATCGAGCCTGCCCCTTGCTTTGGGCCCCTCTCTTGACTCGAGCCTACAACGAGCTGATTACTCGAGGCTCCCTTACTCCACAACAGAGCCAGGCGAATGTGCGCCTCTTGTTCAAACACAACAAACCTGGTGCAGCGCGGTGCGACCTCAAATCGTATCGTCCGATCACCTTGCGGGAATGCGACTACAAGATCTTCACCAAGGTCTACGTGGCTCGTCTGAACCGGATCCTCCCCGATGTTCTTCCGGCCGGACAGCATGGGTTCGTCAAGGGGCGAAGACCAGCGGACGCGGCTTTGCATCTGAGGCTCCTGATCGACGAGATTAGGGGTCGTGGGGCAGAGTTCCCGACAGCAGCGCTCCTCTCCCTGGATCAGAGCTCGGCTTACGACATGGTCGAGCACGATTGGGTCTTTGCGGTGTTTGAGGCTCTCGGCGCGCCGGAATCTTTCCAGCGCGTCTTGCGGATGCTCTACAACGGCGAGACGTCCACAGCGCGGTACATTGTCAACGGTTTCCTTACCGAGACGGTGCGACTCCTGTGCGGTCTTGGCCAGGGCGATCCTCTCTCTTCTTCTGTCTGGGATGTGGTATTCCAACCCTTCCTTGATTCTCTCAGTCGACGCAACATTGCGCTGACTATCACTCTTCCGGAGCTGGCTCCTCGTCCGCAGACTCGATGCATCACCAATTTGGCGTTCGCGGATGACGCCGTCGTCGCTGTCGCTGGACCGGAAGCTATTGCTTCGCTCGAGGCGTTAGCTCGGGATTGGCGACTCGCGACGAACGGCCGTCTAAACACCGACAAAACCGTGGTGATGCCATTGGGCGCGACGTTGTGGGATCGCGCGGACTTGTCCAAACTGTCGTTCGTGGCACCGGACGAGTCTCTTCCCTGGATCGGTCTCCAGTTTGCGCCTGACGGCAACAACAGGCTGGGATTCCATGATCTTGAGCGAAGGGTCGATCGAGTGATTCTCTCGGTGCGCGACCGATGGATGACGCATCATACCCGGGCTTTCTATCTCAACCGCTACGGCATCTCCAAGGTGCTGCACTCTCTCTCCGCCGACGTACCGCCATCCGACGTGATCAAGGCGATCGAGCGCAAGCTTGCCGACTTTGTGAAGGGAGGACCGCGGCGCAGCGACTACAAGCAATCGGTCGTCTTCACGGCACGGGCGCGAGGTGGTCTCAGCGTCGTGAGCATCCAAGATGTGGTGGATTCAGTCTCGGTACGGATTTGGGACGTGCTGGCCGGCGGGTCAACTGCGATTTGGAGCGATCTGGCTCGGAGTTCCATCCGGCGAGCGCTTCCGACCTTTGACTTTGCTACGGATCTGTGGACGTGGAGGAACGCCGACGCACCCCGGGAGCTACATCCCCGCTGGCGAGCGGTGCTCTCGGTCGCTGAACGCTACCCTGCCGTCGTCGATCCTGCCAAACTTTCGGTCTCCAATTTTCTTTCTCTTTCTCCCCTCCAACCTGGTCTGCATGACTCGCGGGCGTTCTCGGAGCAGGATAAGCGTTTGGCGAAGCTTTTCAGTTTCGAACGCACCATCGCTGACATCTATGCGCGAGCCCAATACCCCGCAGCTCCAACGGTGCCCTGGACCCCTGAGAAGCATCCCCAAGGCGACGGCTCGGAGCTGTCCAACCTTTGGCAATGGAAGCGCGATCAAGTCCAGGCGTGGATCCAGGTCGCAGGCGATCGCCTCATCCCGCCGCTTCCGCCTCCTGTTCCCGTCCTCGCACGTCGACCACCCGTCATTCGTGTTGTTGGAGCACCTGGAGTCCGGCCCGGCGGTCCCCTCGAGCACATCTTGCCCAGAGCGACTCCGGTCGGCGTGCCTGATCAAAAACTTCCCCTCCCCTCCGGCCCCTTGTGTGCTGATCAGTGGAGAATGTTGAACTTGGACAGACCTTACACCATTGCGCGACTTCGACGCGTCATCAACCATCGACGTTTCGACCACACACAACGCCCTGGATCACTCGTCACACCCAAAGAAAGGCGACTCTTCTGGGTGTGGTTCCACACCGGGCCCGCCACGGCCCGCGAGCGCGAGGTGCACTTCAAGCTGGCGTACCACTTCACGCCAACGCGGAAGCGCCAGTTTGTGCAGCGGCATGGCGACTCAGCCTGCTGCCTCGTGCAGGCATGCAGCCTGGCAGGGGTGGAGGATGACTTTACTCACTTTTGGCATGATTGCCCTGACTCTTCTCAGTTTTGGCAAGCAGCTAGGTCCATTCTCTGCGACGCGCTGGGGGTCGTGTCGATCCTCGACCTCGACTACACGGCACTTCAGATCGAGCACGGCCTCCCTCGACTGCGCGCTCGCCTTCCGACGTCGAAAAAGCGCCCAATCCGCGCCTTCATTGCGCTGGCGCTCGACACTCTCAGCAACCGACGCTGGGATCTCCATCGCCACGCCAAAGCGATGTCGAGCATGGACAAGGAGATGGCGGGACTGAAGGAGAGGTTGGAGCTCAGATTGGCACGATGAAGTAGACGGCGCTCCTCCCTACCCAGCCAAGAACCACAAACCAAAAACCAAATAAAAATCACAAGTCCCCTTTCCCTCTTTCTCAATCTCCAAAATGTCTCCCAAACACGCCAGAATACTGAACCTGTTTTCTCTCGCTCTTTTTGCCATTCCTCCTCATAGGCTTCCGTACTCCCCAGGAGCCTCGGGTTCTTTGCGCCGGCGGGCATTGTCGCCCTTGGTTCGAGCTTCTGCCACATCACGATGACACACAGCGAAAGCGGATCCCCTTGGCCCTCTCCTGGACTACGCCGTGAGTTTTCCACTCCTCTCAAGGGCCGGGTCTGTCTTCTCTTTCGGTCGAGCGACTCCGTGATCTCCTGTTCAAGGCCGGCACAAACTGCCTGCGTGGCTCGCCTCTCCTTGCTTTGCTGCTCGCTCGGAGTCGCGGCCGCGCGGCGGGTGACTCGGGTACCGAACCGCCATACACATCCACACTCGAGCGAGGTCCCACACAATGACATCACCGTCGTGGGCCTCATGCTCCTTCTTTCCCCAGTATCTGCGGTGATTGGGAACCACCTGCACGTACAACGGGACTCGAGTGTGCGTTCCGAGATTGGGAGTACGCCGCAGGGAAGCGAGGCCCCTGCGGAAGGTATACCCCGCCTCTGGTCTCCAGCCGCGCGCCGGTGTTGTCGGCCACCCGCCCGCGCTGCAGACCGAGGCGTGTCCAATGGACTGTCACATGCTCCGTGACTTTCCCCGGGAATCTCGGGATTGTGTGTTTTTGTGCGAAGTAGGCCTGTTTCGCAGTTGCAGTCATTGAAATGGGGGTGATCTGGGGTCGTGCGGTCGCGAGGGGGGGGCCGACTTTGGTAACCGAAAAGGGGTTTGGAATCCGCGGTGCAGATCCAGCGCAGTTGGGTACAAGGGGTAGGTGATTGCTGCGGTCGCAGGAGGTTACATCCCCCCTTTGGACCACGTGAATCATTCGGATTGAGCGGGATGTTTGTGCCATCGGAGGCCTTGTTCGACGCGTGTCAAAGAATTAAGGGGCTTCAAGGAGTAGGGCGGTCTCAGGGGGGGTCTGAAGTCAAAAGATCGAAGAAGGTTCAACTGTACAACTATAATCGGATTCGCCTGTACAACACATGTACCACCACCAACAATTCCTCCATCGTTTCCCGATTCCTTGTGTATTATCTTCAATCTTCCTTTCATTCGTCTCTGGGAGGGAGCAACCGTGGGTGGGGGGGACTTGAACTCGGATGTATCGGGTTGGTCTGTTCTGCTAGTTACAACGCATCGAGCGGCGGTTGTGGTCATCATCGTGCATACTGGGCAGCATCTCCTTTAGTTCCGTAGGGGGTTTTCTCGTCTTGCAAATTAGCGATGAGTTTCATACAAAAAAAAAAAAAAGAGGACTTCCTTTGAGTACTGCTGTCATCCTGACAGGCGCCCTCACTGCTGGACGTCGCTCATGACGGCAGTGGGACGTCGTTGGCCGGACCCTGGGTTCGCCGACCGGGTGGCCGAAGAATTCTATGGGTGCCGCCAATCCTCATCTCGGGCGTACGACCATGTCGGCGAATGGCGCGCGCGCTACCGCACGTTCATGCTATAAGATGATCACCACTACTGTCAGGAGAGGTTGAGAGTCGAACAGAAGTGATGAGAAGGAAGCTAAGAAACAGAAAGGGGGCCCGCGCTGGGATAGGCCCAGGCGCGGGTGAAATCGCTGGCGCGCTAAGGCAGTCGCGCGCGTCTAAGTCGCCACTGCAGGGGGGCGGCCCAGCGGTCGCGCGCCCGAATCCGCCGACGCCGGCGCGCTGAGGCAGTCGCGCGCGTCTAAGTCCCCTCCGCAAGGGGGCGGGCTAGCGGGCGCGCGCAACGACCGAGGCGCCCCTGTCGAGCTGAGAGTGGACTCTTCCCACCCCCCCCCACGCGAATGCGAGGCAGACCCAAGCCGCGGGTGTCGAGTGCGAAGGCCGAGGGCGTGGCAGTGCGTCGAGAACACCTTAGGGCCGAGAGCCTTGGTGAAGATGTCGGCCACCATGTCGCTAGTTCCCACATGCGAGAGTGAGATGTCGCCCCGATTCACCATGTCCCGAACGAAGTGCTCGCGCAAGCGTATGTGTCGAGTGCCGGAGACGCGGACAGGGTCGTGAGCGACTGCTGCAGCGGCTTCGTTGTCAGTAAATATGTGAGCCGGTGCAACAGGGTGGACATGGAGCTCTTCGAGCAGCTGACTGAGGTATATCCCTTCCTTGCCAGCATGCGAGAGGGCGAGGTATTCAGCGTCGGTGGTGGAATCAGCGACTCGAGATTGACGCTTGGACGACCAGGACACGGCGGATCCGGCAATGTAAAAGACGTAACCCATGGTGGACACCGAGGTATCGACGCAGGCCCCCCAATTCGCGTCGGAGTAGCCTACCACACCCGTGATGCGTGTCTTGCCGCGAGCATAGAGCAGTTCATCGCGATACGTGGCCCGGAGATAGCGCAGGACGTGCTTGACCGCGATCCAATGACGACGTCCGGGATTGTTGGCGAAGCGGGCCAGGTAGGACACGGCGAAGGCGATGTCGGGGCGAGTGCCAAGCGAGATGTAGAGGAGCGAGCCGATAGCCTGCAGATACCATGACCGGATCCGTTCGGTGCCTTGACCCGGGATGGCGGTGAGCGAAAGGCCGGGAGTCATCGGGACTGTAGTGCCGCGAGTTGTGGTGTCGAAGTGGAACCGAGCGAGCACGTCCATGATGTACCGCTCCTGGGACAGGGCGATAGAACCGTCGTCGAGCCGCCTGATCTGGATGCCGAGGATGTACTCTGCCGGGCCGAGGCGCTTGACTCCGTAGCGTTGTTCGAGGCCCGAGATGACACGTTCGATTTCGGCCAGGTCCGGGCTGATCATCAGAAGGTCGTCGACGTACAGCGCAATATAGTGTGGGCGTTGCTGATCGTCGAGCCGAGAGTACACGCAGTGATCGGTGCCCGTCGCCGTGTAACCGAGGTTGCGAAGCGAAGCATCGATGTGTCGATTCCAGATGCGGCCAGCCTGTTTGAGCCCGTAGATGGAACGTCGCAAGCGGAGCACCTTGTCGCCAGGGAGGTCGAAACCGCGCGGTGCCGTCATCCAGATGTCGTGATCAAGGTCGCCATGAAGGTAGGCTTTGTCGATGTCCGCTTGGTGCACATGCAGGCCGTTGGCGGCCGCCAGCGCGAGGAGTGAGCGTATCGAGGAGAAGCGTGCTACCGGTGCGAACGTTTCGTTGAAGTCGATGCCGTCGCGTTGGCGGTTGCCTTGCGCCACCAGCCGTGCCTTGTGTCCAGTGACTTCGCCGAGAGCGTTCCGTTTCGTCTTCCAGACGAACTTGGATGTGACGATGGTCGCACCCGCCGGCACCGTGGATCGGTCCTCGATAGTGAAGACCTTGAAGTTGTCGCGCATGGAGGTGAATTCGTCGTTGGCAGCTTTGGCCCACACTTCACGCTTGTCGCTCGACATCGCCTCGCGCCAGGTCTGTGGGTCGCTCGTGATGGACTTGACTGGCTGGATGGCCTCAGCGTCAGAGGTGTCGTCGTCGGTCGCGATGAAAGCGCGGTGGTGTCGGGTGAGGAAATCGATTTCGTCCGGCGATTCGTCGCGAGAGTGGCGCCCAAGGAGGTCGAGTTCGTCGGGCGACTCCTCAGCCGATGCGGCCTCGCGGTACGTGCTGAAGTCCGGGCGGTGCATGTCCAGTAGGTCGAGGCGAACCTGGGGCTGTGAGCCAATGAGGTCGAGAGGATCGGCCGAGTCTTCAGAGTCGGTTGGTAAGGCCGAGGGTGACGATGACGCCGCCAACGACGGTGAGAGCGCAGGCGATGGCGCAGGCGACGGTGACGAGGGCGGCGCAGGAGACGGTGACGAGGACGGCGCAGGCGACGGTGACGAGGATGATTCGGCATCTGTGGAGTTAAGTAAGGTTCCGCCAGTGTACCCTGGGGCCACGTCAACGGCGCTCATGGCAGAATCATCAAGGGGGGATGAGACGTCCATGTGCGCCGACCTTACTAGTGGGGTCCATGTCTTGACAACGGCTTGAGATTCGGTGGTCGATGAAGCGCTGGCGAAGTGCGTATCGACGTCGTGCTCGGTGGAGCCGCCATGTAATCCGGGGAATTCAGTGTCGAGGAACGTGGCATTTCTGCCCAGAATGATCTTCTTTGTCGTAGTGTCGTAGAAACGGAAGGCTTTAGAAGCCAGGTCGTAGCCGGTGAAGAGAACGCGAACCGCTTTCGGGTCGAGTTTCGAGCGAAGTTCGGGCGCGACCGTGAGCCAAGCTGTGCAGCCGAACGGGTGAAGCGCCGAGGCGTTGGCGCGGTCGCCCTGCCAGACGGAGTTCGGTGTTGCCTTGTCCAGGGCCGAGTGTTGACACAGGTTCTTGCAGTATACGAAATAGGCTGCGGCCTCCTCCCAGAATGTCTTGGGTAAATGTGCGTCCGCAAGAAGCGCGAGAACGCTTTCGACGATGGAACGATTGACCCGCTCCGCACGACCGTTCTGTTGAGGCGTGCGTGGGATAGAGTATTGTCGCCGTGTGCCGCGTGCCTTGCAGAACTCCGTGAACGCTCTCGAACAATATTCGCCACCGTTTGTTAATCATATGTCTCGAGAGGGGACTGGATCGGCAACCAGTAAGTACACGAGACAGAGTACGGGTTGTAAGGGAGTAGTTTGGAGCGTTAGGGGGAAGACTAAAGAGGCGCGCAGTGCGAGTGTGCGAAATATCTCTAAGTCCAAAGAGAGGTCCAAGCGGCGCGGCTAGCCAGGCGCGGCGCGGATTGGAGATTGATCTAAGCAAGAGTGTATGGAATTCAACACCCCCCCTCGCTCGAAGCTTACTTAGCCTCGGAGACCCAGGTTCTCACGATGAACCTTGAACACTAAAGGCCCAAGTGCCTTGGTGAAGATATTGGCGACCATGGTTTTCGTGTCCACATAGTCGACTCGAATGGTGCCCAGCCTGACCTGGTCGCGTACGAAATGTTCGCGAATGCGAATGTGTCGGGACCGGTGGTGAAGGGTGGGGTTCTTGGCGAGAGCCAGTGCTCCTTGGTTGTCGCCGTAAAGTTGGACGGGAGCTTGGGTGTCGATGCCCAGCTCCATAAGTAGTTCTTGGAGGTGGCCAGCTTCCTTCGAGGCATGCGAGAGGGCGAGGTACTCGGCGTCTGTGGTGGAGTCGGCCACTCGGTTTTGCACTTTGGAGGACCAGGAGATAACGGAGCCAGCCAGGTGGAAGCTGTACCCCATGGTTGACCGTGATGACGTGGTGCAGGTTCCCCAGTCCGCGTCAGAGTAACCGGTGAAGCCGGAGAACTTGCCTTGTTCAGAGCTGTAGTGCAGTCCCAGACGTGCGGTTCCACGTAAGTACCGGAAGACAGTCTTGATGGCCGTCCAGTGTTCAGGTGTGGGACTGGCAGAGAAGCGTGCAAGGTATCCAACGGCGTAGGAGATGTCTGGGCGAGTACCAGTGGCGGCATAGAGGAGGCACCCAATGGCCTGCATGTAGCGCGTCTGAGCGATCTTTGACGGTTCCGCGAGCGAATGCTCGAGCTGGCGGTTTGGGGCCATGGGCGTGGAGGCGGGGCTGCTGTCTGACATTCCAAATCTGCGGAGGATACTTGTGATGTACGCCTCCTGCGACAGGATGATGGACTTGTCGGCCTGTCGTTTGATCTGGATCCCCAAGATGTATTGGGCTGGTCCAAGTCGCTTGATGCCGTATTTTTGCTCCAGGCCGTTGAGGATGCGCTCGATCTCGTCCTCCGAAGGGCTGACCATCAGCAAGTCATCGACGTAGAGGGCGATGTAGTGGTATTGGTCGCCGTCGCGTCGTACGTACACGCAGTGGTCCTTGGCTGTGGCGCGGTAGTTGAGGCTCTTCAGCGTCAAGTCAATGTGCTCATTCCAGACTCGGCCGGCCTGCTTGAGGCCGTAGATCGATCGATGGAGTTTGAGGACTTTACCGGGCATGTCAACACCTTGTGGGACGCGCATGTAGAGGTCTTCCTTCAGCTCGCCGTGGAGGTATGCCTTGTCAACGTCGGCCTGATGGACGTGGAGGTTCTTGGCGGCGGCCAGTGCGATGAGAGCTCGGATTGAGGTGAACTTGGCGACAGGAGCAAACGTCTCATCGTAATCGATACCTGGGCGCTGGGAGAAGCCCTGTGCAACGAGCCGGCCCTTGTGCGAAGTGATCTTGCCAAGTTGATCGCGTTTGGTGCGGAAGATGAACCTGGATCCAAGGACTTTGGCACCGGGGGGCAGTGAGGAGGAGTTGACCGGGGTGAAGCATTTGTACTCGGTGGCAAGGGAGTGAAACTCATCGGCTGCTGCTTGCCTCCAGATCTCCTCTTTACCTGACTTGACCGCCTGCGACCAATTTTGGGGGTCCTCGGTTGGCCCTTCGAGTTCGACGACCGGTGAACCAGCAGTGGTGGCGGCGAAGGCAGCGGCGCGAGACGGGCATGACAAGAAGTCGATTGGGTCGGCTGAGTCGTCGGTCACGTCCGACGCAGGAGGTGATGGCGAGAACTGAGCCCTGGACATGTCGGACGGTGTGTCAAAGCCATCGTCGGACATGTCGATCGTTGTGTCGTCACTCGCGTTGGTCTCAAGCGCGGCAAATCGATTTTCGTGCACGACAGGCTGGAGGGACGGAGGTGGTGCAGCGCGGGAGCCATGGGCAGCGTCAACAAAGGTCCAGTCGCCAGTGGTGGACGTCATGGGAGGTTTTGGTTGGTCGATCGGGGCATCTCGAGCGGGGAAGACTTTCTCATCGAATAGGACGTCGCGACTCTGGAAGAACGAAGTTGTGGCCGAGTCGTACAGCGTCCAGGCCTTGGATTTGTTATCGATGCCAACAAAGATGAATGGTTTGGCCTTGGGGTCGAGTTTTGCCCGCTTGTGCTTGTTGAATTGCATTCTGTCAAGCCTTCGAACACTTCGACATCGGACCGCCGTTTGACGGACTTGCCCGCCTTTCGCCTCGGCGCCTCGCTCCGCGCGTCTTCGCCTCCGCAAGCCTCCACCGCGCCCCCTGTCCCTCGAGCCTCGCTGCATGATCCTCGCACCCGGCCTCGTCCCTCGACCGATGTGCACCGCTCGTCAACTTGTCCACATCCCGGTCCGTCTGCCCGTCGTTGCCAGCTTTGCCTACTCTGCCATGCTCGCCACCACGCGCCTTTGCCTCTTGGCACTTTCACCTCGGCGCCTTTTTCGCCGCCGCGCGCCTTCGCAGCCAAGCCGCCCCCTTGTTCACCGCCCAGTTTTCGCCTCGGCGCCTCTTTCGCCGCCGCGCGCCTTCGCCTCGGCGCCTTCGCCCTCGCTGCCAAGCCGCCCCCCAGTCTTTCGCCTAGGCGCCTTCGCCTTCGCCGCCTTCGCCGCCCCCCCCCTCCAGTCTTTCGCCTAGGCGCCTTCGCCTTCGCAGCCAAGCCGCCCCCTTGTCTCCGCCTCCGCGCCAGCCTGCTCAACTCACGCTCGCGCGCCGCTGCCTCCACGCCGGGACTTAGTCAGTCCGCACTCTCCAGCCTAGCCGAGCCAACGCCTCCGCCTCGCCACAGCCAGTTTGCCACCGCCGACCTCATGACCCATCGGCCATGCAGAACATCGCCCACTCATGATGCCCGCGGTTCGCAACCTGAAGCCTGTCGTCACGGATCGCCTCACTCAACAACTCTGGATCGTGTAGATAAGTTTCCCCTCGTGTCCGTCGTCCAACACGACACCCCTCAGAGCCTCGATGGTCCACTTGGAGTTCGGTCTTGAAGCTTCGCATTGTGTTAGCCCAGTTTGTCTTAGCGCGGCCCTTTGCTGGAACCTCACCCGACTCGCGCGCCCTCGCGCCTCTCTTCCTCTTCTCTACCGCTTCCCAACATTAGCTAGACCGCTAATCTTCGGTAGAGAACAGGTTAGTTGCAATCACATCTACCGCTTCCCAACATTAGCTAGACCGCTAATCTTCGGTAGAGAACAGATCGTCCAGCCGCACCGTGTCCGTCTCGTCAGACTGCGTCCGTGCCGCCTCACGACTTCTCCCCCCGGCCCGTCCGTCGCACACTGTAGCCACGTCGACGCTCCGCCAGTAGCCCAAGCGGTCGCTACTCCCAAGTCCGAAACCTTTTCGGCTTCCACTCAACAGTGCTGAGGGGTGGTGTGCCAGGCGCGGCAGCCAAATACCCTCAGGTTTGCCGTGCTGGGAGGTTTGCCAAACCAGACAGCGTCCGGGATCTTGTGGTCGATGGCGCTGTGCGGGCTGAGGTTCTTGGTGTCAACAATGTACCTGAGGGCCTCTCGCCAGAGTGTCATGGGCAGTCCCGAGTGCTGGAGCAGGGCGATCGTCCCCTCGATGATCGTGCGGTTTGTCCTTTCGGCTCGGCCGTTCTGCTCCGGGGTGTACGGGATTGTGAGCTGCTTGGTAATGCCGTGGTGAGAGCAGTACTCAATGAAGGCTTTGGACGTGTATTCGCCGCCATTGTCTGTTCGTAACGTGCGGAGCTTGAGGCCCGTTGAGCGTTCGATCATGGTGTGCCAACGCTGGAAGGTGTCGAATACTTGACTCTTGTTTCTCAGCGCGCTGACCCACGTCTTTCGGGAGAAATCGTCGATGAAGGTGACAACATATCGTTCCCCGTTGGTGGCTGGTTCGGGCAGAGTGAGGACATCGGAGTGGACCAGTTCGAGTGGTTGCGAAGCGCGAGAGTCCGACGTTGGGAAAGGTTTCCTGGTTGCCTTTGCCGCTTTGCAGGTGTCGCAGGAGAAGGCCTTGCATTCGGCCGCCGAGTACGTCCATGTTTGACCTTGTAGTTGACCCGACGAGACTGCCCTTCGCAGGTTGGGAAGGGACAGGTGGCCGAATCGTTGATGCAGAGTCAGGAGAGGGATGGCGGCGGCTGCAACCGGTGACGGTGTGCAGCGGATTGGGGTGGCGTCCAGTGTCGACAATTGGTTTGCAATGAGGGATGCGACGCCTATGAGGTGACCTTGTGACCGGAGCTCGATGGTCTTGCCAAAGTGGGTGTAAATGCGCTCGCGGCGCAGCTGCATGACCGAGACCAGGTTTGCCGGAAGGTCGGGAACGTAGTAGACGTTGCAGAGCTTGATCGTTCGTTGTTTCGACGTTCGTATCGTGATCGAGCCGGTTCCTTGGGCCATGAGTGATCCACCAGCGCCATCAACGGCGATGTGCGACCGAGTGTGCCAGACGTCGAATAGAGACGCGTCCTTGACCATGTGGTGGGAGGCGCCCGAGTCGAGTACGAGGGTGTCGTTGGGGAGGTGAAGCTCCCGGTTCGAGTTCAGACGACCTAGGAGTGCAACGACGTTCACGCTGGGCCGGGCTGTCACGCTCACAGTCGGGTCCAGGTGCGACGTGTCAAGTTGCGTCATGATGCGGTAACGGCCGATTGCGTGGGCGAGGGCGGTTGCAAGGGTGTGGCACAGTGCGATGATGATGATGAAGACGATCATGATGGTCGCGAATGACGTCAGTGGAGCTGTCATTGTTGGAGCAGCTTTAGCTCGGGCTCATAACCTGTTAATCGTATGTCTCGAGAGGGGACTGGATCGGCAACCAGTAAGTACACGAGACAGAGTACGGGTTGTAAGGGAGTAGTTTGGAGCGTTAGGGGGAAGACTAAAGAGGCGCGCAGTGCGAGTGTGCGAAATATCTCTAAGTCCAAAGAGAGGTCCAAGCGGCGCGGCTAGCTAGGCGCGGCGCGGATTGGAGATTGATCTAAGCAAGAGTGTATGGAATTCAACATGCCAGACGTCGAAGAGAGACGCGTCCTTGACCATGTGGTGGGAGGCGCCCAAGTCGAGTACAAGAGTGTCGTTGGGAAGGTGGAGTTCACGGTTCGGTTGTAGACAACCTAGGAGTGCGACGACGTTCACGCTGGGCCGAACTGTCACGCTCACAGTTGGGTCCAGGTGCGACGTGTCAAGTTGCATCATGGTGCGGTAACGGCCGGTCGCATGGGCGAGGGTGGTTGCAACAGTGTGGTATAGGGCGATGATGATGACGAAGACGATCATGACGGTCGCAAGTGACGATGGTGGTGGTGGCATCGTGGAGCAGCTTTAGCTCGGGCTCATAACCTGTTAAGTCGTATGTCTCGAGAGGGGACTGGATCGGCAACCAGTAAGTACACGAGACACAGTACGAGTTGTGGGAAGTATATTGGAGCGTTAGGGGAAAGACTATAAGAGGCACGCAGTGCGAGTGCGCGAAATATCTCTAAGTCCAAAAGGGGTCCAAGCGGCGCACGGCTGGCCAGACTGGGCGCGAGTTGGAGATCGACCTAAGCAAGAGTGTATGGAATTCAACAGGATAGGCCCTGGCGCGCTGAGACAGTCGCCCGCGTCTAAGTCGCCACCGCAGGGGGGCGGGCTAGCGCGCGCGCGCAACGACCGAGGCGCCCCTGTCGAGCTGAGAGTGGACTCTTCACACATCGCACACTGTAGCCACGTCAACGCTCCACCAGTAGCCCAAGCGGTCGCTACTCCCAAGTCCAGAACCTTTTCGGCTTCCACTCAACAGGGCCATCGCGCTGACCATGCTGTCTGTTCTACAAAACTGTATGGCGGATGCTTATGCGGGTCGCAATACCAAGATCGGTTGATTGTTGTCATTATGCACGGGGAGCGGATTCTGTTGATCGGAGCGGGGCGCCCAGCGGGCCCATGGTCTCCCATGGTACTGCGGTACGCTATTGTACGGCGCTACCCTCGCCCCAAAGACTCGGCGCGGTTGTCACAAAAATTCGATGAGTGGGAGGGAAAAGGCGAAAATTAGAGAGAGCAGCGCAGAAGTATTCTATCGAATTTATTAACTGTTGCTCTGCCGTTCCTCTTATTTATTCTGAAGAACACAAAAACATTACCCCTATTTTTTGCTTGGGATAATCTTCATTTACCAAATATTAAAGATATTATCTAGTTTAAATCTATATCATATTACTTTCCCTTTCTTTCATTTTGTTTTTTACGTTCTTCGAAAAAGCTGATTCCCATCATTCGCGCGCGAACAGATGTTCCCATCACTTCTCCTTCTCTTTCTTTTTTTAAGCTGAAAGGTAAAAAACAGTCTTTACCAATTATGATTTGCTTTATGTTTATCACCCTTTCTTTTTCTCAGTTTTTTATAAAAAAAAAAAAAAGAAAAACAATCGGGACAATCCCTTTAGTCACTTGATGATAATTCCACATTGTTATCTATTCTTATGTTAATTATTCACATCGTATTTGTAATACTATTGTTCCACTATTAACCTCTTTTCCACCACTTACAACGTGTATGCAGTTACAGTTAGCTTTTCTTATTAAAGTATTAGCTGGTATGTGGATGAGTACTTTGCAGCTAGGTTTTCATCTTGGATGAAAAAGCCGAGAAAAAGAATTAACATTATCCAATGATATTATCTCAAGATTTGTTAATCCTGTATAACCATAAATTAAACCTGAGCCTAATAAAATTAAAGCTGAAGATACTGTATTATTTTATTTTATTTGTCTCTTTTTATAAAAGCTTAAAATAAAGTGAAAGGAAATAAAGAGGCTCACAGTGCCTGGAACTTCATGTTGTTGTTGAGCCCCTAAAACCAGTGTCGGGATCCAAAGAATGTCACGTGATTGACGGGGCAAGCGCAGCGTAGCGCCTGCGCCCGCGCGTCAACAACAGCAAGACCACGCCTGAGCTCTGTAGAAAAAGTGTCATGCAAACCCACGCGCTTTCTATACATTAAATCCTACACAAGCTACCCAATAGCTCCCCACCATGTCAAAATTCGACAAAAATCATAGTCGCGCTGTAGCTCAACTTTTATGGTCCAGAAAATGCAGAAAGGGTCGTACATGACTTCTGGTTGGGACACCGATACCACATGCAGGTGCGGCAGACTCAACAGTATACTGATACATTCACCACTTGCGGCCCTCTGGCGCGCAACATGCAACACAGACAAAACCAGTGATCTTAGGTACATGGGTCGCGGATCGACCTGTTTATTCATTTATAAGCACCCAGACATAACCACTCTAATCGCTCGTCACTCTGGGCTCACATAAGGTCGGGTTTTGGGCCCACATACTTTGGGATCACATCCGAACACCATTCTTGTACCACATTCATCGGGACTTTGGTACCACATAGTGTAGACACCTGTATCTCTTGCAATATGTGATGTATCACTCTGGGGAATGTAGTATGATGTATGTACAGGTCTATAGTACTTCTGGCCGGTGAGACGAGGCGGACAATGCAGTAGTTGCTACATCGGGGTTCTTCCCCGCTGTGCCGCTCCGCACCCGTGTCAGCGGTTAGACCTTACGATCGTCACAAGGCAGCAAGCGTAGCTTGCAATAAACATCATAGGGTGGAGCAAACTGTTTTTTCTTCTTGCTGACTAGAAGACTTATGTGGTAATGACATTAGCACTACATGGGTGAGCTGTAGTGTTCCTTAGGCCTGCAATCGTTAGCACCCTTATTAGAGAAAATTGAAACATTCGGCGAAAGCCCAGGGGCCGCGCCAAAACTCGCAGGCGCTCGTCATTTGACGGGCTACACCGGCAAACTCACAAATGCCCCTGAAAGTAGCTCCTTTCCTCAGAGCTTCACACACTCACTGGGCTTTCCCCCCACTCTCCCTTTCTTCTTACACATAAAGTCCTCACCCAAACACTCCTTCCTATCCTCGTCGCGCGGAAATATTGTGCATCTCGAGCAAACGACGCCTGAAGGGTTTACCTTCAAGTTAGATGGCGCCAATCACACTCATGTCGACAGGAGAAATCAGTCAACTGCTGCAAAACAAAGGGGGCCAACCACCCATCGCGTTGCAGGAACAAGGCTCGCCAGAGGGATACACATCGGAAGTTGATGAGGATGAGGACAGTCTGCAAATCTTGGCAGCTTTGGTCCCGGTTCCCTCGAAGTCCTCGATATCTAGCACCTCCGCAGTCTCGGGGCTTTCGAACTCTCGCAAGAGCCGTTCGAGAGACTCCGACGAGGGTTACTACTGAGTCAACGACGGCGATTCGGACGAGAAATCAATTGACAACATCGTCTTGGCACTACTCCTGGCTCGGAACGACAAGAAGATCCTCGACCGGCACACGTACGAGCCCTCTCGACAGGACAAAGGGTTATCGAACACGACGCGCAAGGCAATTCTCTCAAACTTGATCCTCACGACTGCAGAGCACAACGAGCTCCGTCTCAGGCCGCTCGTTCTCAATTGTCGCAAGCCGAGGTCCGAATGGGAATTTGTACGCAAACTTCCTGTCCTGGAGCTCCCAAAGTATAAGATGATCACCACTACTGTCAGGAGAGGTTGAGAGTCCAACAGAAGTGATGAGAAGGAAGCTAAGAAACAGAAAGGGGGCCCGCGCTGGGATAGGCCCAGGCGCGGGTGAAATCGCTGGCGCGCTGAGACAGTTGCCCGCGTCTAAGTCTCCTCCGCAGGGGGGCGGGCTAGCGGTCGCGCGCCCGAATCCGCCGGCGCCGGTGCGCTGAGGCAGTCGGGCGCGTCTAAGTCCCCTCCACAGGGGGCGGGCTAGCGGGCGCGCGCAACGACCGAGGCGCCCCTGTCGAGCTGAGAGTGGACTCTTCACACAAAGTTCATGGCTACAGAGGTATGTCAAAGCTGCATTCTGCGCTGCGTTTTGTTTTGTCCTGTGAACGACCTAACTTTTATTGGTGCGATCTATCAACAGAAGCATGACTGGGCTCCACGCAAATATGAACACTGTCTTGCTGTCGTCAAGCGACCTTACGGTGACGCGCCCTCGTCTACTCATCATCAACATCCGTCGGAGGTGGCAGTGGGGATCGAATGGTGTCCAGAAGTGCTTATCACCCTTCGAGAAGCTTGGAGTCAACCCGGCGAAGGTCGACCTGTTGCGGAGGTTCTACAAATTACCCATCGTTGCTCGGGGGCCTGCAAAAAAGTTCGGGTTAAGGATGGCAAACTTGGGTACAAGAAACGAAACAATGACAAGGACCCCAGGAAAACATGCTCTACTACTCAAGGTGATCATCCCGGATAGGAAATCAAAGGATCTTGGTTTGGGTGGCTGATAAGACTCTCTGTTACCTTCTTCGTCCCTTGTGCAGATCCTCGTTCAGGCCGACGATCTTTCATTGGCGCTGGTGTACACCCTTGGCAACCACGAACGACGCCAACCACCGCCAAACGTCCGACGTCCAGGCCCTTTCATTTGTGCGTTGGCGCATCAGGAAGTCTTTCGGCAGGCCAACACGCCCATGCTTGCATTTCAAAGTGAGTGTGTGCTCCAAGTTTGCACAGGAAGTTTTCACTTCTTAAAACTGACCATCAGTTCCTTTCTCGATGATGAACTCAATCATTTCACAGATATGAACCAGCGGATGTCGGTCTGGGAGAAACAGAACGAGGTCATTCTCCCGCAGTACAGGAAAGTCAGCGCAAAGCAGCTGCGCAATATGTTCAGGGCAAAAGGTCGACAGAACGCGCAGCAGGGATCCTCCTTGTACTCGCTAGCTCGCACGGCTGAGCTGAGACCGTTCACCCTTCAAAATACAACAGAGCCCAAGACACGCGGAGTGGCCTAGTGAGTGATCACGATCTAAGCTGCTTGCCGATCTGATGAGCTAACAAGTGTTGGAGGCATTTACCCTTGTCAGCTTTTAGCCTTTCAACGAGAAAACAAAGCAGCCGTTGATCTGCGTCCTTGCCTCCCTCCACTCCATTGATGTGTTGATTTCCTTCGCCACAGTTGAGAACGATTCAGGAGATTGGTCGCGGTTTGTTGGACTTGACTCAAGCTGGCAATACCTGAACGAGAACCGCGCCCCCCTCACCATCCTCGTCGCGACTGGCTTGAAAGACAGACTTGCGCTAGGTGAGAGCCTGGGAAGCACTTGAAAGGAAGGTCCGGACGAGTACAAAGACTCATTTCAGCGCTTATGTATTGTCTTCTTCAGGTCCTATGCTTCTCTCCAGTGATGTGAAGGCAGATACTCTCATCATTTACTTGGATACGGTAAAGAGGCTGGTCGAGGAGCGTGCCGCAATCCTTGTAAGGGGTGCGTTGTAAGATGGGTTGACCAGGGTGTGCTGCGCGTCACGACAGTTTTGAGAGGAGTCGCTCACGCCATTCTGTACCGTCGACGATTCGCATGCGCACTTCAGAAGCTCGTGAGAATGGGCCCAACCTACCCGGCTCGTCCCCCAGGTTGCCAAATCTTCTCCAAAATGCCGAATTCATCTTGGAAAATCAGTGGCAACCACCGAGTTTCATGATCGACAAATGTCGGACTGAGCTCAACACCTTGACACTCTGTAAGCGCCGATGCTTTCTAGGGCTACTATATGAGATGTGCAGACTGCTCTCACAATTTTGAATTCCTGATGATCGTCGTCTTCTGCATCGATGTTACTATAGGGAAAGAAAAGCACAACCTCAACTTTCACATACGCCTTTGCCAATTCCCCGTGGTTCAGGCCATTATTCGGTGGTTGAGTGACAGCAATGACGGCGAAAGCGGCAACACCGTCAAGCCTTCTCGGATTTGAAACAGATGCCGAGGCGACAGCTCGGCGCTTGGCTGAGTTCGAAGGGAAGAAGCGGGCGTTCTTTGAAAAATCAGACGCATGGATCGACAAAGAGTTCCGAAGTTGTAAGTTGTTGCAAGCCAGCAGCAAACAACTCAGACGTCACCAAGAAGCCGGAACTGGGTCGCAACAGCCGAGAAGAAGAATAACTTTCGGGTGTATTTCAATGTCAACTGGTTCGTACAAGAGTGGATCGGTGAGTCTTACTTCTTCCTTCTTTACGTGTTCTCTCACAGTTTTTTTGGCTCACACATTTCCACAATTCTGAAGAAACATACACAGATGATGGTTTACTACCCCTTGGCGTTTCGCGGGAAGCCATCAACACCAACAATGTGACTGAACAAGCCTTCAAGACCATCCAGCAAGAGCATCTCCACGGCCGAGCCAACAAGAGGTATTGCGTAGCACCGGACTCAAGGAGCGAATCTCGACGGAAGAGCTGACAATTCTACTTGCGTTCTGCACCTGCTAGGATCGACAATCTCGTTGTGGTCTTGCTCAACAATGCTCTAGTTTATGACATTTGGAAGGACGTATCGGATGCAAAACCGGATCATGTTCTTCGAGATACTCTGGCAAATTCGATGGACATCTGGGAGCTTGGACAGTTCCGCCCTACCGAAAAGGAGGGTGAGTGGGTGCTGAGTTTACGGTGGGGTTTTATCAGGTACCAGTGCCTTGGCTACCAAGCCCTTACTGACGCGAGAATGCTTCGGATTTTAAACTCAGATCCATGGATTCATCAATCACCCTCGATACTCGCGCGCCTTATTGTCCTTGTTGCGCATTCAAGCAAACAGGAAAGAAATGCGCTCATCTTTGGGCGTGCGATCTGCTAGTTCACAATGGCGACTACCACACAGCGATGAGTGCGTCCGAAAGCTTTGATCACCCTCGTAGTGGCTTCACAACCCTACAATCTGACAATTGGCCTGGGCGTTCTCTTGCAGAGCGCATCATGGCAGCAGCAGTAGCGGCAAAAGCAATGTCGGACATGCGGGACGGAACAAAATCAAGCAAGCTCCACGACGCCTCCGTTGAAGCCTTGGTCGACAAAGTATTGGACTCTAAAACGCCATCGGCTTTGGAGGACGACAACGAGCCAGACGAGCCGTTGTCTCGACGAACGGGACAAGGTGGATTCGGAGGTTGAGGACGAGGACGTACGCGCTGCCGATATAGCCGATGTTGCTGAATTTCAGCCCAACTGCTCAACTGTCAAAGGTGAGCAATGTCTGAACGCCTTGCCGGAACGGAGACTTCCATTCCAATCTGGTCTTGTTCTGTCACACAGGCAGATCAGCCAGGAATCGGCCATTGCAACCCCATCGTAGCAAGACAGCCAAACCGGAACTCTCATAATCGAAGTCAAATTCAGGGGTCACGCTCGAGCACTCGGGGAGAGTCGATGGCAAAGCAACGGCAGCAATCAGATGTTTGATACGCGACAAGCTCAATCCTGATCAACTTCATCCAAAAACTTCCAAACACACCATCTTTGAGAACGGAACCACTCAGTTTGGGAAGACCCGTGGACGCCCACGTGAGACGCAATTTTCCAACAGCTTATCCTCGACCAAAGATCACGCGGCTGCCAAGCGAATGGCGGCCATTCCCGAGGTCATAGACATCGAAGAACTGAGCGACGACGAGAGGCCACCATGCCAGCTCGCGCCGTTACAAAAAGGACGTCTTCCACTCGACATCTACGATACAGTTCAGCCGGAGGAGCGCCGAAGCAATGTTTCCGCCGTCAAGGACATTATCAAGCGCATTCCCGACGAGGTTCAGAAGGTTGATTGGGACATATTCCTCGACATTCATGCCGGCGACCACACACCAGGCCTGAACTTGAGCTCCTTGCGTGAAATGGCCAACACCAATTTGTGGTTGAGGGCTTCGCACATCGATGCTTTCAGCAGCGCTATCAATCGGTTTCAAGGCCAATTGCCTTTCAATGGTCGGTCAAAAGAGGTTCGTGACCTTGAACCAACATGCTACGCATTCTATCTCGAAGGAGGAAAGTGCGCAAAGGGAATTGGAGGCACTCTGTTGTAATACCCTCCTGGTCGCCTTAACCAGTACACCAACAGTGAAGGCACCTTCAAGAGATGCATGCGCTGAATCCTCTTTCAACACACTCGACCAACCGAGCGGCAGCAGGGTGTGAGTTCGGATGGGAGTTCGCAAGCATAGCTTTATATCATCATTGACAGGAGGCCTGCCCCTTTACCAGATTCTCCTTTCTCAAAAACCAGTTCCCTCCGATGTGATCTCAAAGTCCGCACCGATGTGATCCCAAAGTCCGCTCCGATGTGATCCCAAAGTCGCCTCCGATGTGGGACCAGAGTTGCCATTTTCGGAACCAAAGTGCCCTGCTATTCGCGCGATTAACCTAATTCCGTTTTTATAAAGAGGTAGTAGCCAGTGGAAGTCCGTTAAATTAACGGGATGATGAAATACAAATAGCAGAATTGGATTGAGCAGAGGTAAAATAACAACATTACGAAATACAGCAAAGAAATGGTTGTTCGTTCATCGCCAAAACAGCTGTCCGTTCATTGTTGCCCATTAAAAAAACGATGTTGCAGAGTCGGTCCAACTTGGCTTCAAATACTTGGGCAATGGTATCCGGACGGTTGCGTGCTTCGTCGTTCGGCCCCAGTGCAGCCTTGATTCCCGGCCGTTCGGGGTTACACGTCACCGTGATGAACATCGAAGTTTTTCCAATTCTGACAACGCACGCCACCGCGTCTTGATAACGCTGCGTGATCTCGCGCGGCCTGTTCTTGAACGTCGAGCCCAAAAGAACTGAACGTCCAATTCGATTCGGATCATTACAGCGTCGGTGATATCTTGGCCCGTGGTGAGGCGCAAGCTTTCTTGGTGATCTAAATGTAATTCAGCCGATCGGTGTTGGCTTGAAGGTCTCCGTCGATCACGGACTCGGGGAAGAGACGTTGGGTGCAATGCGGGAAACGCGAAACTTCGGTTGATCCACTCGATCCCTTCTCCCTGAATTTCGTGCTGGATGTTCAAACATTCTATGTCAGTCTGTGCTTTCGTCTCAACAGAATGGAACGCGTAAGAAAGAGCCGAAAACGCTTACGTTCACCTTCACCATTCTCATTATCCCCTTCCTCCTCGTCTTCATCCTCTTCGTCGCGGTGTTTTGGCGCAGGCTGGCCCAGCTTGGTTGAAACCGCAAAGAGGAATGTTGGGGAGGAAGGTATCTTCTCCTGCGGGGAACAGGAGTGGATAACGGAGAAGCATCGGGGACGGATGGAGCGAGCTAACGACTTGGTACTTGGGCCGAACGTCTGGACATTGATCACCGTAAACCTGAGGAATCAGGTCTTGCGGTCCACGAGCTCCTGTCTTAGTGTCGGAATCGCAGATAAGCATAGCATCGCCATTTCGGTGCTCGACGTAGGAAGGTTGTGGGTGCGTCGGTCTCGACCAGCTGGTAGGCAGAGGCGCAGGACCCACTCTTTGGCCTAACCTGCGCGAGCTTTGGCCGATGCAAATTCCCTCACAAAGCGATTGCCGGTACGCAACGTAGAATCGAGCTTGGTCAACGTAGATCGTTGTATGCGACTGTCTGCGCCGTCGGGTCCAAGTCGAGCGTCGGTGGCCTCGGCCGGGTCGATGAGCCATGTCTGAGCAAAGGCTGGGCGTTCATTCACGGCAGGGATCAGGGCGCCGCGTCGATGGTAAAGGCGACCAAACACGCGAAACACGGGGGGTCCTAGCGTGCCCACTTGAGTTTGGTCCCAGTGGGCAGCGAGCGAAGTAAATGACAACGCGTTGTTGCACGACCGGGCGTTCTCGCGGAACGCTTTAGATTCTGTGTGCGTGGGAAGATTGTCGTGGGAAAATTGTCGCACAGTTCAGCATGTGGGTCTGCTGCAGACGAATGTTGTTGGACGAAGCAACTGACCGCTATCCGAGCCTTCAAGTAGCTGTCGATACTCGGGATTGGGCTGGGGAGGGGGAGGCGCACCTTGCCGGCCTTGCCCGCGAGCAGCACGTGCCAAAGTGTCCGGTCGACTTCGTCCTTTCGCACTTCCAGTGAGCCTTGCAGTGGGTGCACACGGCCGTCTGGGGGCCGCGGTAGTCGCGGACGGAAACGTGGGGCTTGAGTGGTTTGAGCGCGATTCGAGCCCTGCGCACGCGCCTTTGCGCACGAGGAGGTGGTGGTGGGGCGTGGGGCCGTGGGGGTTGCGCGCGAGGCGAGTCGAGGCGAGCACTTCGCCGAAAAGCAGGTATTTGCACACTTCAACTCAGGAAACAGTCGCGTTCAGCGTCGGGTCGGCCGTCGCGCTGAGTCGCTGACCACGTTGTCCATTCTGCACAGCTGCACGGCGGGCTCGTATATGCAATACCAAGATCGGTTGGGCTGTTGTCATGACGCGCAGGGGGCTGATTCTGTTGATCGGAGCGGGAGTCGGGACGAAGAGGAGGGTCGAGCAGCGGGGCGCCCAGCAACGGGGGCGCTCGAGCAGCCATGGTACGGCGCTTCCCTCGCGCCCAAGACTCGTCGAGGTTGCGATGGCCCTCCCTGGCGACCTTGGGACCGGGGCATAGTGGCGAGGGTTTGTTTTTGAATGAGTGTCACTAAAATTGGATGAGAGTAGGAGGGAAAAAGGAAAGGTTCGAGGGAGTGGGCAGGATTATTTACGGGTTATGATGGGCCAAAAATGTCCAAGTTTGCGGGCCGCCAGGGTAGGCCAGGGTCTGCCAGGGTTGGGCTTTCGGGGGTCCTGTTTCTAACCTTTTCGAGAGTTCCTCTCCCATCTTCACTCAACTCCGCGCGTCGACTCGCACGCACACCTTGCTTGCTTCGCGTCGCTTCACACCCATCGGATTACGCCAGCTATCCATATTGCTGTATATTCCTGCTTCACTCTGTCGCTCAAGCTCGCCGTGACCCGGTGACCAAGTGACGCCGTCGCACCTGTGAGGTGGTCGGGGTGAGTTAATTCGAGGCGACCTGCACAGCTCTCCCCGAGAATAGCACTGAACTGATTCCTTTTGCTATGGTGGGCTGAATCGCGAATCAAGGCTTTGCATGACCCAGGAAGCCTCCATCCTTCGCTCAGGGGTTCGGTATGTGCACGCCTCAAATGAAGGCCGAAGGGGCACCGGCCCACACTCCACCCAACCATGGTGCGCTTGCGGACATCTTAGCCTCAGACGTTCGCACCGGCAGCGATTGACACACCCTTCTTCCTTGCCATGTCGACACAGGAGGCCCCACTGCGAACACGAGTGTCAATAGCGATGAGTGGCAACTCAGCGTGACGGAGGAGACGTCGCTCATTTTCGAGGAGAACGACTCGAGCCTATGCGACGTCGAGGAGCAGTCAGCCCGACTCATCGAGATCAGCGAATCTTTGCCGAAACAATCGCCAACTCCAATCTGTTTGGCGTCTTCACAACAGAGGAGCACCTCCGGTCCAGGACGCTCTCCAAGACCGCCGCAGGTGCAATTCTCCCCACTTTCCCTGGCCCCATCACCTCTGCTGGGCCTGCCGCCGCCCCCGCTTCCGGCTCTCCTCGATCCCACGAGCGCCAACAGTGACGCTACGGAGTCTCCGACTTCGTATCGGACACAGCAAGCATCTGCCCCGTCGGTCAGGACGATTCTGAAGGTGCCTGGAACGCCGGGCACTGGTCGATCAGTGCGCTTCACAAGTAGTGCGAGGCGCATTGAAGATCACTCTCCTAGTGCTCGACCAGATCGTTCAACTTCGCTCACCAGCGACGGCGGAAGTGGGGAACAAGAAAGGGTTCTGCGCGTTGAAAAGGAAGAGGATCGGGCGGAAGAAATTTCTTCTTCCGAAGAGGAAGTTTCCAGTCACTTGGTCGCCAGCTTCCTGTCTCGGCTACAAGCGGTTATCCCCTCGCCAGATTCGTCCCTCGCATCGACAGTTTCTCGCTTGGCTGGTCCCGGCGATCAAAGCGTCGTCGAAGCTACTAGTCACCGCCCCGCGGTTGCCGTAACGAGTCCGACCTCAAGCGATTATGCCATCGATTTGTCCAAGCACCTGCCGGTCGTCGGACTTGGCATTGCTCGCAGCGTGCGCGAGACACGTGACCTCTTCGACGAGAGCAACCCTTTCGCTGGAGCATCAATATCCGTGTTGGCAGCATCCACCAATCAAGATCTTGGATTTACCAGCAGGCCAACAGTTGCTCAGCTTGAAAGCGAGGGTGCTCGATTTGCACCCGGGTTGGCCGCGCTCTCCCAAGTCGACGAAGCGGCCGGCGTCAATCGTCTTTCAAGGCCATCAGCCAGCGACCCTCCTCGGTTGCCTCCGCGTATCAAGTCTTTGCAACCAAGTAACCCCGGTGCCTCGCCGCCGATGCCAGCTGATAAAGCACCGGACATGCTGGCGATGGGTCGAGATCAGGAAGCCTCGAAACCTCTCGGTTGTGCCGCTGCTCACATAACCGTCTCGGATAGCTGCTCCAACGAGAAAAATGTGACTCCATCCTCGGCAACTTCTCGTGCGAGTTGTATCGGCTCATCGCTCTACCGAATTTTTATGCAAAAGCGATCAGAGGGTAGTCGCATTGCGGCAGACGAATGGGGTCGTCTCGTCCACGGAGGTCAAGCGGGTGACAAGGAACCTGCTCGCCTGATGGAGGGCGCACAGGCCAACACTTCTCTCGGTCGCCCTCCAAATCTCTCGCCAAACCTGCGCCCCCGCGATCAATACGCCTTGGAAGAGCTGAAACACTCCGGAGAGTTTGGTACGCCGAGCTGCACCAGTATCGAAGGATGTTCGTCAGACCTCGCAAATGACGCTGGAGACCACCAGCTGGACGACTCCTACTTCGCTGCTATGCCACTTACCTATCTCTCACCCATTCCCGAATTGGTAGGCTCTGCCGCCCACACCACTGGAATTCGCCCGATTGTGGTATATATCTGACCGCATCTCTTGTTGGTACCCTGCAGTCCGAGCCCAACACCACAGTCGAGTCTGTGCGATTGCCTTTGTGTGATGAGGCAGCGTCCCGTATCGAAAGGGCAGCGTCATTCAGAGGAAAACCAGGATCTTTGTACATCACAAGTACGACTTCGTCTTTGGCGTCATTCACTCCCGAAGAGCACCCATCGTTCGCTCTGTCCCTTCCACCAACATCGATGAATGATACATCCTCCATCGACTTTCAAGAGAGCTTTGATGCATTCGCCTCCCTCGTCGCGACCTATGATGTGTGGCGAGGACACACGACGGCTCAAAAATCGGACATTGCTTCGCTTCTTGCGATCATACGCACCGAATGCCAACGTAAGGACGCGGTACTGGCCAAGCTCGCTGGGCGTAACGAGACGCTAGAGAGGCAGCTGCAACATATCACCGGGACCTTGGACGAGACCAACCACGAAGGAGTGCTCAAGAGGTTGCTCAGGAAAAACGAAGCGCTCGTGAGGCTTGTCTCGAAACTCACCGAAGAGTTGGAAGCTCGGATCCAGCAACAACTGAGCAACAAGAACAAACGCGAGATGGACTTGAGGGACTTGCGAGCCGAGCTCCTCAAGGCGCAAGACGCGGCTCGCGATCGCGAAATACGTTTGCGTGTCGCCCAAGCCACCCAAGCTGATCTGAACGAGACGCACTCTCGTATGCAGCAGCAGGTATTGCAACTGGTCCGCGAGAACGAGGCTTTGCGGCAAGAACGGGATGATGCACGCGCCAACTGGAGGCAGGATGTAAACACGATCGGCGGTCAAAGCGACGAGACTGTTCCTGGGAACGAAGGACAGCACTCTCGCGCCTCGAACGAACAGGCTCAGAAGACATCTGCGGCAAACGCGGCCCACTCGGCAAGCACAAATATGGGCGCGCACAAGAACGCGGAGGAAATGGCAAGCGTCCGAGGCTCGCCGCACCCAGGGATGCGGTCGACCGACGAGTTGTGCACGGCGTCGAACACAGAGCGAGGGAATATGGCGATCACATACGAGCATGCGAACGACAGAATGGAGTGGATGGAACGCGAGCTCAGGAAAGCCGAGAATACATGTCAAGATCTTCAAGCGCGTCTACTCGAGGCCACCGTTCGACTCGAGAAGCAGGACGTTCGCTCCGAACGGTTTGAAGCAGAGCTGAAGGTCAAGGATGACCAGATTGCACTTCATATCAAGGCGTGGAAGGAACACCAAGCCGAGATCACACGCCTCATGGACTCGATCTCGTTGATTGAGCAAGAGGCCGTCAACAAGGTCCATCTCGCTGAGTCGGAACTCAGTCGGGTCCAAAACGAGCTTGGGGCTGTGATCGAATCCAAGGAGCAACAATTGGAGACAGTAAAGAATGACGTCTCGAGTCACGCTGCCCGTGTTGTGAAGCTTGATAACGAATGCAAGACAAACGCGATCATGGTTGGAATGCTGCGCAATCGACTCGCAGTTCGTGAGGGTGAGTCGAGTTTGCTTCCGCTTCCCGTCCGGTGATACCCTGCTGAACGAGGAAAGCCTCTGTCCTCAGGCAAATACACCGCGCTCAAGAACCTGAAGGCTGAGTTGGAATCCGATATCCTCGGCCTGAACATCGCACTCGAGGTGAGCAGTTGATAAAGACGGCTAACGATCAGCACACGCTCGGCGATGCCCTGCTGACCGTGCTTCGAACGACCGCAGGCGAAGCAGCAGGAGGCTTCGGCGTGGAAGCGTCAAGTTCAGTCGTCTCGACTCTCGCAGATGTCTATTACGACCTCGAAGACCGCGCAGAATCAACATCAGGCTTCCGATCTTCCTCGAGTTGCGGCGTTTGTGGGGCAACCCCCTTTGGCGCTGACCGACGGCGGGCTCTGCGAAGCTACCCCCTCACAGAAAGGGCGCA
The DNA here is from genome assembly GCA_003665825.1 of Microbotryum silenes-acaulis. Lineage (NCBI taxonomy): Eukaryota > Fungi > Basidiomycota > Microbotryomycetes > Microbotryales > Microbotryaceae > Microbotryum > Microbotryum silenes-acaulis. The sequence continues at coordinate 1,410,545 of QPFY01000006.1, forward strand.
TACGTAAGCCTAGTCTCGGCTTTGGTAGCTCGAGTCGGCGCGATGCCACCTCGTTGCCCACACTTTCAAGCACACCCAAGTCGTCTATCCATCTTGCTCGCAATGCAGGCTCTAAGGAGAATGTGGCGCCTGCCTTCGTCCGCAAGCGTGCCGCATCACTCATCCTGGCTTAGATCGAGCTCTCTCTCTGGATGACATGAAAGACAGGACTCATGACCTTTCCTGACTATTGTTGACAATATATGCAATGCATGTGAATACGTGGCTCGATACGCATGGTTATATAATCATGTCGCCACCAGAAAGCGTGTGCATATCAAGTTGATTCGCTTGACATCGCTATGTGAGTCAACCCTCACAATCTCGACGTGATGGTACGGGTGAAAAACCCATACGTCACAGCCCGCTTGAATGCGTGATAGATCAGCGGTACCTGTCGGAACGAACCCGTTGGATGTTGCCGTGGTAGCAGTTTGTTGTCCAACCAAGTCCGACGGTAGTGGCACAATCTCACCCACACAGGTGGAATTAGAGGGACTGTCGAGTACAGAGAGCAAGACAAAACCATCCTGAATGTCGCATGTTGCATCATGGTATCGATCTGATTGCGCGTGGATGGGCGTGGATGAAAGACGGCAGTGGAGCAAGACGGATCTCTTTCCGCCGATACGCGCTGATGTCGTGGGCGGGCGTGCTAGAGAACTCGGTATTTGCCGTGGATCGTTGTCGGGCAGCACAGACAATACCCCCAGGCACAATGAGGGCCGAACAACATCTTTGATGCTCTGTGCCAATCCCACTCCAGTACGATTGTGTGCAATTGAATGCTGCCACAGAACGTTTGCCGTGCGGGTAGATGAGAATAGCAACGTGGCGCGCGCGGCAAATCCCATCCTGTTGTCCAAGCGAGGCTGGCGCACATCTCTTAGCGGTGAAATATTGAGCCACACCCCACACCGCTTACTTACAAGGCTCGACTCTTGGCCTTGCGGGGACTCCATTGTTCAAGTGTCCCGTCGTGGCCTTCACCATCCCAATTCACCGTGGGCGAGGGGGGTCTCGGAATCCTCCCAGAAATGGGAATATGGGACCCGTGCATCATCGACTTTGCGTAGGGACGCAAGTCAGCTCGGTCTGTCAGAGCGTTTGACTGAAATAGGCCAGCTCGAGAAGATATCGGGCTCGCATGGCCGCGGGTAGCAGCAGGTGCATTCGATTCTGGTTGTGTAGCGCGTGAGAACGAAGAATCGAAACGCCCGGCGGCACCCATCACTCGTCGGGGGGTTAAAGCGGGGCGGGGTGACAACTCAAGCTTGGGCACGACAGCTCGGGAAAGTGGTCTGAGCTGCCTGGCCTTGGCCGGGATGGACTGCGGCACCGATCGAGCCCCTGCTGCGACGGCGACACCGTCTGGAATGAGACGATCGGCCGGTTAGAATGACAGGCACTGGAGGCGATGACTGAGACAACATGATCTAACCTTCTGAGCGATCTGATTCGCGCCAGATGGATCGTGCAGGTTTGGTAGATCCTAGTGCTCCGCTACGGCTGGTATAGAGAGGGACTACGACATGAGTCGGCGACGCTAGCGGAGGAGCCGTCTCGACCACGGGTGCGCGTAGAGCCTGTAGAGCTATCGAGCGATGGATACGATGGTCGCAAACACTGCGGTTTCAGTCGAGATGTTTCGAGGGAGGATCTAGTAGCCAAGTGCACCCTACATTGCAGCGGTCGGACACGACTCGTAGCGGGCCTTTGTCCATCAGTGGCGCTAGCACTGTCGGCGGGCGCCCCTCGCAGTTGCATCAACGGGAGGAGCGAACGAGCGAACGAGTCGTGACGCAGATATGTCTCTTCATCAGCAGGAGTAGTAGCGACCCGCTCGACCTGCTCTGTGGTCGCATTCGGTCTGGAGCTGGCGCGCTTGTCCGGCATGATGATGATGCCGTGGCTGACTCGGGTTTATCCCTGGGCCTGAGCGGGGTGGAGAGACGCCGACAGAGAACGCCGAGTGTTCATAGTACAGCAACGAGTGATCCCAAGTTCGTCGCCAATGGCGAGTAAGTGGAGGAACGGCTGAGAAGGCGCCGGCTGGTCCCGGCGGTAGAGGGGGAGTCGTAAAGGTGCGAGCTGGCCGTTTCCCGCCTCAGAGCGAACGTCTTTGGACTAGAAAAGACTAAGAACTACTAAGAAGGACTGGGACGGAGTGGCACAGTGTCCGAGACTGTCGATTACGATAGCATCACGGCTCGCTTTTTTCGGCGAACGAGGAATGTAGCTCATTCTTCAATATATTGTGAGCGGGTTTCTAGAAGGCAGCCTGAAACTAACAAAAGAAGAAAGCATGAATTGATAGCTGACGTTCGTTGCGGATCAGTCAAGTTGGTCCGGGCCGGCGAGGGCTTCATGTGGTCACCACAGATATCACGGACAGAGGCGCACATGCCCACATTCATATCACATACACGGCGGCGCACAATATGGGCCGCTCCCAGTAACCCGTCTATGCTGCAGGCGCGGCTGGCGCAGTCGGCGCAGCAACAGCACCTTCCGTAGTGTCGGCGTTCTCGATGTTGTGGAAGTCGAGAATTTCGCTGTACATCATGATCTGTGGAAAGAAAGAAGCCGAGTGAGCGCCGAGGATCGTGCAGTTCTCCACATGTGTGCAGGTTAGACAGCGTGCAGTGCGAACCGACCTTCCATGTGTCGACCGGTAGATCGGCATCGTTGAAACTCCAGTCGAAAGCTTCAGGCGCAACAGGTTCGTCGGAAGGGTCGTGGTAGGGAGCAAGATATTCGTGGGCAAGGGCCTGTGTAGCGTTGATGCGCGTACGCGGGTCGAATACGAGCATCTTCTCCAGCAAGTCGAGGGCGAGCGGGTCGGCCCCACGGAACTTTTGTGCAAAAGGGATTCTCTCTCGTTTTGGCAGCGATTGCACAAAGCGCAAAGTCTGTAGGGGTTAGAAGCGTTGCGTAGTGCTCAGCGCAGGCTCTAGCGCCGCCGTGCACGGAATAAATTCTGGGCGCTCACGTTTTCGCTGCAGATGGTTTGAATGACGTCCTCTGGCGGGGTCCCGAGCAGTTCGGTGATGATTGAGAACTGATTCACGTCTACGCACCGCCAGGCAACGGCGGAAGGAATAGGATGGCAGTCAGGGACACGCAATCGTCGTCAGATATAAAAGGGCTTGCGAGCTTACGATCTTTGCCCGGGAAGAGAGGTCGTCCCTCGAGCATCTCAGCAAAGATGCAACCAGCGCTCCAGATGTCCACTGTCGAAGACAGAGAGCAACGCGCGTCAGCAGTCGTCACTGGCATTCCATCGTGTGTATCAACGGACCAGCAACATCGTATTTCTGCCACGTCAGCATGATCTCGGGTGCTCGATAATATCGAGTTGAGACGTAGCCCGTCATTTGGGGGTCAGCCAGTCGCGCCAGTCCAAAGTCGCAGATTTTGAGATCGCAGTTCTCGTTGACGAGGATGTTGGAAGGTTTCTGTGTATGTAATCCAGAGTCAAAAGAGGTTAAGCACAATTCCTTGACTCGGCCACCTCTAGGAACTGCTGTGGGACAGATAGACTGACAAGATCACGATGGACTACTCCGGCGGAGTGAACATACTTGAGTCCACGCTGCATCGCGAAGTAGGAAACCAGAGGGCAGGAGAAAAGAAAGTCAGCAGCAGTATGCGCTGCGGTTAAGATGAAAGGGGACGAAGGCACGAGGACGTACCAAGATTTGGTACAAGAAGTACTGAATGAATTGCTTCTCCAGCGGGCGACTGGTCAGAAGTCGGTGCAGATCCGTTCCGAGCAGTTCGGTGACGAAGTAGATGTCCTCCAGGGGGGAGATAAAGATGTCGGACAAGGAGATGATATTTTCGTGCTGAATGTGTTTCAGCAGCTTGAGCTCGCGATACGTTCGCTTGGCAAGTACGGGTGTGCCTGTCGGAGTGGCAGGGAAGGAGAAAGTGGGTTTGCGGAAGGATCGCGGTGTAAGCTTCTCTCGTAGCGTGTGGAACCGAGCAAAACGCCTACGCACTGAATGGCTTCATGCTGTACGAGCAAAAGATGTTGCCGACGGGTCAATCGACGTTCGGCGAGTCCAGACAAGAGAAGACGAAGATCGCTGGCTCCGAAAGGCTTACATCTTCTTGATGGCGGCTGAAGTTCCAGTCAACTGTTACTCGACGAGCCAAAGGGAACCGAGGTCATAACGTTCCAGCCGCCTCAGTTACGATCAGGAATCACGTCAATGAAGCTGCAGACATAGCACTGACCTCATCCTTTGCAGAGCACACCAGACCGAAGGCGCCCATCCCAACAGGCTGCAGATCGACATAACGACTGGTCGGGCAAGGCGATTGGCACGGCAATCAGCAGCCGCAGATGGTAACGAAGCAAGGGTCAGTCACGATCCATAGTCGGAAGCCCTCCCCGGACATGTATATGTTGCTCCGATCTACATCAACGCCTGCGTCACCGCACTCGGATCCGAAGTGTGCAGATCACCCTCGGAGGGCCCAGCCCGCCAGGCGCGGCTGGACCGAGGATGAGCAAGCGCACGCGTGCACATTGACAGTGCTCGGCGTGAATCACAGCACTGGCGCACCGTCAACTTACGTCGTCACCTCGAACACAGTACCAAAAATGCTCAATTTGACAAAGTCGGCCATGATATATCGCGAATCGTCCAGGAAACGCGGGAGTGGTAGAGCCTAGGCTTGCGTGCTCTCGAGGATTGTTTGAGATCGAGATTGAGGTGGCTTCGAAACGCGAGGACGAAGGCAAGTGCAATGGTCGGATGCGCCAAGGGAATCAAAGAGGTTACGAGGCAGAATATCGACGTCCTATTAATCTGTAGCGAGATGAAGGCGGCGCCGACAAGGTAAGCCACGGCGAAGGCGGAGACCTACGTTTGGACGAGGCGCATCGACGGCCTTGCGGGCAGCGCAGGGCCTGCGTTGCAGGTTGCAACTCACGAGGACCAGTAAGCGGAGCGGATCGAGCACGCGATTGGTGATGATCACTGAACAGCAACTGGACACCTGGAGTAGGAGGTATGAAGCAGTGCACAGGAGGGACAGGCGAGATGAAAGCTAGGTGTCGCTGACGATGAGGTGGTGGCACGGGTGGCACGGTGTCTGGCAAAGGACGGGCGAATATAAATCTGGAAGCGACTCGGGTAATCCTACAGATCCGTAGGGAGGCTAGCGGGGGCTGCACGAGGCTGCACGGGCCCCGGGGGCAACCGGAAAAGTCTACGACAAAAAGAAAGCTACCTATGGACAAAAAGAAAAAGAGATACGCGCGTCAGTAGTTGCTTTGGCCAGGTCGGGACGAAAAGATCTAAAATCCCCCCAGGCGCGCGGCGCGTGAGGCAACGGATTGGTCAGCACCCCGGCCGAGGTGAGATCTTTTGAGTGATCGAGCTCATGAACCCCAGATGATCGACCACCCAGTGATACAAGCAGGCTGAGCGATGACCTGATAAGCAGCAAAGTATGCAATAGTCAGCATGACGATGCATCTTGGTGGTGATGGATGAGCGGGCGAAGTCACACTCTGACTCCGAGTCAGAATCGACTCCGAGTCGGGAAGCCCCGAGTCCCACCTTGGGCGGCCGAAGTGACGACTCGGAGGGCAAGAGGAATACATCGCACAACTCGCGACTCACCATTCTTCGACGTCTTGTGAGCTTCACCAGCGGTACATCTTACAATGTTCACATCTCCGCCTGACGTTCCAGAACCCACCATCCCCCCTTCCAAATTTAAACACAAGTCCGAGAGCGCGAAGTGGGTCAGTCTCCGAGGAAGTTGGAAGGCTTATCCAGGTCGATCATTCACTTCTTCCCATACACGTTTACACGTTCAGAGCCCATTCAAAAGTCGGGCCAAGGCGCACTTGCGTGAGCCTGGGCATCGCTTGCTCGCGTTCTCATCGATTTAGTGCAAACTATCGAACGTGTGGAAGTGTCAGTCACCAGCTCACCGAGCCTGCTGTGCGATCGATCGACCGGTGCGGGCAGCAATGTCGCGCGGCAATCTGAGATTCTCAAGCAGTAGGTTGCACGAGCCGGACGAAAGTAAAGTCATTGGGGATGAAGTTTGATACCCTTCACGAGGCTGTGGAAGATGGGCTCGTCCCTGTTCATTGGACTGAGTCGTGGTCATCATCAGGTCAGCTCTTTGGAATCTTACCTTACTCTGTTCTCGTCCCTGTTCATTGGACTGAGTCGTGGTTTTTTTTTTTTTGTAGAAACTGTTCATCATATTGCCCCCAATTCCTGTTCCCCCTGATTGGCCTACGGAAAAACTAGATGGAAGTCGACGATGATAACACAAACCGCCCGTAAGATGCGAGAAACGGGCCGGTGTCCACCAATCCGATACTTGGGATTCAAGTGCCCCAGCCAAGCGGTTGCTCCCCCTCAGGAGACGAATGAGAGAGAGAGAAGGAGAGAAAGAGTAATAAAACGATTTACTAACGACAAGAGGCCCACCCCGCACCCACTTCCCAACTCGGTCGAGACAAAGACAGGAGAGCGACTGCGCAACTACCCTGACCCACGAAGCCCCAAGTCTATGCTCGGTCACAGCAAGACGCGGTGGAGGTCCCTCAAAACCTCCACCTCAGCAGTCCCTGGCCCCTCAAAGCCGACTTTCTGCCTGTGTCTGCTGATCCCTCCTTTGACTCAGAACCCCGAAGCCAAAGAGCGCGAGCCACCGTCGAGTCAATCCCAAATTGCGAGCCGGTCCATGAGCAACGAAAGCAGACCTGTAATAGATGAAAGATGAAAGCAAGATATTTAGTATACAGTTTTGGAAGAGGAAGTGTGATGTGGTGTGTGTGTGTGTGTGTGTGTGGGATGGTGGGGGGAAATCGAACCCAGCCTCTACTGCCCTCGCCCGCCCCTTGCTCCTCCCGCCCTCAACTTCATCCTCTCCTCCAGTACCGCCCTCCTCCTCTCCACGTTTTCCATCCTCGTCCCGTGCTTCTGCATCCTCCATCTCCCACTGCTGATCATCTCCAAAACCATCCCCGTGAAGATCTCGATCGTCCTGCCCGCCCCTTCCTGTTCGCTGAGCTTGGCCTTGAGCTTGGGGAGGCCAAAGAGCCGTTGCAGTGTCGTGTACTGGGCGTCCTCGATCGTGTCGCACCCGAGTGCGTCGCAGAGCACGCCCCTTGCCGCGATCCAGACGTTCCGCGAGTCAACGCAGTCGAAAAAGTAGTGGTCGGTGTCGTCCACCGGCGCTTTGCAGACGAGGCACGCGGGAGAAGTGTCGTGGTTTTGTTGGTGCTGCAGCTTGCGCGTCGGGGTGAAGCGGAGAATCAGCTTGAACCAAACTTCCCTCTCCCTCGCCGTCAGTGCCTTCGAGTTGACCGCCTTCCAGAAGCTCCTGAGATCGTCCGGCTGCGGTGGTCCCTTGAGCCCGAGCGTGTTGGTAAAGGCCTTCGCGTTCAGGACCCGGCGGATGCGACGGATCGTGTAGGGTCGAGCCATGTTCAGCAGCTTGTACTGGCTCGCCTGTTGTGGAAGCACCGGGTCCGGAAGGCGCTGCTCCATTGCGAAGCGGGCCACGGGCTTGGGGAGGATCGCCTCGAGCAGTGCGCTGGTGCCGATCCGGGGAGGCACGTTGAGCCGTCCCGCCGCCACCGCCGCCGCCAAGGGCGTGTTCTTGTGTCGATCGACAGTGAACCGGTACCAGGCCGCGAATGCCAGTCGCTGTGGGAGCCCGCGTCGATCGTACTCGCTGTTGTCGCCGAGCACATCCGCCGGCGGCGTCCAGAGGTGAAACCCCCCACCCGCATACAACTCGCGCCGATAGAGATCCGCCACCTTCGGGTAGCCCTGGAGACGAAGGTAGTCAGGTACATGAACCGCGTCGATGGTCTGTTTCCCTCTGATGGGGGTGTGGAGGCTGCCGAGCAGGGTGGGCAGCGCGAGCAGGTTCGCGGTGGTCAAGGCCCTCGGGTTGACCTGCGCGTCGTGATGTTTCGGAACGCCCAGTGCGGCGTGCCATCGGGGATGAAGGTCGTTGGGGATGGGAGTGGATGGATGTGGCCAGAGATCGGTGGCCAGGTCGAGGTCGGGCTGAGCTCGCTGGAGTGCCGCGCGCGCAAGTCCTTGCCAGATCGCGCCAGAACCGCTGAGAAGAACGTCCCAGATCCGTGCCGCAACCGCGTCCACGACGTCCTGCATCCTGATCACCCCCAGTCCCCCCTTGAGCTTGGCTGTGAACACGATGTCTCTGCCGTAGCTGGTCCTGCCCTTGCCCCCACGGACGAAATCGACGAGCATGTCATCGAGCTTCTTGACGACTTCGGGCGGCGGGATGTCGGCTGCAAGGAAGTGCAGGATCTTGGGGATGGCGTACCGATTGACGTAAAAGGCACGGGTGTGGTGCGTGAGCCAGCGATGCTGGACCGCCTCCAGCATTGCCTCGAGGCGTTCGATGAGATTCGCGTAGGCGAGTTCGGTGTCGCCGCTGGGGTCGAAGGGGAGGCCGATCCACTCGAGCGACTCGCCTGCGGCCTTGACGACGAGCGGGCGTTCCCCCGGGTCCCAGCGGCGTCCGATCGGTAGGACGACCGTCTTGTCCGTGTTGAGCCGGCCATTCGTTGCCTGCCTCCAGTCGAGCGCCAGGTCATCAAGCAAGTTGAGTGACTCCAAGCCCGCGACGGCGACGACAACGTCATCGGCAAATGCAAGTGATGTAATGGCGCGGCTCTGTGGGTACGGATAAAGGGCAGGGATTGCAAGATTCAGCGCGATGTTTCGACGGTGTAGAGCATCCAGGAACGGCTGAAACACGATGTCCCAGACCGATGACGACGCCGGGTCCCCTTGGCCGAGCCCACACGTCAGTCGCACCGGCGCCGTCAGGAAACCATTGATGATGTAGCGGGCTGAGGTCGAGTCACCCGAGTAGAGCATCCTCAGCACGCGAAGAAAAGTGGCAGGAGCGCCCAGAGCGTCGAAGATGGCAAAGATCCAGTCATGCTCGACGAGGTCGTAGGCGGATGATTGGTCAAGAGACAAGAGCGCGGCCGCGGGGAACTCGGTCCTGCGCGCGCCAAGTTCCTCGACCAGGAGACGAAGGTGTAGCGCAGCGTCGGCCGATCGGCGGTCCTTGACGAATCCGTGCTGCTGCGGCGGGAGGAGATCGGGCAGAAGGTGGTTGAGTCGGGCGACGTAGACCTTGGTAAAGATCTTGTAATCGCACTCGCGCAGGGTGATAGGCCGGTACGACGAAAGGTCGGCGCGATCGGCATGTTTCTTGTGGGGCTTGTAAATCAGGCGCACGAGTCCCTGCCCCTGCTTGGGAGAGAGTGAGCCTCGCTCGATCATCGCGTTGTAGGCCTTGGTCAGCACCTTGGCCCACGCCTCGGGTGCGGTCTGGTACAGTTCGTAGGGCACGCCCGACGGTCCCGGCGATCGCCCCGGGTGCGTCGTCCCGATCGCGGCCACGACCTCGTCCTCGGTGATCGGTCGCTGGAGTAAGTCGATCTGCGATTCCGAGAGTCGGCGCAGAAAGAGCGGATCCGAGCGCGGGTCGTCGCAAGTCCGCGCCGCCCCATCATCAGTTACCACTCGAGAACATTTCTGCGACATGTTGAAGGTGTTAGTAGACCTTGCACTGATATCAGGGGCCGGATAGCTTAGTTGGTCAAAGCTTTTCTAATGAATGGAAGCGACCCAGGTTCGACTCCTGGTCCAGCCGTTTTTCTTCTTTTGTTGATCATTTCGGGATCATCGTTGATTCCAACAGGTCAAAGCTTTTCTAATGAATGGAAGCGACCCAGGTTCGACTCCTGGTCCAGCCGTTCTTCTTCTTTTGTTGATCATTTCGGGATCATCGTTGATTCCAACACGACACATGGCATAATGCAGAGCCCGGCCGATGGAGAGAAAAAACGAGTGCGAGGTGGTAGTTCGGGGTGGGCTACCCGCGCGCCTGAGCAGGTGAGTCATATCGATCACGCCACTGCTTCCGATCTTCTCCAACTCTGCCCAGCACCAAGCGCCGGATGCCGAAGGCCAGCGCGGTGCGGATCTGAAGCGAGATCGCGGACAGGGGACTGTGCGTCCAGCATCGACGCCAGCGATCCACCCCTCGAATACGCCGAAGATTGGGTCGATCAAGCTCGTTCGAGTTTGAGACAGTAGGTTAAGCTCTACTAATCACACCCCAGAGTTGAGATCGCCGCCATTAACACTGTGGTTATTGCTCCGGTAGCTTTGTGTTCGAGCTGGGGAGACCTCGCTTCCACCTCGATTCAGTGCGAATTATGACGGAGCTGGGTTGCGGGGCCTCAAGAGCTCCGACGCCGCGAATTGAGCCGAGAAGAACTGGAGAGTAGTCCGGTGTACTTCAAGACAAGGAAGCAATATCAACTAAGTGTTTTCATGATCGGAGGGGCATCAGCTGCGTGGCAGCTGCTCCGCTGCTCAACGGTCGAGGGCCGCAGAACAGTAACTCGGTTTTTTTGGAATACACCATGCTTGCGCATGGGCATACATAATTTTGCGTGGGTTTCATGGGTGATCCAATTGATATGCACGCGTGTGCACTCTCACGCAATGTCATGCACGCGGGTGCATGCGCTGGGAATCGGGCCCGAGTATCCCGCACTGGATCCACTGAGCTTAGAACGGTTCGCAGCCGAGACCGAGGCTGCATCGCGGTGCATAAAACGGGTGCATTGCTATGCGTCAAGGGAAAAGGTTATTATTGGTATTTCTGAGTGTTACGCAGGGGTCTACGCGAGCGTGGACTTGATTCGACTTCATCTCAGCTGACTCCGAAAGTGTTAGGGTGCCTGAAGAGCCGAGAACCTCAGCACAGTGCCCTACAATCGATGCACTGCCTCCTTACGGGCTCCTGCCATATGTCCCATAGAAATTATCATTCCGTGTCTGACTCACCATAAGTCTATGTCTCCGCCGTTCAATCCGCATGCAACATTCACTGATGGGTCGGGGTCCTCGGCCTGCGCCTCTCCTCCGGGTCAGCAGGTCGCGAGAGGCCAATTCGATTCAAGCGTACACGAGCCTGGTGCATAGTTGTGCAATGTCGTGCAGACACCTTTTGACTGAGACAAACCAGTAGGTATGAATCTCCACAGATGTGCACGTGCATGCACGCGTATGCAGGGGCCACAGACTCGGAGGCTGTACTGGTCTCGTCTGCCAACGACGGCGACCGAGAGGGGGGGTGCGGGCGTGGAAAGGAAACGTCACGGGCGAGTCCGGGGTCGGGGTGTGTTTGCTTGAAGTAAAGGGAGGGTGGGTACTCACCCATCAGGTTTAAATTACACAAGATGCAGTAGATTGTTGGACCTCAAGGGTTGCTTTGATTGATGGTCCCTTTGTTTGATGATTCCTTGAATCGATGACTCACCCTTGGGTCCGTGACCGTCCGAATACCACGCCATATTCAGGCGCCAGCGGTATGAGTGCGAGGATAAAAACCCCACAGAAGTGGTCACTAATCATCCTGAAAGTATTGTGAGGTGGAAAGCGACTTCCGCGCTTCGTACTTCGCTCTCAACGAGCGAAATCAAGCGATCGACTCGGAGCGAGCTCTTTTTTTATTTATTTGATAGACTTCATTAACAGCATAATTATATTAATACCTAGAAATCTTCGGAAAAGTCGGAGGGAATGCTGTTACGCACACTGGCAGAAGCCAGTAGTGTAGGACTCATTGACCCTGAACCAGGATCAACCAGACCCACTAAAACCCCCTTTGGTGGCTTACAGAGACACTAGGCGACCCTTGGACTCCTGAATAGAGGCTCGAAGCCCCTCGAAGTCCGTTTCGGCGATCGGTTCCAAAAGATCCGACGAGAATCGGCGACGGCGACAGAGCTTCCAGAGCGAGTGAAAGAAGAGGACTCGTAGTTCGACAAGTCGACGTTCCGAGCGAGACACGACCGGACATACAAAGTCCACAAAGACTGGGTGGGGGGGTCGGGGACAGAGCAGACCAGAGACGCCGGGCAAATGGGCAGCCGACGGCGCGACGGCGACCATAATGATGCAGGCCCTTCAGTTAGGCAGATTTAGGCGGAAGCGTTTCGACGCGGGTTTAGTAAAAGTAAAACGTCCTCTTTATTAACCATCTCTGTTGACTTCCTGTGGGTTTCTTTCGGGAATTGCTCGGTCGCAGTCGGCAATCGAGGCAGACAGGGACTACTTTATATTTGGGCCAAAGCTTGCCAGCTCAGTCTACTAGGACCGGCGAGAAGGCGCTGCATCTGACAGCAGCGCGCCACAATTCATCAGCCAAGGAAAATCCAATATACTTGCTAGTTGCTGTCCGAGACTTCCCTAGATGCCTCTGGTCAGTGGAAACCCGAGACAAGCCCCGACCGGAGTTAAGCAAACTCAGCAGGCAACCTCTCCGGGGTAAGACCAGTGATGGTTTCAGAGATAGGTTTCATCAGCAACTTTGCCACTCGCGCTTAGTGCAATTTAGCGCACCGGAGATTATAGAAAACGAGCTAAATTTCACAAAAAGTGCGCTAAATTGCACTAAATTGCACTAAAGCGCGAGTGGCAAAGTTGCTGATGTTCGTGCCCATTGCTAGGCAAGCACTGAGCTCCAACCCATCAAAGTGTTGAGTTAATTGTGGGTACCTAGTAGAGGCGGGCGCAAGTTGCTACCTTTCACAAGTTTTCAGGTCTTCGCGAGCTCCGGCCTAGGACATTGCATGATATCATGATTCGAAGTTGAGGCCAATCAGACCCCGAAGTCGCTAATATGTTGCTTCCACTGGTGTGAGCAGGAGATCATGGCAATCATTTGCATCACCTGTATTCCAAATCGCTTCAGACCGATTCCTCCTCCACTCTTTGCAAAGCGACTCGCAGACCAATCTGTCCCATCAAAATGGGTAACTCGGCCAAGCATAAGCTCGTGCATCCTCTCGTAGCCGTCAAAAAAGCCCTGCGAGCCTATACGCACATCGTAACCAAGTACCCCACAACCTGCAATGTAGCCGCTCGAAACACGCGCGGTCACAGCAGGGCTTCGCATTAGATCAGATAGATGCCTATCTATATCTACACCTCCTATAACTATCGTTCATCTATCTATATGGCCATAGATCATAGATAGACAGATACGCTTGGACGTAACTACGCAGATATCTAAAGCATCTGCCAGGAATACACATTGAGGAGACAGGTTGTCCATGGTCAGAGGGGTTCAAGCATATTCAAGAAGCATATCCGCTTAAGTTTCCAAGACCTTATCAAGTCATTGGCTTGGCTCCGAACGGTGGCGGTGAGACAGAGGCCGCCCTCCTGGCTGCCCAAGGCCGCCCTCCCGGCTGCCCGTTGTGCCCTACTAGTTCGGTCGGCTTCTATCTCGGAAGCGAAGCAAAACATTGCCTATCTTGAAGGCATGAGGCCTGAGACCTGAGCTCCTGAAAGGAAATGGGCAAATGAGCCAGAATATTTTGGAGTCCGCATATTGCCACTGGTCGTCTGCCGGTTTCACTTCTCCCCTTTCTAGTACCTCCCCGTCTTCTCTCTCTCTAGCTCATAAATCCCCAAACTCCTCATCTTGCTACAACATGGCTACTCCTACTGCCGCAGAAGATCTTGTCGCCACTGTCTTCAGCACGGAGGCGGAAGCAAAAGTGTTCTACACCGAGCTTCGGTCTGCTGGCCCCGAAGACCGATTGCAAGCGAGGTGCGCCGACGTTGCTCGGCGGGCCTTCCTTTTCTCCCGGACCTCGGGAAAGTGGGATCATTTCGATGTCGTCGTGTTTCGATCGAATGGCAAATTGAAGATCCGAGCAACGTGCAAGACTCGTCCAGCCTCTCATTGCGAAACTGTTGACTTCGAGACCGCACACCAACACGGCGTATCGAACTGGAACAGGGGCATCAAACAATGCCTGGCATCCAGGGGGGAAGGGGTGAACACGGTTAGTTCGCTTGAAATAATGTTTGCAGGCTGTTACAGCAGGTCACTAAAGATTTTTCTGTCTTGTACTTTCAGAACGTGTAACCATTGCTTTCTGCTGCAATCTTCGACAATGCGTTGTTCATGTTATACATCGTTCTTCACGTTGCAATCTCGAAGGAAGCGTTCACCCACGTAGACCCCCAACTTCAAACCTGGCTCGCCTACTCCTATCACGTCGCCAATGTGAATGCTATCCTCGGTAGTCACGACACCGTCAAGAGGCTACTCGTTCATCTACATAGGGAGCTGTCGGTTCAATTCGGCGAATTTCTTGTCAAGCGAAATCGCGGGATTCATCTGGTTATCGATGGTTGGGCCGCTCCCAACTGCATCAGTGTTCTCGGGGTCGTCGTAGTGTATGAACAAGATGGCGTCGTTCATCGTCACATACTCAAGTTCATCGAGTCGAAAGGTCGCCACGGCGGGAAAGAGCTCGCAGCGTCGCTTCATGAATGCGTCGAAGAGTTCAAGATCTCGCATCTCGTTCGAACCCTCGTGATGGACAACGCCTCGAACTGCAACAAGATGGCGGTGGAGTACAAGAACCTCAATGACTCGTGGTGGGGACCCGAGATGCGAGTTCGCTGCTTCGCCCACATTCTCCAGCTAGTGATGGGCGCACTTTACGCTGCCTTTTCCATGGCCCCTGCTCGTCCGCCTACTCCTCGGGCGCGCAAGAACACGACTGGCAAGCATATATCTGCTTTCGACGGTTATCCCAACGTCGAAGATGATTCGGATGCTGAAGATCAGAGGATCGACGACGAGATTGCTCAAGCTCTGTCCATTGCGACTGCCTCTGGTGACTACGACATTTCAGCATTGGAATTTACGGTGAACAATTCGAAGACTTGCTTGAGAGAGGCTTTGGATTAGGGCGAGTCGGTCGGCATCAAGATTCAACCCATCCTTCGACGAAACTGCATGACCATCATTCCTACGATCGCCGATTTTGCACAACATGTTTCGGGACTGAGAGTCAAATCCTCCGACAAACACAGATGGCAGCAGTCGGTCGTTGCCACCGCCAAGGACCGACCCGATTCCAAGGCGACGGAGCTTTCCCGCAAAAACGACTCGGAGACGTGTTGGAACTCTATTCACCTCTGCCTTCAGAGCCATGTTCTGTTCTCGAGTGCCATCGACTACTATATGGCGCGCGACGACACACCCTCGAACATCATGGACAAATTCGCCCTTCCTGATGACGCACTTGATATCGTTAAAGAGCTCCTTGACATTGGCGAATACCTCAAGACCCTGACGGTTCAGTTCCAAGATGCAACGCCTCGCACTTGGGATGTCATCGCCGAGTTCGAACGAGTTGAAGGCATGCTTGACAACAAAGCTCAAACCGCTTCTCCCATGGTGCGCATCGCAGCCAAGTCCGCTTTGATTGTTCTGGGCAACTACTACTCGAAGGTTGGCGACGATTCGATTGCTGCATTTGGGTCGATGTTCTTTCATCCTCGTCACCATCTGCGATTCTTTCAGCGACCTGGAACTGCTTGGGCCGAAACCGATATCAATGAGAAGCAGAAGAAGCTCCATGAAATCTACAAGAAGGTGTACCTTCCTCTCTATGAGGACATCCCCGAAGCTGGTCCTCCGTCCCCGATTGATTCCGATGCTTGCTCCGACCACGATTTGTATGGTGATGAAGGAGGTGACACACAAGGCTCTCACAACTACTACGAGCCAGATGCCTTCCTCCAGTACTGGGCTAGGGGATGCGTCAGACTGAACAAGAACGACGCCTACAAGGGGTGCCCTATCAAGTATTGGGTGACACAACGTGCGATTCTAGGGCAGAAGGCTCTTGCCGAGATGGCAATTGACTTCATCACAATTCCACCAACTGCGTGCGATGCGGAACGCGCTTTCTCCACCGGCCGCCGGACGATCAACCATATGCAGCACAGTACCTCTGCCGAAGTTCTGAACGCCAAGATGTGTCTCGGTAGCTGGGCTAACCCGACCGCTCCTATCTTCGGGGGCACCCCCGAGGGCTTCGCTCGTCATGCCCGACCCATCATCGCAAGTGAGTTCAAATGAGAGGAGTCATGCTAGCCCCAGCTACTTGCAGCGACTGAGGACCCAATAATCTTTCTTGCAGGCAAGCTCCGTGCTCCATCGAAGCGTGTCGTGGCAAAGAAGAGTTCTTCGGCAGTCCACAAAGCGAATAAGCGGCAGCGCCACAACGTCACTGGAGAATCCTCGCGATCGACCTCGCTCTCGCAAAATTCGCCGATTGAGGAGCTGGAACTCTCAGACACGGACGAAGAATCGTCTTGAGCGCTACCCAAGTATGCAACAGAGTAAATCTTCGTTTCTCCCATGTACATAATAAACCCTCAACAACTTATTTTCTCTCTGTTTCTCTGTTTCTGCCCCTTCATAGATTTTCCAACCGAGTCCTCTAGCTTTCCCTCATTTGCACTTGCTCTCCGTCGTCTGTCAATAGAATACAAGGCACGGCTGCCATTCTGCCACTTCGTCGAGTTTTTCTGGCGGCAGCTGGAGAGATCTTGTCATGGCTGCAACGGCCTTTTGTGTCGAGGACAAGGGAACAAGGGTCCGCCCTGTCATATCTATACACGCACATCTATGCATGCCTCCACACATCTAGTCATCATCTATCAAGTGGCGTTTATCTACGTAGATATCCACTAGATATCTATCTTTCATCTATCTGTTCTGCTGTAGATGACAGATCTATAGATAGCCCGAAAAAAGGCAAAATTATAGATAGATAAAAGATATCTACGCGCATATCTGATCTAATGCGAAGCCCTGGGTCACAGACTTGTGCCGGAACTCTTCTCGGGCGTAGACATTTGAGATGTGGACTTCGATGACGGGTGAGGTGCAAGCTTCAATCGCATCGTGCAGAGCATATGAATAATGAGCAAACGCCCCAGCTGTGTCATAGGCGTGAAGGTGCAAGTTGTTAGGTGATCAGTGATGAGGCATTGGGTTTACAGCCAAACGGCAGTTTTTGAACTGTTCCGGGGCGTGAGTCCTCACGATTCATCACAATTCCTTCGAGACATCTCGCATAGTGGACCTGCGGTGTCGAGCGATTCATCAGTGTCCGATGAATTCATGATTGAAGTGGTCGGACCGCTGCACTCACAAGCTCGATCATTTCGCCTTCGTAATTCGACTGAGCGCACACAATCTTGACACCAAGTTCGTCGCCGAATTTCGTAACTCGTTCTTCGATGTCCGCGAGTGTCATTGTCCCATATCTGGACAGAAAGGACGTGGCAGCAAAAATTCAAGGATTCAGTGTGTGACCCTGCGCATCATGGATACTGTTGCTTACTGCTTGGGATCCCTCGTCCCGAAAAGGTTGAGATTGGGTCCAGATAGAAGTAAGAACGTCTTTATGTCGCGAGGCTGGGTCTTGTATGCGTTTGCATCAACTTTGGTAATGCGAGAAACCCCTTTGTCGTCCTGTGGTACAGAGCGCGCGATCAAATCCTGGGATTAGCCTCTGCAGTCCCTTACGGCAAAAGACAGTTCCGCGTGCCGTACCTGGATTCTCCGGTGCACAAAGAATTCCGAACCTGGATCTATGGGTTCACAGTCAGCGCCTCCGGTTGTTTGCCTTTGGCCCCACAAGCAGTTGCTGAGGATCGTTTGCGTTTCGTTCTCATCTTGCAGTGGGAAGACCCGGCCGTCGATATGAAGTACTTGAAGCCAACAAAGGACGATTCCATCCTTTGCATCACCTCGGCCGGAGACAATGCATTGCACTGTAAGTTCATCTTCAACGGTGGTCAAGAACCTCCCCTCAAGAACTAATTTCTCGACCCGAACGGCAGACGCTATCGCTGGGGAACCGGGTCAACAACCAAGGCGTATCCACGCCGTAGACATGAACCCTTGCCAGGGTCACCTGCTGGAGCTCAAGCTCGCCTCAATCTGCGCTCTGGATTATGAGGACCATTGGAAAGTAAGTGTCTTTTGGCAGCGTTGCTGTAACAGGCAGGCTACCAGCACAAGCCAAGGTTATGGATACTTAACCTTAAATGTTTACGTCGATTTGCACGGGGATTAATTAGCTTTTTGGTGAAGGAAAGCACCCCCAATTTCGCGAACTGCTCGACACCAAGCTTTCACCGTTCTTGACCTCCCACGCGTACCAATTCTGGCGCAAAAACGACCGTGCGTTTGCATCCTCTTTCTACCTCCGGGGCTACTCTGGCTGGGCCCTCCGGCTGGCCAAGGTCGCGCTCAAGATCGGGGGGTTGTCCAAGAAAGTGGACGCGTTCGTCTCGGCGACCACACAAGCGGAACAGAAGAAGATTTGGGAAGACAAGTTTAGACCGGTTCTGCTCAGCAAATTCATCACCAAGCTCTTTCTGTCGAACTCTGCTTTCCTATGGAATGCGCTGGGTGAGTTCTCGAGAACCGGAGGCTCGGTCCCACTGAAGCCGGCAGAGCAAGTACAAGCGCTAACTGCTGCGCGGACGACAACGCTCCACTGTCAGGTGTTCCGACCAACCAAGCTCAAGTGTTCCTATCCGAGACAACAACCGAACAGTTTGCAATCGATACTCTCGACCCTGTGGCCCACAGCACCCACATCGCATCAGGAGCGTACCATTACCAGGTCTGCCTGACGCAGAGATACACTCATGGCTCCTGGCAAGTCACAAGTTCCCCGGCCTTTGCGAAGATTTCTCCCCATCGCCGAGTGGCAAGTTCTTACCGAGGTTTGCACCTTGCTCTTCACAGCCCAGAATACCTTACGCGAGCTGGTTTTGAGGCACTCAAGAAAGACAACGGGGCGAGACTGGATTCTTTCCGTCTTCACACCGATTCCATCATCAATGTTAGAACAAAAATGTGCCGAGTGCGCCCGATAAGGCTTATCTCAGCTTACCTGATTCCGCAACCGATTATGCATCTGTTTGGCAGGTGATGAAACGACTTGGAAGTAACTCGCTGACTATTGCGATCATTATGGACCTGCAAGATTGGTTCCGCAACTCGCTGGGCGACTCGGACGAAACAGTCAGGTCTAATCCTTGCGATTTGACTTTGACGATCCGCGCCCTCCGCAACGCACTTGCTCCTGGCGGTCGAGTTTTCTGGCGCAGTGCCGGTCTTGAGCCGTGGTACATCGCTCTCTACAAGCGCGAGGGCTTCAGAGTCGAGTCAGTGTTTTTCCTGATCACTTCGTTGACAATCCTACTATGACCGAACGCTGATGCCAAAAGTTCCCGTCATTGCTGTACAGATGCATCCACCAACGGGAGATAGGATCCAAGACCCCGATAGATCGGGTCAACATGTACGCATCATTCTATGTCGCGTACAAACTCTAGGAAACGTCGGGGCACCGATACAGGATCTAGATGGCGCTGAGCTGAAACTATGATTTCAGCCTTCGTGGTGTGGGTCCGACCTCTATCGTATTCTGTTATGCAAATCAAGTTCGTCTGCCTTCTGTGTTGGGGCGTCCGCCGTTCGCTCCGAACGTTGCGCAAGAGATACTGCTGCGGGTCCTGCGGCATCCGACGCAATGATGACATGCTTGAACACACATTGGGTCGCCTCGAGCCTCTCCAGAAACATCTGCGCAAAGCCTGAATTTGTCCAAAGACCCCCTCCCAAAGTCAAGACCGTCCGGTGCAGGTCGAGTCGGAGCTGGTCGACAAAGAGCAGAACCACGTTGACCAAGTGGGCTTGGGCCTCCGCCAGAATGCTCAAAGCGGTTCTCTTTGACTCTACGCATTCAACAACCGCAGGAAAGGCATGTTCTAGAACGATGCGCGCCGAATCGGCGATCCAAATCTTGCGCCGTGACTCCGTTTCGTGGGAAGCTTGAGGCGTCGAACAATCCGAATAGATGCGGTCGATCAGACCTTCTGAAGTGGTGGCTCCAAAGTAGCGTAATATAGCCCCAAACATCAGACAGGTTCGAGGTGCTTTTTGCGGTGTTGGGCCCTTGCCTGCCGACGCCATATGTAGCTCGTCAAAGTAAGAAAGAACCGAGCGAATACCGAGTCGGCCGATGGAATAGGCGGAACCTTCATCTCCCAAGACGGGGCCCCAGCCACCCCTACAGGCCACAAGCTTTGGTTCGCGTGTGGTGGGATGTATGCGGAATGCGAGTGATACGGAGCCCGTGCCTGCGCACATCACCACCGTGGCGTCAACGTGGGGAAGACTCGTCGACGCAGCGGCGAAGAGGTGCCCATCTGAAGCAAAGACGCACATAACGTCTCAGGTCAGCGTCAATGCACAAATCCATTGCCAGGACCATCAAAACCTGGTGTACTCGCCATTCGTCAAGATCAAATCTGTGGTGGGCATACGAAGCGCTTGACGGAGCAAGTCCTCAAAGTCGGATCCCTGCGTTCGCGAGTCCACGCCAGCCACGCCCACCCATGCCTTGGCGAAGCAGTGTCCCATCAAAGAGGACTGCTCTTGATCAGTATCCGATGTGAGGCTAGGGACAGCGTCAGGGGTCCGACCTTGCGGACCCGGGCAAGTCTCGTCACCGGAAAGCGGCACGAGAGTCAGAGCGGCATTGACGGCTTGGAGAATTCGTGTGACCGCAACCGGAGCCGTCACGCTCTTGCTGATCGGAGGAGACATTGGTTCCGATAGCCGAGGCGTCAGTCTCCACTGTTTCAAGTTATTCGGAAACGCGGCTCAACTCTGAAATGTCCGCTGACACATTGCATGGACCTGCCGAAGCTCGCGCCAATTCGACGCCAGCATGCGATGCGATCACGGCTCGTACGCCAGAACCACCGCCATCGACGGCTAGAAAGAGTGGAGGGTAACGGTTGAGGGGTGCCGGATGCGATTGTGGATGCGGATGCGGTTGAGTTGAGGAGTTTGACGGTGTCGGCTGATTCAAAGATTCCAGCATTGAGTGCCTTGGACCCCTCTTCGTCGCTTGACGAACTGTCGAATCGCCTTTCAACGTTCAATCACCAGCCGCAAGAAGCCGTGTGATTCGCCGGCGACAGCCGACGAGCAGACCACGGTCACACCTTCACGCGACAAGGACCTTAGTCAAGACACGACTCTGTCCGTGTCCTCCACCCAAGTGTTCACTGGTAGCTGCAGCCCGAAGAAACGGCGTACGAAACGCGATTGAGGTGAATTCGAGATGGGGAACGGGGTGGTGGGCGCAGAAGTGACTTATAAGGGAGCGCGCGCTAATAGCTAATAGCAGGAGCTAGCGCGAGTGTTCTTTTGTACACTATTAGTGCACGAGTGTGCTCTTCTTTGCCCTCTTGTGTCCTCGCCTCTGATATCGATCTATCTACCCCGACGACATCGACCTGGGCCCACGTTGTCCTTTTCCAGCGGCTCAGGTTCTGGATCTGCAACGTGGCGTCGTCTCGATCAAAGACAGTTGCTAAGCTACCGACACGTGACAGAGTCCTCCCCACTCATGCCCGCCGGCAGCTTCGACCTCTGATCGTCGGCGGAGACGCCACGGAGTTCAACCGCCAGCACGGGACGACGCCGACGCCGACACGGCTACAACGGACGCCCGTACCCTCCCGTACGGAGAAATGACCCACGTTCATAATCCGTATGCGGACGGGCCACCGGATTATTCCCAGCTGGCGCAGGATGTACCCTATTTTGCACCTTTGTACGTTCAGGCCCTTGCGCTGTGTTCCACCGTCGAGCTCCGCAGCTCTCAGGCTCGCTCAGCTCACAGCGCTAGGTCTCCGATAGCCTACGAACGACCCCATACGGGGGCTCGATCATCGATTACAAAGATGAGAACGCTTTGAGGTATGCTCTCGTACCTCCAACGCGACCTTTTTCCGCTCGGCCTGTGCATCCCACTTACCCCACGCCGACGCGCCGCGCAGAGCGCTGAGTTCAGCACTGCTTGAACGCGACTTCGGACTCCGGATTGAGCTTCCCAGAGACCGACTCTGCCCGATCGTGAGTTGCACCTGCTGGAAGAACTTCCCGTTGCAAGGCGGCGGCGCTGAAATTATGGGACATGGGTGTCAATTCCTGTGCTTCGACTCTCAGGTGCCGGGCCGGTGAGTTTGCGAACCATCTTGCGCTCGTGCGCCCCACTTGGCACAGCACCCCCTCCCCCCACATCCTCCATGTTGGCACCTGATTGATTACGCCTGACTCACATCTTGCCCCCGTCCCGAAAAACACCCAGAGTCGAATACGTTACCTTCATTCTCAGACTGGTCCATCTCAATCCACAAAGGTCGTCACATGTTCGCGGCCTCGACGTGTTCGTAGACCCTGGAGAGAGAATCTGTCCCATCGAGGCCATGCCGTGCGGGCACTGACAGCTTCCCGTCTTGCAGTGGCACAGGTGCTTCCGCAATCTATGCTCTACTCGTTTCGAAGATGCAAGCGGATGCCTTCGTATACGGATCGGAGGTCGACGAACACTCGCAATCTTGTGCCATACGCAATGTCAATGCAAACAACTTGACCGCACGGGTTCAAGTCGTGTGTTCGACTCGTGAGGAGGACCCTTTATTTCCAAAGGAAACCTGGGCGGATAACGAGCTCGACTTCACAATGTGTAATCCACCGTTTTACGAAAACGAGGTCGAGATCAGAGCTTTGGCGACGGAGAAGGACGGACAACCGAGTGCGGTGAGTACATATGCTGCTACCCGAAAGGTCGACGTGCTGCACGCTGATTCATCTCGGGCTTCGACAGGTCTGCACCGGCGCCTCCAACGAGATGGTAACCAAGGGCGGCGAGATCGAATTCGTTGGGAGGATGATCGAAGAGAGCGTCCGGCTTGGCAGCCATATTCGGTAGGCGGAGAAACGGTTGTTCCATTGGCAGGACCTTGATCGAGAGAAGCGTTCGCTGCTGAAGCACACATGTCAATCCACAGACTGTTCTCGTCGTTACTCGGGAAGTTTTCCAGCTTGAGTCCATTAATCGCCAAGTTGAAAACCCACAAAGTGCGTCCATTGCCACCGCGGGACCCAAAATCTCCTTTCGAATGCGGTGCTGAGTCCTCTCCACAAACTGGACTCACAGATCAGTAATTACATCGTCCACGCGCTCTCCTCGGGTCGAACAACTCGTCATATACTCGTCTGGTCACTCGGGGCTTGGCGTATACCTCAGGTATGCTACCGTCCCCTGCCGTCCCCTGCCCCCTATAGCTCCTACTTCTGGGATTTGGCTGCTGACGAAGGGCGAATATTCTTGGGCCGCGGGTATGCAGTCGCTCGCGCAAATTACACCGTTCACGACCAAGTTCTCCCCTCCGGTGAACTCCGCCACGTTTCGTGCTCCGTCAGGAATGGACGCCCCGACTCTTTATAATCTTGTCTGTACCATTCTAAACTCGCTAGATGGCGTCACGACCTCACATTCTGCACCAGGCGTGATTCAAATGAGAGCGGCGTGTAACTCTTGGTCCCGCTCGGCTCGTCGGATGGCGCGAAACCCCACTCAGACAGGTATCGCCGGCCAACACACCGCTGGAACAGGTGACAATCAGATCGAAGCCACTTTTACGGCTCTACAGGACGATGGAGAAGATGCCAGGTGCTCATTGCGAGGCGAGTGGACCCAAGGCTCGGAGCAAGTCAGAGCCGACTGGCTTAAACTGTGGGCTCATGTCACGCGCAAGATATCGGACCATAGGCCTTAGAGGGCCCACGTCTCATGCGCATACGACGCGACACATGCACCGTCATTGTTACAACATCGGAAGGCGTCAACGTACATTATGCTGGTATAGCGCACAGTCTCCTGGCAGGTTCAAACGCCGGTCGAAACTGGAGGGAGGGTCTCCCCGTTCGGCGGCGCTTTCCGCTTTTTCGATCTCGCAATTGCCCCACTGTTCGCTGGTCTTGCACCGAATCCAAATCGTTTCAAGGTCGCCATGGGGAACTTGGTCCGACACGTCGCGCAGACCGGCACCGGCGCGCAGAAGATCGATAGGCACACGGAGCACACGTAGCCGACATCAACAATTTTGCGGTGGCAGAAGCATGCCGCGCGGAGATCAACTTGATCTTGTGTCGGCTGATTTAGATGCTTGCGAGCGGATGGGCCAGGCAGGAAGGTCATCTGTGGAGGTTCGCTTCCGTGCTGAGTGAGCTCGCAGTCCGAATTTGGATAGAGCGAAAAGTGCAACGAGTTTTGCACCGATACACGCACGATGAGGTATTGCAAGAGGCCCCGTCGCTGAGCGATCTTGAAATACGATCCGCCTGTGAGGTGGCAGGCTTGTTGTAAAAAAACCGCATCTCGCCCAAAGATTTTGCAGACATCAATGGGAATACTCTAGAGACGGCAAAATGTGTCCCACGGGCTTGCGCATTAGGTACGGGGAAACTGGAACGCAATACGGACCGTCCGCTCAACAATTGAATCACTGACATTCTTTTGTGCGGTGAAGATGCAATTCATAGTCGAGACGTATTGCGTTGAGGCGTCATCGGTCACGCTAAAAACCAGGATCCGTGGTCGAGGCTTGTTCAGGTTCGGCGTAAGTGTCGAGGCCGAGTTCAGTCGATTCACATCTGTGAGGACGGAAGGGAACTGAGGACGTTCAGCACCACCGTGACTGTATGCGAATCGTGGAAGGAATGCCGAAAACGACGCACGACACAGCACCATTGCGAGGGCGCCGACCATGCCGACATCGGCTGGGATCGACGTGGGCCACTTGTCAGCGACATGGTCCCAATTTTGCCTGTGGACCGCCGATGGCCTGATGAAAAAGAGCACGCACCTTTCCCAACGTTATCGTCCGACTGCTCGACCATCATATCCCTCACACCGTTTGTGGTACCCTCGTTGACGATCCTGAACTGCTGATAGGTGTTAGCATCTCTCGCGGATGAGAGTGGCTCGACGGAAGGTGCAGCCGAAGGTGCGAGAGAGGACGAGTAGAGCAATTTCCTAGTTCAAGGAACGGTGTCCAATAGAACAGAACAAGTCAGTTCGTTTGCATCGTGCCCTGCCCGGGGCATCGGCCGCCGAGCCGGTGGCTGCTTGGGCTCGACCAGGCTGAAGCGAGGACTGACGACATCGAATATCCCGCTCCGAATACGGCGATCTGGTTCTCATGGCGCAGCGCAAGATGGGCATTGGCAAAGATGAGCACCTGATCCAACGCCTGTTCGAGTGAGAGTTGATCGTGAGTCTGTGGATCGGCGACCGACGACAGCGACCAAGCCAGTGGATTCAAATCGAGCTGTGGGGCGAGGGCGATCACGCGAGGCCAAGGTCCACGTCAGCGAAGGGCATCACTCAGCAAACACAGCAGCAGGCACGGTAGCAACGGTGGAGGCAGAAGCGCACTGACAATCACACAAAGCAGGTCCCCAGCATCGCCACCCGCTGCGTCCGTCATCGTAGCACACTACAGCTAGCGGGGAACGAACAGGAGTGGAGCCAAGTCGCTGAGACCACAACTCCAACTCCGGCCTGCCTACTTCTCGTCTGCTCTCGTAGGCTCTCGTTCCATCGCTTTGCCGCCCGAGTGTAATGTAATTCAAACAGGACACTAACGAACTACCTGGACTCATATTTTACACATTGATATGGACATACTGAAGAAATACGACAGCCGATTCCGTGTAATTATGTGATAAGGTCTCAGTATATAATAGCGAGAACTGGGCGCGAAGCGGGGTGGCGGATGCGAGAGCGACAAGATTGTCAAACTTGAAGCGACATGCTCGCTGCTCCATGTTGTGGCAAGCGCATATACTTCTAAGCGTCAAGGTTGGCGAACAAGACAAGAGTCGGCTGACCCGTCGTGGTCGACTCTTCCAGATCTTCCAAAGCGATTTGCAAGTCCGAGTCGTTCCCAATCAGGATACGGTCCCCGTCTTCGTCCTCGTAGCGAAGTCGCAGACCGGTGCTGTCCCGAATCGCGTGACCGCAGAGACGTAGTTTCTTGAGCACCTTGTCCAGGAGCTCACGGTGCGAGATCCGGCCCGAAGCTACGACTATGAACGTGTCGTTCCCAAAGTTGATTTTAAATCGGAACATCGTCGAAGAAATGGCTCTCCCCGAGGGATATGTCTCGTGCTGGGCCGAGAATTGTTGAAGCGACGAAGGTGACGGCAAATGCCCGTTCGCTGCGGGCTGACTTGTTGACATGCTCGAGGTCGCTGAGGAGCGCTCGGTACCGATACTGGATGAGCTGAACCGTTTCAGGTTCGATGAGGTCGCCGAGGATTGGGACGCCAGCGTCGCACCCGAGTTCGTGCCTCCTGGCTTGTGACCGCCCATCACTTTGGCCGAAGTAAGCTCTTCGACCGGACTCGGCTTACTTGCGTAGGGATGGGTGGCGCGGTGTTGATCGCCACCGCGCACGGACCACTCTGAATCCAAGACCTGTGGCAAGCTGTCGCCCAATATTGATTTGGTGGATTCTACGGGACTGCTTGCGGAGCGTGTTCGAGCCACTCGAGGTGGCGAAGGCTGAGTCATAGCGTTCGAGGGCTTCACCTGCTCGATGGGAGATCCGGCGCCGTGAGCTGGCGTATGGGTCCCGCTGGTGAACTTTGACCGGGTGAACTTTGCAGGAGACGCTATGCGCTCGTCGCTGGCGTTCGGTCGCAGTCGTTGCACTCTTCCACGCGCATCGATCGGAATCGATCGAATGCTGCCGGAAGCATGTCGCGTAAGGCCGGCGTACATTGTGCTGTTCGGCGTCGATCGACCAGATTCGGAGATGAACTCTGAGTCGTCGCAGTTGCTGCTGCTGGGTCCTGCGCTGGGGAGCATTGAGCCGTGCCAAGCATACGGCGAGGACATGCCGTCGCCCTGGAAGCTGGACAAGGACGGGGTCGTTGACATCTCCGATCTTCGACTTGCCGACAGATGGTTCGTACGACGGCGGGTCACCACTTCGTCCACGGCCTTGGCGACCGATTTCTCCCAATGCTTGAGCACGTCCTCACTTCGACATTTGATGGTAAACGCCTCTTCACCCACATCGCCCCGCCATCGGATCTCGAGAAGGTTTTGAGCTAGGGCGTCGAACAAGCCAGATGCCCGCGAATAGTGAGCAGAGTGGGGACAGGAGACTTGGGGCTCTCGAAGACTCACATGTGCGATGCGTCGCCGTTGTACCTGTCACATTGTGCACGAAAATGCGACCCTTCAACACCAAACCAGAGACCTTGCGACTCCCCGTCTTGCCCTTGACGGACCCAGCCCTCCCACTTCTCCTACCCACAGGAGCAGCCTCTTTGCAGCACAGGATGATGCGTTCAAAGAGGT
This sequence comes from Microbotryum silenes-acaulis, assembly GCA_003665825.1. Lineage (NCBI taxonomy): Eukaryota > Fungi > Basidiomycota > Microbotryomycetes > Microbotryales > Microbotryaceae > Microbotryum > Microbotryum silenes-acaulis. Next base: position 1,437,774 of record QPFY01000006.1, read on the forward strand.
ACACGAAGTACTCGCGCTCCGAATCATTCTTTTGAACATTGAAGACGTCGTGAAGCAGAAGCTCGCCGAACGAGTCGATGTCGTGCCCCTTCCAATCTTCGACTCGTTTTCTGAGATCCACCACAGCTTGATGATTTTCTTCGTGACGTTTCATCTCGTTGACTCGGTCCGTCACTCGCATGATGGCAGCATGCCCCGCCTTGAGCTCTCCATGATAGGGCGACTCTTCGGGCGTGTTCTTGAGAAGCGACTGCGCAAACCATTGAATACCAATCTCAGTCAGGTGAGAAACGGCCCTCGAGCTCATCTTAACGTCCAAATCCTGACGTACACCAATAAGCAGAGGATATTTGCATATTCGCTGAACGGGTTTGATAAGGAGCGGTGCCAACTCCGAAATGGGATCGAGCACATGCGCCAACCGCTGCAAGGGATCGGGACGAATTGCTTAAGTCACCCAGTGCTGGCCTTTCACACTTCCCGAACCAGCTCACCGAAAGGGCTGCATTTTCTGCCATCGCCAACTCTTGCGCAGAAGTCAGGTTGGCACAATACGGCTCGTAGATAGAAAAGTGCTCCTCCTAGGGGGGAGGGGAAAGAAAGGCTCGAGGCATCAGGGTGTAGTCTTCATCGCAAGAGACGCTAAGGGCGTAGATCACGTACCATCTGCAAGAACAAGTTTCCAAAGCGTTGCTCCTCTGGCGGCCGCGAGGCATTTGCCTCTACACCGATCAGTACTCGGCGTTGGAAATCTGCCAGTGTGTTGAGGTTGAGGAAGAGCGCGTGCACTTGATCTTGCGATAGAACCTCATTCGCTTGAACTTGTCGTTGGTAATCCTGCACGAGCACAGCCCCCAGAGGTGTCGTACAACCTTAGATAAATAAGCGGCCCGAGGAAATGGCTTCCCACTCCACAAGACTCACCTGTAGCACCTCCAGATCCTGAACATATTTCCGTTCCGAGTCCAAGATCTCGCGCACGATCATTGTTCGCTCGTCGGAAGGCCCACTAGTCGGCTTCACCGGATCAGACTCGGCAACAGGCTCAAGAAGGGCCCCTTGTATCTGGAGCATATCGAGCAGCAAGTTCACGGTGTGGATGACCTGCAGCGAATTGGGGAAGCCGCCATGAGTAGGCGCCTTCCGACAGCTTGGCAAAGCAGTCTGCTCAGAAACTCACCTTGACAACCCCGTTCGTGTCCTGTCCGTACAGCTCGTGAATTGCAAAAAGCTGGCCGTCGGGCCACTTGAGATCTTGCTTACACGCCATGATGAAATGAGCGGTCCCCCGCTGGCACGCTTTGAGATTTGAGATCGTCGCTTTCGGATTGATGTCCAGTTGGTGGTCGAGGCCGAGAGCATTGAAGAGGAAGCATAGGGAGGATCCAAGACGCAATGTGTGAAGAGATCGTGATACGGGATCGCTTGAAAGTCCGAGCACCGCTTCGGCTTCCGCCGTCGCTGGTCCGTCCAAGAAGCGTTCGGCGAAGCCAGGCACACGGCGTAGGCGCATGAGCACCACCCGACAGTTCTGGTACAAGGACGAAGACGCCGAAGCGACCTTGTTCAACGCCGAGTTGGTCGCGATCGGCGGTGCATCGGCTATCATCAGAGATGTAGCTGTTTCGACAGTAACCGGGGTGGATTGGGCCTGCTTCTGCGACAGAAGGTGAGACCGCGACGTCGAATTAGCCGCGATCGCCCCACCACCACTGTTTCCGACCCCTGCTCCAGCGCCTGATGCCGGTCCGTAGTGAGCGACGGCGATCGAAGATGGCGAGGGTGTCGAGATCAAAGGTGCGGATCGAAACAACGATGTCATCGCCTGGACGTTCGTCCCGCGGGTCGACTCGGCGATGACGAACGCCACGGGCGACGGGCTGGATGAATGCGCGGACGGACGCTCCCGTCTTCGCACCTCGATCGCGAGACAAAGGCCCCTGGCACGGGGAAGCTGAACCGGGAGCTGAGAGACGGAGGCTGGCCTGCGGCACCAAATGCAGTGCTTGATCACCAAGATGCAGTCGAAAGCGATGGTAACAGTAGTTGTCGGACGCCGAGCTAGAATCTTGGTGTAGGTCTGTGATATGCGCTGTGTGAGCGTCTGTTGTGGTGGTGGGAGCGCAAGCCCTACTTTAGGGCGATCAAAGGAATGCAGTCAAGCCCAAACGGGCGAGCCCAAGCTGGCCGGCACCCCAGCTGCTTTGCGCCAGCGGAAGTCCGGGGTGCGCTCGCCCGAGTCTCGAATGTCCGAACGCGAACTTGAACCGTCGGTACTTCTTGGAAGCGACAGGCTACAGCAAGTCAACAGGTGGACAAGACGGGGACGAAGTGATGCAAAATCGCGTCCACGGTCGCCAGTTGGTGGGTTGAAGCTGAGGCACTCACAGTGAGTCAGTGACACAGTCTCACGTGCAGTGCTTCAAGACTCTCGTGTTGAGTCTCTGCCCGATCTCATCTACAGGCGCAAGCGGCGTGCGCGCCGCCCGGGTGCCAAGCTGTGATCTTAGTGATCGCCGGGAAATCGAGATCTTTAGCGTCGAGATTTTGAGCCCGACGACCTCGAAATTTGGCAGACAGTCCCCTACTCACCTGGCGGGTTGCAACTTGCGATCGTAGTTTCTCAACGCGGTGTAAATTCAAGGTCAGGTCTCGGGACAAAGAAGATTGAGGGTGACATGCAAAGATGTACTTGATCCTTGCTGTCACGCGAACGTTTCGGCCGCTTGAACTTGAAGAAGCCTGGCCTGGATCCGACTCGGACCTGCAGCTGGGAGCTTCGCCGCGCTCCACGGCGCATCGAAAGCAGAGAGTACTTATACGTACTATTTGCAGCTCTGAGCTGAAAGTCTTGCGTCCGGTTTTAAACATCGCCCAGAATTGGGGAAGAATGTTTGCGACGAATTAAGCCGCCACTTGAAGGCCGCGCTGGAGCGCTGCTGCCATCGAGTGGCAGTGGATCGCAGACGGTCACGATGACCGTTTCTGGCTCCACGGCGCAGGTGCGCTCTGTGCAAAGGTTGTATCACTCACCGCCGACTGAGTCGACATGACAGGCTGTAGGTGTGTCCGCGGAAAGTTGAAGCATTGCTGGGAGCAGAGACGGTCATTTGCAACTGAAAAGTGTCCTCATAACCGAAGATCGCAGGTGCAAAAATTCCCTGCTCGCGACGAAAGACGGGCAACTCAAACGACACCGAAAGAACCGGTTTGTATTCCAAACAAGAATCCCTCGGAGCACACAAGATGGAAGTTTGGCCCTCGACCCGGGCCACCGTGATTTGGGGCGGCCCGGATCGAGGGAATCCTTTTTCGTGTTTGCATCTAAAAAGGAAGCAAGGAGAAGACGGGCCAGGCTTTTGACCCATCGCAAAACACCGCCATCTTCATACATTCACCACCCACTGTCCATCGACGGACACACACAAGCACACACGCGACACATACGTCCAGCACATTCTATGATTCGATTTCGCTGACGTCGATCCAAGCTCAGGCGAGAGGTTCACCAACCAAGGCGACCGCCTACTTGAGCACGAGATGACTGACGACCGGATCGAACCACCATATAGACCGAGGGAAGAGGGAAGGGGAAGGGGGGAGGGAGTGGGGGAGGGAGTGGGGGAGTGGGGAAGGGGAGGAGGGAAGAGATTTTGAGACAAGGAAGGAGCGGGAAGCGGAAAGAAGAAATGCAAATGGGAACGAGGGAAGAGAGGGGGTAGACATGTCGATTCCTTTTGGTTGGAGAAGCGATTTACATCTGTAGGATCGATAGCATACGTTTAGGGGCGTCAAGGATCCGTGCTACTGCTTAAGACCCGCTGAACCGGGAAAGAAGACGAACCTTGGGGGCCTCCTTGAAGGCGATGGCCTGCTCCTGGCCCATGGCGGCGATGATCGTGACGAGGAGCTGACAGGACGTCACGAGACGAGAAAGCGTAAGTATCGGCACACGACAAGCGGTCAAGCGTCTGTCCATGGCCTGCTTGTCACTCACATCGGTTCCGTCATCGAAGGCGGCTTGGATCTGGTCGCCGATCTCGGACTCGGGGAGACGGACGTCGTCCTTGGCGGTACCGTCGGTGGTCATCAAGTTGAGGAAACCGTCATCGACTGTGTTCAGAAAGAATCAATCGTGTTCGTTAGCAAGATTTACGATCAGTGCACAAAGGACGAGGCGTGCGAGTGGGCCACAACGCACTGTTGATGAGCTGGTATTCCGAACGAGTGACGTTCGGGACGTCCATGTTGTGGGTTGAGGGCGAGATATCTTCAAGCTTCTTGCCGGTGAAGATGTCGGTGGCGATCAAGTGGACCTTGGCGTGTCCGTGCTTGCCGGTCTTGGAGGTCGACATGTCAATGATCTACAGAAAGGCATCCAACGAGGTGCGAGGTGACGGAACAAAGGACGGGATGGAAGTGTGGGTGCAGCACGGGTCAGCAGTGGTACGAGTTCGGGGAGAAGAGCAGTGTTCTGTCGAAGATGCCGTTCGCTTTGGCGTGACGGCAAAGCGAAGAAGAGAGCCAGCGGTGGGAAACAGGGTGCGGGCTGATGGACGTGCGCTCGTAGCGAAGTCCGGTCGAGGGTGCGCTCGTGGCCTTGGCCGCGTTTCGGACCAGTCTGGCCGAGCCACTTGCGGGGTCCACACAACTCATGCTACGACCCAAATATACGACCACGCTGATGTGTACACCCGCAACAGTGACAGACGATGACGATGCAGAAAGTTAAGGACAATGAAGAAGCTATCCACTGACCTTGCAGGCCTTGCCCTTGATGACGACGTGTCCACCCTTGCGGAGCGCAGAGCACTGCATGGGGTAGGTCAACGAGGCACCAGCGTTGGCCGACTCGAAGGTGGTCTCCTCATGCTCCTGGTCCCTGGTTTGCTGTTGGTTCCGAAGAGGCAATGTACAATCCAATATCCGAGTCGAGGTGAGGAGAGTGATGCAGGTGTCGATTAGCGAGAGGGCGAGGGAGACCCGGGAGGATGTCAGTCGACGACCGGCCGTTCGTTTCCGAGGGTGGGCAGGCAGTATCGCAGTAGGCGAGCGGCCAGCACCAAGTCAGCGCGGGCAGGCGGCGAGGGCGAGGGCCAGAGCGAGGTGAGTGTCGTCGCCGGGCGCGGATTGGGCGTCAGGGAAAAAAAGGGCGATCGCGGCGGAGTAAGCGACGAACGAGCATCACAGCAACGACCGACAGAGAAGAGAGTCCAGTCGAGTCAGCAACATGGCTCTGGTCGCGTGTGGCACTATCTCGCTCGCCGCGCTTACCTCGGTGTCAGACATGATGGCAAGGAATGAGGTGGTTGGTGTGGAAGGCAGAGGAACCGCAAGCGCAAGGCTGGCCTTGTACGCGAGACGCGCGGCTCCGCCGTATTGGGCGGGCTTGGGCGGGTCCCGCGCAAATCTATCCTTACCGTTCAAACTCGTCGCGGAGTAATCGCGTTTACAGACCGTTCATTCCCCGCGCGGCTCAGGGCACGTGACCTCAGCGCTCAGTACATACCCGCGACTTCGCAGCCGGCTCGACCATTCGCAGCCATCGAGCTCAAGATTGAGCCGACCGGCGAACGATTCACTGGCCTCGCTCGCTCCAGCCTTCCATCGGAGATTTGGCCCTGGAAACGCACGCCACTCCACCCACGACTGCCCACTGCCCACTATGTCGAGCTCCCTGGCCGCGCAACTCGCACAGAGGACCACACTGGACTCCGTGCGATTGCAGTCCGCAAAGTCGCTCAAGAACCCACCTTCGTTCATCTTCTCGCCGCGCCATGCGGCGTCCGTTTCGACCGCGGATCTCCATGCACTCGCTTCCAATGCCTGGGACCAGCTGTCGAACCTCGACCCTTTCTTCGAACGCTACCATGCTCGCATCTTGGGGGAGGAAGCCAAGACGATCGATCGAAGCGCCTTGACCAAGGAGGACAACGATCGGCTCGGCCAAGTGCTCGACAAGGTGCTCCGGGCCCTGGGGAAGCACATGCTGCTCAAACCAGCTGGAGTCGTACTTGAATGGCTCTTACGCAGATTCAGGTCAGTTTTGCTGTTCTGCTGGGCTCTGTCCGCTCATGACAGTCGTAGACGCGAAGTCTAACCCGACTTCTCACCTACGACGACCGCCGCTGACGACCGCCGCCGATGTGTGACGCATTCACTTCTCATAGGGTCAATGATCTCAACACCGCGTCTTTGATCGCCTTGTTCATGCCGTACCACACCACCGCTCATTTCCCGTCCGCTTTGAACCTCATCGCCGAGCCGACCCTGCGAGAGACCGCGCCGTTCTCGCTCTTGCTCGACGCCCGAGCCTCCTTGGCGCCCCTTGCCTTGCCCGACCTCATCTCCCTCCTCCCTCCGTTCAACCCTCGTCCGACAGCGCGAGGCCTTCTCGACTTCTTGCTTCGACTGCCACTCTCCCACCTCGAGGCCGACGAGAAAGTCCACAGAGCGTTGATCGGCTTCTGGCTGCAGTTCGTAGCTGCTTACGTCGACCGCGCCGGCACGAAACTTCCCGAGGGAGAACGTGCTGCCGTCCTGTCTACGATTCTCGAGGTGCTGCGGTCGTCGAGGGATCAGCCCGATCTGTTGATTGCGACCTACATCTTGCTCGCCCGCTACGCGCTCCATCTACCCTTCGAAGGCGAGACGCTGCGAGTGGTCGTCAGAACGATCGTCAGCAACAAAACAAGGCGAGATACCGGCGACGAAGAAACCGACGCTGCTTTCATCACAACCCTCATCGTTGTCACCCACCTTGGTCAGGGTCTGGTCGATGTCGGCGAGGGCAAGAAGTTCCTCGGCGGTAGTGGCTGGAAGAGCTTGATGAAGGTCGAACGTCTTTGCGATCTGCTCATTCAACTATGCAATCAGTACGATGCACAAAACTTTATGACGCCCTTCCTCAATACCTTGGCGGCGCAGGCGTAAGTCTTAATAGCTCTAAGCGCTTCCCCTGGGGGCTTGACTGATCTAAAAACATAATGGACACAGTGTCGAGTCGGAAGCCGAAGCCGCTATCCTGTCCAAGCTTTTGTTGCCGACTGGTGAATCCGAGCACATTTCGCCCACGGTACTCCCCGACACCATCGTGACGCTTCTGGCACGATCCGTTGTTTCCGCTGCACTGTGCGCGTCGTCAAGCCAATCAACCCAACCTTTGGTGCGCGCACTTTCGCAAGTTCATCAACGATGGCCGTCGATCTGGTCGAAGGAGCTCAGCGTGCGCACGAGCACTCTCCCGGCGAACGACAAGCCAAAGCTGTGGTCCCTGGTCAACGCCGTGCTCTCGGGCGGACGCACTGTTGCGAATGATACGGAGTCGTCAAGCGTGTTCATGGCCGCTTCCGATCCCGATGCAGCAGTGCGAGTCAAAGCTCTCAATGATGTGCTGCTGTCAGCGGATAATATAGCCGCCTCGAATCCCTCCTTTGTTCACGACACTTTGGTCGCACGGCTTTCGGAGTCGGATGCTTCCGTCGTCTCCGCGGTCTTGGCTCCTTCCGCCCTCTCGATCCTTAACAACTACGTGGGTGGCGTCGATCAACTGCAAGCACTAAAAATGAGCCTCGGTGCAACTGCACCCATCGCTTCTGTGAAGCTCGTCCTGGCCTACCTCGCCAATCATTTCGTCGTTCAGTTTCCCGAGCTCATCGACCGCGTGGTTCGGGACGTGTTTTGGAGCCGCCTCCTGAGCGCCAAAGCAGATCACGCCCAGCGAGTCGTGGCATGGGTTGCACTTAAAGGCTCTAAACTCGAGACGGCTTCGGCTTGGTTGAACGGCGTAGGATCCTCGTTTGACCTCAAGCTCGATCCCAGCAATAACGGGTTTGCCGCGGGTGCTACCCGTGCCAACGACGCCGTGGTCGACACCTTAGCGCGCAATATTGCTGGCTTGGCTCGAGAGCACTACGAGGTTGCGCAAGACTACCTTCTGTCGAGTGTCACCCCTATCGCGCAAGCCGGGGAGACATCTCTGCCAGAGGCCAGCTCTCACTTGCTGTCCAGTCTCGTCTCCGCTCGCATTGCGGGCATGATTGAGCCAAAGCTGCGTAGTCGCTTCGCTCTCCACGTCTTCGGTCGCATCACCGAGACTGCCTTCGGAATCGAGTCATTCGAAAACGGTCAGGTCGAGCTTGTAGCCGACCTTGCCAAGGGCCTGCCAGCAGCGGCGGTAGCGGATGCTGTCGTGTTCCGCCCTAACCAGCACCACACTTTGCGATGGGTACGGACAGCGCTCCTCTTGAGTGTAGTGGAAACAGTACAGAGTGATGAGAGGATACGGTGGAATTGGCTCGCTCCCCAAGACGGCGACCACGACTCGGATCTGCAGGACTTTGTTCTTGCGGTCTACCAACTCGCCCACGCTCGATCAGCGACGAAGTCCGCTCCTTCGACACTTGCAAGCTCCCTGCTCCGATCGCTATTTGGGCACATGGTGGTCGTTGACGTCCTTGCGTTCCTAGCATCGATCTTCACCTCAAGCACTGTGCCTCTCGAGCTGCGTGTCATCGCCTTGCGGGATGCGGCTGTGTATGTGCAGGCCCAAGCCTCACCCGATCTGCGCAAACCTGTCGATTGGCAAGTCGTCGTTCCAGCTATCGTCTTGGCACTTACCTCGCCTGATCGTCGCGTCCGAGTTGAAGCCATGGGTCTGGTCTCGGCCGTGCTGCAGGCCATGCCCAAGTCGACAGGTCATATTTACGGCCGCGAGAAGTTTTACGGACCTTTCTCAAGCTCGGTCTTGCAATACCTCGACGTCGCCGATACCACCGAATATCTGACCAAGATCGCGGCTGCAAAGACTGAGATCTTGATGGACGGATCCTACCTGATCTCGATTCACGAGTCCTTACTGGATGCCTCGTCGAGCAAATCATCGGCTAGTCACCCTAGCCCGTCCAAGAAGAAGACAACGCTGAAAGTCAAAGTCGCGACGTTCCTGCTGTCCCATGCGTTGGCATGGAGGAGTGATTTGGAGACTCGCTTCACGTTCTTGCGCATATTGTCGCGGGTCCGAGACTCGTTCAAAGCCAATTTGGTCTTGCCTATCTTGCGTCAAGTCATAACCGAGTACACAGCCGAGGAACGGTTCAACCTTTCCAAGGACGTGGATTCGAACGTTGTCGCCCAACTCAGCCGCGAACTGCTGCAACCTTTCGACGGCGCGAGCAAGAAGTGGATCGAATCGAGCGCGGACAATCAGGCCTTCGAGACCTTGGTCAAGTTGATGAGCCTCGAGGAACTCTTCGGGATCGGCGGCGCTCTGCGCGAGCAGGCATTCACGATCCTTGGCGCATCCCTCTTCTCAGTGGTCCGGGGCGAGGACAGGCTCGACGTGTTCAAACGGCTCATTCGTCTTGGTGTTCATCAGGATGCGCGGCTCGCGGCGGCCCCATTGGCGGCGGTGCGCGCCATTAAAGTTGATGCTGGAACGGTCACTTTGGTCCTCAACGAGCTCAAGTTGTCCTTGGCGTCCCCGGTCAGCAAAGGCGCAAAACGAGGACGCACCTCGTTGGGCAACTCGTCTGTCACCTCAGGCAGCAGAACCGACCGCGTCCCGGAGCTGGTGGTTATACTCGAGTCAGTGGACTTCGCGAAATTGGAACCCATCCCCAACCTTCTGTTGGCGCTGTTCGATCTCCTTTCCAGCATGATTGAGGTCCCCGCCCCCGCTCAGGTCGATGTGCAATACTCGGGCCAACTTGTGCTCTCAAGCCTGTCTGCTCTGGTGTCGCATGTCGATCCCAACGCGAACACGATAATCACCGACTCAATTCGGATGTCACCTGTGCTCGACCTCATGCGCACTTCGACGAACCCGCAGACGTATCACCAAGCATTGCTTTTGCTCGCCCAGCTCGGCCCGCTCGTACCAGATCTACTCGTTCACCACGTCATGCCCATCTTTACGTTTGTCGGCGCGAACGTGATCCAGCGGGACGACGCTTACAGCTTGCGCGTCGTTGATCAAACGCTAGAGAGCATTATCCCGGCCCTAGTCAAGTCGACGAAGCGCAAGTCTGGGGACCGCGAGGCGCTTGTGGCGAACCTCAAAGATCTCTTGCAAGTGTTTGCGGATGCTGCCGAGCACATGCCTCGGCATCGACGCATCAAGTGAGTACCGCTTCTTGGCTCAGCTCTCCATTTCATTCTCAGTGTTAACCACAAGCATATGCCTTGCCTTCTTCAAGGCTAATCGTGCGACTCGTCGAGACGCTTGGCTCCCAAGATTTCCTGTCGGCCATGGCCATGTTGCTCGCCGAGCGCGATATCAAGACCGCCGACGGCAGCCCGTTGTCTTCGCTGGTGCTCGAGCACTTCTCGATCGAGGTCCAACTAGCGGCTTTCCATCAGATCGTGGCCGAAGTTGGACATTTGCTCGAAGGCGAGCCATCTTTCTTGGATGCGCGCGCAGCGTAAGTTCCTGTGTTCCTGTGACGCTGGAACGACGGTCTACGACCAGGAAGCTTACTCGTGATTTTTGGGATCTGCTTCACAGCACCATGGAAATGGAGAGTGAGGCCAACAACGCTATGACACTGCAAGTTGATCGGCAACTGTCGCTTCTCGCATCCACGCTCGAATCACGACAGCTACTTGGCAAGGTCGATGCGGCTCATGCTGCCGGTTTGGAAGATGTCGACTCCAGCTTGACCAGTCTCATCCGGGCCCTGTTGAATTTGGTGCCACCGCCGACTTCGACCTTGCCGCAGACTGCGAAGTCCGAGCTTGTGGCTGTGACGAACTCGTGCATCCAGTCGACGGTCCACCTCATGTCGACGAGCTCATTCTCGGAGGCGATTCTTTGGCTGCTCGATCAGTCCGACGCAACGATCCAGCCCCGCGCATTCGGTCTCTTGCGCACCCGCTTGCCCAAGATCAAGCCCGCCAGGCGGGCCGAGATCTCACCGGCGGTGGTGTGTGTCGTAGACCGGGCGCACACTCTGCTGTCCGAAAAGACCGAGAACCGCGACGGGGCGCTCGAGACGTTGCTCGTCATTGCATCATCGGTTTATCCCCACGAAGACACCGCCTTGGCCAAGGTTGTTCCGTACCTCATCGCAGTGGCGTCATTGGCAGAGAATGATGTCGCTACTCGGGTGCTGGCAATCAACATCGTCACGAAGCTCACGAGCCGTCTCGGTCCTCGTCTCATCCCTCTTGTCGCCAAGATCGTGCCTTTCGCCATCGACACGCTCCACTCGGTCGCCAAGCAGCCCACCGGCTTGTCGGCCATTGCGGCTCCAATTTTCGAGACACTTCAGGGCCTCTTCTCCTCCATCCCCAACTTCATCGGCGCGCATACCGACAAGGTGTTGCAGCTCGCTCTCTCGCCAGACGTGCTCGTGCTCGCCGGAACCAAGGGGACGGCGGTCAGCAAAGTCCGCGCAACACTCCTTTCCACTGCCGCAAAGAGGCTTCCTGCCAAGGTCCTGTATCCCTCTATCATTCGGATGCATGCCTCGCTAGGATCGAGTCCCACTGCTTCAGGCGTCCTCGGTCTGCTTGACGTTCTCAATCGCGCTTTGCGATATGGCAAGGTTCCAGACATTGCAGAGGCCTACCGGTCCATTTTCAAGCTCTTCCTTGCCATCTTTGATCTTCGTCAACTCCAGCCTTCGTCGCTCCTCATCGAAGACCTTGATCGCATCGAAGACACCGGACTGGGCGCTTTCGTGCAGTTCATCCTCAAACTCAACGAGCAGACGTTCCGACCCCTGTTCCTGCGCACCTACGATTGGGCCGCGATCGATCTCGTGGAACAAGGCGAGGTTGCGCTCATCCCGCGTCGCATCGTGCTTTACAAGTTGATGGATCGACTTTTGACGCAGCTGCGCAGCATCGTCGTGCCTTACTTCTCGTTCATGCTCGACCAAACCACCGAGCTGCTTGTGGCGTTCGCCCGAGGCGACAATCAAGACGTTGCACTTTGGACTGCTGTGACGTCGGCTCTGACCAAATCGATCGACTACGACGAAGGCAGTAAGTTCCGCTTTGTTGAATCATGTACCGTAGATCAGGTGGCAAGACGGCTGACCTCGATCGACTCCTCTCTACTTGCTTTCTCGCAGACTTTTGGACGCCCCTGCGGTTGGGCAAACTATCGACTCCTGTTGCGGACCAGGTGCTCGTTTCTCGCCAAGTGCTGCCACCTGGCCTCGTCAAGTCACATTACGAGCCTCTGCTGTCGCAATACTCGTTGCGACTCGTGGCACACGAGCGCTTGCTCAAGCAATTCAACATGTCGTTACTTATGCATACCCGCTCTGATGATCTGCGTGTGAAGCGAGCGGCCGTCGAAGCTCTCGAACAGGTCTGGGTCGCGCTTGGGGACGGCATGCTCGGTTTCGTCCCCGAAACTACACCATTCTTGAGCGAGACGCTCGAGGAAAGCGAAGGCGGGGTCGAAAGGGCGACACGATCGTTGATCACGAGGATCGAAGAACACTTGGGCGAACCACTTGATAGCTTTTTGGACGCGTAAGAATTATGACAATTTCCATACACATGAATGGAATTCAAGGCTACGAGGTAGAAACAGTTCGACGCTATGTAAGGTCACGAAAGCCATCTTACTCGAGCGACAGTATGTGCTGTGCTGATCCGATCTCAGTCCGAGGGTCCTTCTCGGCCGCGGCGGGCGGTCCGTGCGCGCTTACTTAGTCTGCTTCCCCAGGATTTCCCTTTCCAGCGGTCCTGTTTCAGCGCTCCGCAAAGCATCTGGCTGGTCGCTGAGCCCAAACTGCCCTCTGACCCCATCCTGCAGTGGACCTGCACTGGTCCTCTTGCCACTTGCGCTCAGGTCGCCCCACAGCATTGACTTTGACCACAAGATCGAAACCTGGTTTCGGGAGGTTCCCTGCCGCCTGCACCGCTCCCCGCACCAGTTCTGCATACACGCCTCGGACTCGAGCGGGGTCCACCCTCTCCGAAGGCAGGCTGATCCGACCTTGCCGCCGTCGGCCAAGTCGGTGATTTCGCGTCCTTTACCGCGATGCCACAGAACGAGCCCGACCTGCACAAAGCCTGGCTTGCACCACCTACTACACCTTCGCGGCGCAGTCCGTCCCTCCTCCTGACCTTGGACCGGCTGACCAGCTCTCCCGCCTCGAAGCGCTCTTTGAGGAGGCGCGCGTCGCCACCCATCCCCGGCCATGCGAGCGGCAGCGACAACGACAACGACGACGACGACGACGACGACGATGATGATGGCGCTTCTTCGAATGCGAGCACGACGCTGTGGGGCAGGAGCGACTCAGGTAAAGACCTCGATCCCATGCTGACGGACCACTCCGACTTTGGCGACGAGGATGAGCAGTGCGCGCCAAGTGGTGCTGGTGGCTTGGCTCTCCGCGGCGGTGCAACCGGGTCCAGAACGGGGGGGTCGACTGCGAATGTGCTCGCGGCCACAGCTACGACTACGGCGAGGTCCACGACTGCGCGGACGATCAATCATGGCAATGGTATTTTTGACAGGCCCAAGTCAGACAGCTGTTCCTCCGTGCCACCGTCGACAGGGACAGGCATCTCGGTCAGAATACCGATCCCCACCCGGCACAGTAACTCCCTGCCGCTCACTTCGCGACCCCTCGATTCTGTCGATCACCCCAAGTCGTCGGGGGCGTCAGCTACAGCGCCATCGAGCCTGGATACTACGGTGAGGACCACGGTTCCACTGGCTACACCATCGCTTGCGACACCGGTGCTGGGCCGATTGTTCGCGCCGTCGACCAGAAGTAAGTTTCCGACCCGTCCGATCCGAACTTGTATACAGCCAACTCACATACTCTCTTGGTCGCGCTGCCGCCGCTTCTTAGTTACCTCACCCGCACAATCTGCCTACCCGTTGTCGTCCCGTGACCGAGACAATTCGTCAAGCGTCTTCTTGTTTCCACCTCGCGCCTCGACATCGCCGACCGAAACCAGCAGCGGAGACGCTTTCCCTTTGTCGCCCGGCCCGACCTCGGAATCGCCCACTCAGGCTGATGTCCACATCACTGCGCACGAGCTATCCAAGAAACTCGAGCGCGATCGCGAAAGCACGACAACGACGCTTGTTATTGACGTGAGGCCGGTGCAAGACTTCTTGGGACCCAATGGAAGGATCAAGGGCTCGGTGTAAGTTTGCAGAGCCTGATTTAACCGCTCCGCCTCGCGATCTTCTCTTGTCTACCTCCGTTCTCATTCCCACGGATCTCACACCACACAGAAACATGGCCTTCCCAGCTCTGCTGATGCGGCGTCTGAGCAAGCCGGGAGAGAGCTCGAAACAGACTTGCTCTTTTGATCTCCACCAATTTGTCACCACCGACGAGGGCAAACTCATTGTCAACTCGATCAGAGGCTCGTATGGCGTCATCGTAGTCGGCGACGTCGATGAAGACGACCACGACCCCCATAGTAGCGAAAGGGACGCTGTCGAAGTTCTGCTCAAGATATTGCGCCAAAAGCCAGAGGTGGAGGAAGTCAGTGTCTTGAAGGGATCGCTCGCGAACGCTTGGTCGGAGAACGACCTGAGCGCCGAATGGCGCTGCATCGGGAGGGAGGATTCGGCACCGGTCAGATCTAAGCCGACGCCTACCTTTGCTCTACCTTCGCCACCCCGCAGTCGGTCGATCACGGCCAACGCCGTGATGGGCTCTGGAGATACGCCACCCGAACAGCCAACGACGCCGACGTTCCTGAGCTTGGCACCCGCGCGCATGTCCATCTCGCCTCGTAGCGCGGCTCCTCGGGCTCGACCATTGCGCTTGGACACGTCCGAATCCTCGTTGGGATGGAACACGAGCAAAGGTGCTCCGACGGCGCCGCCCAACATGATGCCTGGCGCGCGATCGCTCCAGTCTTTATGTCGTATACAAGCTTCGGAACGCCCCTCGGAACGTCCGGCGATCCCACGCGCCGTGTCGTCGGCCAATGTTCCCTCCAAAGCCTTTTCAAATCAACGCTCCGACGAGTCGGATTTCGACCCTTCGACGATCCTCCCCTCGTTCCTCTACCTCGGCCCTGAGCCAGCGACCATGACCGATGTGGAACAGCTCCAATCGATGGGTGTGGAGACAATACTGAACCTCGCCATCGAGTGCAAGGACTCCCTGGTGCGATCGGTGTACTCCCGTGCGAACCAATACCACCATCTCCCCTTACGCGACGTCGTCGAAGAGACGGGCATTCAAGCCGTCCTGAGTCGTTCGTGTCAGCTCATCGACGCGTGCCAGCTTCGCAACGAACCCGTCTATGTGCACTGCCGCGCAGGGAAAAGTCGCAGCGTAATGATCGTCGTCGCCTACTTGGTTCAATCGCACAGCATGTCGTTGGATCAGGCCTATTCGTTTGTGGGCAAGCGGAGGAAAGGCGTCAGTCCCAACATTGGGTTCATGGCCGAACTGATGAAGTGGGAGGAAAAGGTTCGGGAAACCAGCCATCGTCATCAGGAGCATCGTTTACCGAAACCTGAGATGCCTGTCGAAGGGGTACGGTAACATCACTTGTGTCGCTCTGCACCGTTTTCGCTGTTGTGTTATTGCCTCCTACTTATCTGGTGTTAGCCGCGGCCCTCACCGTTAATTGCCTTTCCGCATCCTCCCCATGTAACGCATTTGGAGCTCTCTCGGTGTTGGTGGAATACGACCAGTGTATCTGCCTGCACTCCGTCAACTGTGAGCCACTTTCTAGATTGACACGTCGAGAACACTACAACAATGGACAGATGGAGAGAAAGATCGAAGCAGTGGGCGATCCTTGAAGCAAGACAAGGTAATCTGGCCCAAGTAGCACAAGAGAACACGGATGGGTCTGTGCCGACTTTAGATTCATCAAACGAACTGCTGCGCCAAGAGCATATCGGACCCCAAGGAGTTACAACTGTGGCGAAAGAGCGCTCAAGCGGATCAGTCTTCTCGTCATCTTCGCTTCTTCAAACGAAGGACCTACAAGACATTCCCAAACCGATCCGAATCCCTCTTCTTCCCTTGCGCACTTTCCTTGACCATCCCTCCATTTTGCGCCTCCCCATAACTCTCAACCTGTCTCTCCCCTCTCCCAACCTCTTTCAGCAACGCATAACCCGACTTGCCCATCCCTCCCTTCGCTCGCGGACAAGCCCATCCCATCAAAGGAGGACATCTCGCTCCTACGAGTTCGCACACCGATTCCAAGCAGGGTAAAACCTCGGCGTAAGGGAACGGACTCGCTCGTTCGGGTGTGAAAGAGGTATTAAATACGAGGGAAGGGAAAGAGGTCGCTAACTTATCGGACGAGAGTGAAGAGGTTCGGGAAGCTGTCGGATTGTCTCGCATGATAGTTGAAGTCCATTCGGTCTTACCATCATTGGAGAATAGAAATGAAGAAGAACTTGCATTCGTTCCCGTAGCAGTGGTCGAAGGTAACGTCCACAAATCAGACCAATTCGCCTTCTCCAATACCGTACTCCCCTCCGGCGCATCCGTACATCTCACGAACGTGACGGCGCAAAGCCAACTCGTATAAGCGTCCAAACAATCTTGACACGTCGAGACAGGCGAAAAAGGACCCGTCGAGTCGTTACAGGGGAAGGTGGATAGTGTGCGGTTGAAGGCTGAGAGGTAGGTGGAGAGGTTCGTGGAGTAGAAGGAAATGAGGGCTTCGGGCGTTACGCTGAGTGGTGAAGGTACGGCGTAGGCGACGAGAGGGCACAAAGGGACGTCGTAGATCAATTGACATGAGGTGGCTATCGATGAATCGTTCTTGTGTCAGTGACAGCAATCAATAGGTCCCAAATCGTGGTCGAGCAGTTCAAGTAAAGCGAACTTACAAGTCTGAGTAGCGAAATAATTCGGCGGATACAACTTTCGCGACCCATCCGCCGCAGTCTCGACCAACCAAGCCGTGTAATTGACTCCGTTCCTCAATCCTTCAACCACGTACTGCGTCTTGACGTACCCCTGCGCCGTATTCCTCGTCGTTGTCGTCTGATTGATCCCCCGACTCGAAACGACGTCCTCCAATCCATTCTGAAGGAAGCACAACGATGAAGCAAGCGTGGTGGATAGGATCGACGTTCGTGCGATCATACCCGAAAAGGCGGGAGTGGTCGAGTTGGTGGGGTAAGGCCTGGTGGTCAGGAGTGCGGAGGAAGAGTCCGTTCCTTCGACTCGAAATCCGGCGGTAGGTTCGAGGATGATCGAATCCGATCCTTGAGTGGACGAAGCGACGGAGAGTGAATAAGACCATTGATCCGACACAGTCGAGTTGGGTGCGAATACCCCGATAAATATTCCACCACCCAATTTCGTCGAAGTAAAGGAAGCATTGGTGGAGCCATCGACGAAAGCTTGGATCGCATAATTCTTCCTCTGCGCTTGGGTGAGAGCCAATTCGGTGACACCATCATTCGGTCCGGGACTGGAAGTGAGGGACGAGTCGTTCGAGATGAACAAGGTCGGGGTGATCGCCAAGAACGCAAAGGCGGTAGTTGAATCGGCGTTCTGGAGCGAAAGCGGTACTTGGCAAACGCTAAGCATGATCTGCACCGCCGTTGTCGAACTCGAAGAAGTCGTCGTGTCCGAGGGAGCAGCAATCGCGAACGAAGCCATCGTTCCAGCGGGGAGGCTGAACACACTTGTAGACGGATCATCGAGCAGGATCGTCGTCGTTGTGGACCTGCTGAGGTTCAGGAGAGTCGTTGCTGCATAGACCCCCATGCCGGCGCTAGCACCAGCACCAGCACCAGCGAACGGTGGGGCCGTGCCTGCGAACAAAGAGGCGATGCCCCACGCCAGCAGGAGCGAGGGCAGAGAGAGTCCTCGAGGCCATGATGGTACAGGTCCACGTGTTCGCGCTGTCTTGATCGTCTTGCACCCCGCCATTGCGGTTGCTCCTACAGCGACACGAAGGGACCGCAGCTGAAACAATCGACGAGACGAGTCGGTCGACGATCAACGTCGAACCAGCGATGCGGTCATAGCTCAGATTGGCCAACGGCACAGTCGTCGAGCTTCGATCATTCGCATCAATCTTGACTTGTATACGAAGGCAGTAGCAAAGCATCGCTTCGTCTGTGCTCGAGACGTGTCGTGTACATGCACCTCAACGATTCTCGACTTGATGCGAGATCTGGGGACGAATCATGTGACATTCCATTCAGATTTCATTGGTTTTGTATTGACTATAAACGGGGCATTGTAGGGCTTTTCTTTGATCTTTGAAGCATTCAGGGAGGTTCGAGAGGCTTTCCCAAGCAGAAATCGCTCAGAAACGGTTCGGTGAGAAGAACTCTGTTCGTCAAATTCAAAGCTTGGCGCCGGAAGCGGTCAAGCGAGCCTCGACGGTCTTCCAGTTGATAACCTTCCAGATCGCCTCGAGGTAAGCGGGCTTGACGTTCTTGTAGTCGAGGTAGAAGGCGTGCTCCCACAGGTCGATGCCGAGCAAGGCCGTGTAGCCCAACAAGGGGTCCTGGTTAGCGGTCGCGACCGCCTCGAGCGACTTGGTCGACGCGTTGTAGCCCAACCAGGCCCAACCAGAGCCTTGGATGCCCAAAGCGGCGGCGTTGACTTCCTTCTTGAGATTGTCGAGCGAGCCGAACGATGCCTTGACGGCATCGGCGAGGGGGCCCGACTCGGGGAACTGCGACTCTTTCACGGGCGCAAGGTTCTCCCAGAACAAGGTCTGTGGTGGGTATCACGACTCGGGGGTTAGCTACAGGGCTCGTGTGCTTGGGACGTGCAGGTCTCTATACTGACGTGGTTGATGTGACCTGCAAGATCGTGATGGGAAATTTCGTGGTCAGTGGAAAACAGGGGTGTCGGTGAGCCCAAAAGACCTAAAAGGTACTCGCCACCACCGTTGAACTTGATGGCCGACTGGAGCTGGATCTGTTTCTTGATGTCCTTGGACGAGACGGCGGAAGCGTAGTCCTCAACGGCCTGGTCGGTGAGAGTGGAGGGGAAAGTGGGAGGGGAAAGTTTCCGGTTTACGTAATCGCCATCGGGGAAGCAAGCGGGGATATCATCCGTCAGCACCGGTTCGATGGGCGCTGATCTGGGGGGCGTGTGATTGATTGGACTGACCTTGTTGAGGTTGGTCACGTAAGTTTGACTGGTTGGTCAAGTTCGGAGTGGGGCGGTGGGGCGGCAGTAGACAGACAGATGCGATGGCGTCAGTGGGAGCGCACGCCATGAGACGCGATGCCAGATCGCCCTCTGTAGGCCGACGCGGGGGGGCCAGAGACGCGTGTTCAGGGCCGAGGCATACTTACTGGTGCTGTGGGGTGGAATTGAATTGAACCAACTGGGTCAGCAGCTGTGCACACTCTCAAAGCCATGCAGAGGCCGAGGTGCCGGCCGGGCCGCGGGAGTGGTGAAGTGGTGAGGTGGTGAAGTGGTGAGGTGGTGAGGTGGTGAGGTGGTGAGGTGGTGAGGTGGTGAGGTGGGAGGAGCACGCATCGATCATGGATCGCACAGGACAGGGGCAGCCCCACTAGGGAGTCAAGCGGGAGGAGGGAGCGCTTACCTTGGAGTGGTGCAACTCCATGATCGCCTTGGAGATGCTGTGCGGTCAAGATCGTGTGTTCATTCAGTCTGCTGCTTCATACGCTTCATGCACGCATTCGGGCCTTGCGCGTGGCTCACGAAGGCTCCAACGCTTCGTAGGCGTAGGGCAAGGCGGGCAACTTAGCCGGCGACTGGGACAGGATCGACTGGACGTTGTAGTTGGACATCTTGGTGGCGGAGGTGCTCAAGGCGCGACGGGTCGTCTGGGCAAAGAGGGAAGAGCGGGCGATAAAGGACATGAAACTGTCGATGAGCGGAGAAGCAAGTCAAGCGGGATCCAACCGTGGAGCGGTGGGGGTAATACGGGCGTCGAGCGCGCAATGCTGCCAGATGCTGCCTAATGCTGCAGACTGCTGCTATTGATGCTGCTTCCAGCTACTTCCACGGGCTGCTGCTCAACTTAGGCCGCTCGGGTGGGGTGCCGTGCTTCCAAGAGATTCCATCCGATCCTGCCTGCTCTCCGATGTTGTGCTACACCTGGGGAAAAATTATGTTATAGCAAATAAAGTAGCAGAAAATTGACGGTGGGATAAATGCAGTTGTTGATACTCGAGACCACCGCTAATTATACGAGTGCCACGTGCTCGGCTGCACTTTTAAGCACTCTTAAGACCACTTTTGAGCATCAAAGGCTGCGCCACACTACTACTACTACTGATCCGTTCGCATTATGCCTTCGCTTCGCTGCTGAATTCGCTCAACCCGTGCCAGTCTTCGGAACCCGCTACGAGCCGTCGCAACGGCGGTGTTTCGGTGTTTCGACCCCGTGATCGACGGCCCAAAACTGACGCCGACGCACAGACCTCGGCCTGGCTCAATTGGGTGAAGCCCTTCAACCCCATTTCTCTTGGTAGTTAACTTCTAAGCTGAAAACCAGTAAAGACGTTTAACAAGTACTGTCTACGGCCTCTCGCCGTCTCAACTTCAATCTACTATCGTCCTCAGCGGGAGTCAGTGTAGGCCAAAGGCCTGCCACGGACCGTCCCTGAAAGTGCTAATAAGAGTGCCCTCGGACCACTTTTAGAAAACGGTCCCTAAAAGTCACAGCGAGCAATCCAACACGCCACTACTTTGTTACTTTAGGCACTTCTATAATAAGGGCGTGTTCGGCTGGAAAAGCACTTTTAGGACCTTTTCACTTTTAGCTGAAAGCGGCGCGCGCCGCGGTTAAGGACCACTTTTAGCAGCCGAACGCCAAACACCTCACGTTTAGGAACCACTTTTAAGGCGTGAACGGCCGGGAGCGATCTGACGGGTGAGAGAGCTCACCGGACGAGTTCAGGTCACGTGTTTGAACCCGGCATGTCGTCGAAATTCGAATCGCAACACCCGGCACGAGGAGATGCGTGTCTTGCTTCTGCAATGCGCATCGCTGCATGAGGACATCTCGAAGCCATGGATACACTCCCCGAGGATCTATCCGACGAGCAGATAGAATCTGCCATCGAAACGGGAATATACATACTGCAGAAGTATATTGAAAGGCGTCTGCAGCAACGCCGTCTCCTGGACGAAACGGCCAAACGAAGACGAAATCCGCCCTTCAAGTTGCCTCAGCATATTTCGGTCCGAACCGGCTTCATCTTCGTTATGGAGCTCTTCAACAACAAGAATCCGGTTCCTAAGAGTAACGCTCTTGGCATGACACCGGCCTGCTTCTCCATCTTCGTGAAGAAAGTGCTTCTTCACACCGAGATCGTCCCCTCGAAGCACGTGACCGTCGAGGAGAAACTCGCTATGCTGCTGTACTGGCTGCGGGGCACCAAATCTTACCGCAAAATCGACGAGGTGTTTCAAAGGTCATTAGATACCATCGCTTGGTTAGTAGTTCCTGCTCTGTGGTACTCGGGATCCCGTCGGAGACATTTCGGACATAGCGGGCCGGGTTCAGGAGTCATTTCGGACATAACGGGCCCCGTCAGGAATCATTTCGGTTGTAACGGGGTCGGAGTCATTTCGAGTCATTTCGGTTGTAGCGGGGTCGGAGTCATTTCGAGTCATTTTAGCGGGGTCTGCGGTACTCGGGATCCCGTCGGAAGCAGCGGTTGTAGCGGAGTCGTTTCGATCGAAGCAGGGTCGAGTTCCGAAGTCGTTTCAACGGCCGAGTCGGGAGTCGATTCGATTTCCACTAGTTCGGGCAGGATCAAAACGCCGGTTTCGGCAGAATTCTCAGCGATTAAGCGGTCCCGGATAAACTCAGTACTTCGGTGACTCGAGACTTGACTGTCAGCGACGAATCATGCGGCGGGATTTGAATGGAAGACCGGGCCGGATGCGCGGATGAAGGGGTGAAGGGGAATGAAAGGAGCGCAGCGGTTTGAATGGTCGGAACGTTTGAGGGGAGTTTGCTTCTTGTTTTCAGCCAGACCACTTCCAGGATCCAATACAGAATCTTGCCCGGCTCTCGCTTTCTGCGTGTTTCAAGTCTCGTTCGGCGTCGTCTCCAGTCTCCAGTCTCAGTGTTTCGTTCTCGTACTCGGTCTCGTTTTTCAATTCTGCCCCTCCGTTTTCCCTTCCCTGTCTCGGTCGTTCCGGTCGCTCTCTCGTCTCCCTCGTTTTCGGTCTCAGTCCCATCTTTTCCCTTATCTTTTCATATCATCTTTGATCGACCGCTTTGCTATACCATACTTTGATCGACCGCTTTGCTATACCATAGCTCTCATGTCCTACTTCATGACAGAACAGGTCCGCAGCTCTCCTCCTGACTCCAAGCCTGAGCGCTAGTACTCATGCACCTTCCTATTTGCGTCGCAGTCATTTGCCAGAAACACTTGGATTACTTGTGCACAGCGACCTCGGAAAGCTGTACGTTGTTCAGCCCACGGCAGACACGCCCACATCGAGCGTTATCACCGACAAACCTCGGTTTGCACGATACTTCGGCGATTGCATCGGCGCCATCGACGGAACGCACGCCCCCTGTACTCAGCGGCCAACGATGCCAAACAATCGATCGATCGAAAAGAAGACAAGACACAAGACATACTCGCTGCTATGACTTTCGATCTTCGCTTCTGCTATCTTCAGACCGGCTGCGAAGGTTCTGCTCACGATCAGCAAGCGTGGGATTGGGCCCGCGAACGGGACCTCCTCATCCCCGAAGGCAAATACTAGTATCTTGGTGATGCAGGCTTTGCAACCAGCGAGGAGTGCATGACACCGTACAGAAACGTTCGGTACCACCTCAAATAATGGCTACTGGTTAAAAAAAGGCAAGTCGCTGTTGTAGGACATGGGTTTTGTACCTTGTACACTCGCGATGCCAATGGTCCGACCATGGACAAAGGTACGGGAGCGTGCTCCATGAACCAGAGAGCTTTCACTTGGTCTCGGCTACAGCTCTCTTTGCGCTCGGGGTGTTGCTTCACCATCGCAGCAACAATGATGTTCCAGGCCGGAAGCTTCAGAGGAAGCTCGGGCGACAGCATGTTGTTGCCATAGAGATGGACCAAAAAGGTGGTCTGCGCAACGGACCAGTTCTCCGCTCGCGTCCCTCTCGACTTGCTTTTGCTCTTGCCCTTGCCTGTGTTGCTTTTGTTCTTTTTGCGCAAAGTGTTCGAATGAGCGGAGTGCTCAGAGTCGTTCTTGCTGTCGTCGTCGCTTGCTGAGTGTGTTAAGGCGGATTTCTTGGCCATGGTGGACAGCGCACGACGTGACGCGTCGGTTGGCCTTCGTCGCGTCCGTGAGCCAATGCTGCAACCGAGGCGGCCTGAGCGGTCCGAGCGCGTCCCAGCGCCCTGCCAGCCTAATAAGGGGGTCGAAGCTCGGAGTGCGTCCCTAAAAGTGACTTTTAGGGACTTTTAGCGACGCAACCGTACACGCCACTTTTAGGCACTTTTAAGCACTTTGGGAGAGGCTCAGAACGGTTGAAGATTTCCCTAAAAATGGTCTTAAAAGTGCTTAAAAGTGCAGCCGAACACGCACCAAAGCTTCCAAAGTGGCTCCCCTGATCGTCCTGGCATTCCTGGCATTCCTGGCAAGCTCTGCAGCTCTGCACCCGCCTTTTCCCACCACCTGCATGTATACCAATGACCTCCAAGTCCTACCCACTCCTTACCATCCGTGCACCGCAATACCGGATATCGCTTGACCATCCGCAGCACCAACATCAGGAAACACTTCGTTCGCACACACCCTTTCAAGAATGGTCTAAAATGCTCCGAGCCCTTTCACCGCCTTGAGGTGAGCAGTACCAGTGGGCAGGCACGCTCGCCGGAATTCAACAAGCTAAGCGCGATCGCCGAGCGAGTTCAATTTCATGTCAAGACAGAGAGGGAGAGTGTCGCGTGATGCCTACGGTCTACCTAATTTTAGGTTGCGCACTAGCACGCAGTTGATCATAACTTGTTCCGAGACCTTCTTCCGGCGACACGTGGAGGCCAAGTCCCTGCGAGAAATCGCCAAGCTCGAATTGTTCACTGCGAGGACACTGCCACCCTGACCGAGCGCGCTCGGACGTCAGGCTCTTCCCACCCCACAACTGCCTTGACAGCAGTCACACCTCTTGGAAGACCAACTTTCTTGTGCATGATGAAGCGTCTCTTCAATAAAAAGTCCTCCGCGACTACAACCGCCACGGCTACAGCTCCTGAAACATCCTCGACACCCCCACCTCAGCAGCCACCGCCACCGCCACCCTCCACGTTCGATCAGCGTACACGCGATGCTCAGAACCGTGAGTACACACGCCCAGGCCCTGATTTGTACTTGTACTAACGATCTTACTTTTTCTTCTCAGAAACCTCGCAACAGGGCCCCAACGCTCCATACCCGGCACAGGGGCCCGGCGGTCAGGGCGACTTTGTGCACGTACCGATCGCACCCCAAGCCTATGCGATCCAGATGGTGCCCCAGCTCGTACCCGTCGTCATGCAACCCCCGCGAGTAAGGGATGTCATCAATGCGATAGGTCAGTCCCAGTCCGGCCCTTCCTGTTTGCGCTCCCTTGCCGGCGTGCTCGGGCCGCCCTCGTGTCACGCACGCTGAGCATGCCTTCTATCGCATCGCAGGTTGGAGTTGTGCGGCCCCTCAATTTGACTTCACCTACGTCTTAGCTTTGGCCGATCATATCGGCTTGTCCACCGCCGCTTCCAAAGTAAGACACAGTGCCCTGCCCAACCACTCTGCCCGAGACGAACACGTGACGACGCCGAGGACTGACGCCCGCCTAACCCTGGTGCTGCTGCTTTCTAGGACGCGGCCAAGGCTTTGAGGAAAGAGTTCAAGGTGGGTGCGCGCCTTCCACAGCTCAAGAGTGAGTTCGAGCTAACTTGGCGACTTGTGGCTCACAGCACGCCGTCCCATTGGCACAAGAGCGGGCCGTTCGCTTGACCGGGATTCTCGCTCATAACGCCGACCTTCGGTTCAGAAGTACGTCCATGCTGTAATAATGTCGTGAAGAAGTAGATCGAACTGACGAATAAGCTCTCCTTTTGATCTCTGTCCCTTACAGAGGAAGTCGCGAGCAAGAAGTTCCTGGCCGAGCTCGAGAACTTGACCACGAGCAGGAGTACCGAACCGCCGGTAAAGCAGATGGTCCTGAGGGTTTTGTCGCCCTTGGCCTACGAGTATGCCGTGAGTTAAGATGATGGATCTGGGAAAGACGAGGCAACACTCGTTAATCTCATCGCCATCACAATCTCACACAGCGCGATGCCGATCTCAAACCCATCACTGCATTGTACAACAAGATCCGACCCGACGGTACGCCACTCAATGGCGAGCCTCTCGACCCCGAAGACGATCTCTTCACCCCGACCGCGGATCCTCGAATGCAATCATCCCGCCGCAACCATCAGAGTCGACGCGGAGAACCGCACCGCATGCCTTCCATGGGTGATCAGATGAAGGACTTGCGCTCCCAATCCGAGCAGGCGCGAGGATATGCGAGAATGCTGAACGAGGCGGTTGCGTTCGCCAAGGAGGACGAGGATCTCCAGAGCAGCGAGATCGTTCAGGTTCGTACTCTCTATTATTGGTTTCACTCTTCGGACCCTGGTCTGACGCTGTGCGCGTCCGCGACCACAGGAGTTCCACGCACAATGCTTCGGAGCACAGGACTACCTGATGCAGAACCTGCAATGGGCGACGGTTCAAGCCGAGCAATCACGCATCGCGGCGGACCAAGCGCTCGCAGAAGCACCACCTGCAGAAGAACCCTCTACGACCACGAACGAAACTAGGAACGAGCATCGATTCTCGAGTAACAACCCCTTCGCGCCGATCGTGTCCAGTCCGCCGAGATCCCAGTCTACTCCTCGACGAACGGCCGAAGAGACGGACGAAGAGAAAACTTTTGCGACGCTCTTGGCCGCTCACACCGAAGTGATCGAGGCGCTGAAGCTCTATGACGATCACCAGCATCGTCTACCAGAGCACTATCAGGTGCAAGAGGCCGAAGCGAGGAGTCGAGTCGAGACAAGGTTCGATCGCGCGAATGCAGGGACTCCGGATCGGAATGGGGATTATCACCCGGAGGTGGATGAGCGGGACCATACACGGGGTGATGGTGCGAGTGGGAGTGGGAGTGGGAGTGGGAGTGGGGAGGAGATGTCGTCTGCGGTTGGGGAGTTTCAACAGGACAAGAGCAGTAAGAGAGAAAGTCGGAACCCTTATGCCGCCTACCTATCCTCGCCACCCCGAAACAACACCGCTGGATATCTAATCCCCGACTCTGCTACGACGACGAACTCGAAAACACACGATTCCACAGCGGATGAGGAACACACCGAGCGCTCCTACGGCCAAGTCGACCTCCATGACTTGGACCCCTTCGCATCCGAGACGACGCAGGGTTCTTCTGCAACTACTCGTCCTCGAGTTGATACGAGGGCTTCTGTCGAATCGACCGATGATGTCCCTTTGGCACCGAGTGAGAAGGCTTTGGGCAAGTTGAGGAGCGTTAGTGGGATGGATGGTGAGTTCTTCCTGAAAGCCCATTCTTGAATTCGCATGACCAACTCCGCTGACGCTCAAACCCATCGGATCCATTCAGATTCCCCGACCGACTACGCGGAACAGCAAAAACGTCTCGAGGAACAATTGAGGAGCAAATACTCCCTGCAATACGAGGAGGAGAAGGCGTTTATGAGGAGTCGTGAGGGGCTCTAGCGGTGACGGCAGAGACAGAGAGTGGACTTGTTTGTGTACGACTATCTCACTTAGTGTCGATTTCCCGTTTGCGTCAAGAGTAATGCAATTTTTCTGTTCTTTGGCCTCTTCCCGATCTTCCAAAGGCTTTGTGTTGATTGAAAGATGGGCCACTCGAAAGCTGGGGCCCCACTTGGAAGATCAGTGTCACCCCTTGCGCTCCTCCTTCGCACTTTCCGTCGTGGCCGCCCATGGCTCCCTCACTAGTGATCTATCTTCTCGGGCTTCTCACAATACCCTTCCTCCGTCTCCTCCTCTCCCGATTCCTTGACCGTGTGACCCGATCCAAAGTAGAAGGAGAAGGCTTCTACTCCGACCGACGGGACACCTTCGCACTCAACGTCCTTGCGCCTCAGCATGCATGGTTCAATATGGGATATTGGGTGGGAGGGTAGGTACATACCTTATGTGTTTGGTTTGAGCTTGGGAGGAGCTGATCTGGGTATCATGTGCCTCAACAGACCACAGCAGACGTTCGGGGAGGCATGCGAAGCACTTTGTCGCCTCGTCGTGGAGGAAGCGGTGAAAGATCGAAAAGGGTTTCAAACGACGCGAGTGTTCGTACGTCAGGGCAAAGACTGGGTATCTCATGCTCTAGCTTCTCGGTACTGAGGTATGTCGGTGATGGTTCGAGTAGGAAGCGGGCATGGGAGCTGGTGACTCTACCCTCGTTTGGGAGCGGTCGTTCGATGGATTGGAGTACACGGGTGTGACGCTGGAGGAACCTCAGTATAAGAGAGCTTGTAAGTGGGATACTTGTGACCTACAGGTTCTCAAAGAGGCTGTTCGAAACTGACTTTCTGGGGCGCCTCCATGCAGGTCAGCGGACGGCCGAGCTCAAGAAGGCCAGGGTGGTGCACGGGGATGCGGTCAAGGTGATTCGCGATTGTCAAGAAGGAGCATTTGATGTGATTGTCGCTGTCGACTGTGCTTATCAGTAAGTTGCAAAAGCTCGTCTCTTTTCAGAAGCAAAGAAACATTGGCTCACCACCCGGAGCAAACCCTTATCCTGCCCCGCTCAACCACTCCCAGCTTCCGCTCGCGAGACGACTTTCTTCGATCTTCGTACCAAGCCCTCTCCCCCCACGGCTACTTATGTATGACGGACCTCCTCCTAACTTCCCGAACCCTCTTGATGCGCGATCGATTCCTCCTTTGTCTTCTCTGCAAAGCCGCTTCTCTCCCTTTCTCAAATCTGCAAACGCCAGATCGATATCGAGGCAATCTCCTCCAACAAGGCTACAAAGAGATTGAACTCATCGACATCTCGGACGATGTCTGGTCCGGATGGCTCAACTTCATTGACCGACATGACCAGAGCGTCGGTTTTGGGTTGCATGGTTCAACTTGGTCAGGGCTGAAGATTTATGCCAAGTTCGTCAAGTGGTATTCGGGGGCCGGAAAGAAGGGGAAGGGCGAGTTGGGGTTCTATCTGATTAGAGCTAGAAAGTGAGTAGCGACTGTTTATGGCTTTGCCGTTGTTGTACTACTTGGAATCACTCGATTCTCCCTGAGTCGGCTGCGGTCGACGTGCTGGGCGAGGCGGCTGGCGGCTGGCGTCGGCGAATCGGCATGCCGAGTCACGCGGTCACGCGCGGCGCGATCTGAACAGCTTCGCGCTCGGCTGTTGGCCGTCGTCTTGGACGTCTTCGACGCTCAGCGCTCAGCTCCCGACTTTGACGTCTTTCAAGCAGTCTGAAACTTGCGTCCGTTCGCTCTTTCTTTGCTCTACGCATCACCCCCAGCTTCACCGCAGTATGTTACGAGCCACTCTACCCCGTTCGTTCCACACTTCTCGATACAATCTCGGCACTCTCGGCATTCGCGCCGAGGATGCCAAACGGATCTGGGAACGAAGAAGCGCCTTGACGCCGACACACGTCCAGTGCTTGATCCGGGACGGCAAGCACAAGGTCTTGGTCATGCCTTCGGAGAAGCGATGCTTCACTGATCAAGAGTATAAAGACGTGAGTCATTCCCCTCCTTCCTTCTGCAAGAACCTCCCTTATCGCCTTCGAGCCCTCAGCTGTCTCGTCTCGCCGGTGGGTGGTGTGTGCCCAGCTCGGCCGAATCCGAGTGCGCCGAGCCGAAGCATACCGCAAATCTTTACACGCCGAGCGGTAGGAGGTACTACAACGCGCCACTGGCCTAAAGTATGTACGGATAGGGGTTCCGGACTTTAGCCAAGATGGGTATCGTCATGTAGGGTTTAGCGAGAGAGATAACGATCCCGAGATGCCGACCGGCGGTTCAGGTTCGCGCCCGCGTGGTGCCGTGGTTGCGAGGGGCTCCCCTTTTCGAAGTCACGTGATCCGATCAACCAGCGAGCCGCTCGCTGAACAATCGTCGGGTGATGATGTGCTGACATTACCGACTCGGGTCTCGATCTTCAGGTTGGTGCGATTATCACCGATGATCTCTTGCCCCACTGCGATGTCATCGTCGGGATCAAAGAGATACCATTACCTCATCTCCTCCCTTCGAAGTCCCAAACCCCGAAGAAACAGCCGACGTACCTCTTTTTCTCCCACACCCACAAGGGCCAGTCCTACAACATGCCCCTCCTCTCGACAATGCTTCAGTCTGGTGCCCGCTACCTCGATTGGGAACTCCTGACCGCTCCCAAAGGGCCGTCGGGCAAGCTTGAACGAACAACCGCTTTCGGTCGGTTTGCCGGATTCGCAGCCATGTGCGACGGCTTGTCATCCCTCGGGACCAAGCTCTTGGCTTCTAGAGGTGTGGACACGAGTTTGATCCGTCTCGTTCGTCCCAGTTCGAGTCGCGGTGTCGAAGAGTTGAAACAGCAACTTGTTCGAGCTGGCAAGGAATGGAACGGGCCCAAGACCGGGGTGGTGACTATTGCTGTGGCGGGCAAGGGGAGGGTTGGGAATGGTGCACGAGAGGTGCTGGACGCTTTCGGTGTCGAATGGGTCGATTTGAAAGGGCTAAAATCTGCCGTTGAGAACCCAAGTAAGTCGTTCGCAAGTTCCTTGCCGGGCTCAGCTCCGACAGGACCTAAGTAATAGGAGCTAACCTTGTTTCTTCCGCGCAGACTCGGACAAGAACAAGATTTACGCCGTTCATCTCGAACTTTCGGACTACTTGAAGCACAAAGATGGCAATAACTTTGACAGGGAGGAGTATCGATCTCATCCTGACAACTATGTGTCCAGATTTGATACCGAGGTGAGCTTCTACCTGTAGTCTGGGATCATTCTGAGCCACCCCTGACTTGGAGTGTTCTTCGATAGGTCGCTCCCTACACGACGCTCTTCTTCAACGGGGCCTACTGGGCTCCGGGATGCCCTCGCATTCTATCGACGTCTCAACTAGCCAAGATTCAAAAGGGTGGATCCCCCGAGCGAATGCTCGCGATCGTCGACGCAGCATGCGACTTTGACGGGGCTCTCGAGTTCGTCAAAGCCGCGACGACGATCGATGACCCGGTGATCCAATACGATGCCAATTCGGAGTTGATCTCCCGAGAACCGAGTCAGAAAGGAGCCACGCAAATCTCGGCCGTTGAGATTTACCCCGCCGCGTTGCCGAGGGATGCTTCGGAGCATTTCTCCGAATCGATCTTGCCTTACGTCGAAGCGTTGTTGGAGGAGCCCAAGACGAGTCGAGTCAAGAATGGCAACGAAATTGCTGAATCGTTGAAGAGGGCGACTTTAGTGGAGGGGGGCCGACTTACGCCTGGTCATGAACATTTGTACCAGGCGCTCAAAGGGGCTCAGTCGGTCGGTGTCAAGAGGCGGAAAGTCGTCGTCTTCGGTTCAGGGTAAGTGAGAAGAGCACTTTTGTTCAAATACCACAAATCCGTTACTGATGATGTTGGGTACTCAGTCTCGTTGCCGGCCCTGCGATCCGAACGCTTGCGTCGAGGAAGGACTTGGACGTCGTTGTGGCGAGCAACGATCTCGCAGCAGCCGAAGCTCTCGCCGCTCCTTACGAGAACGTCGAGGCGGTTGCTCTCGATGCGACGAGGGATGATGTGCTCGAACAGCTGGTTACGAGCGCAGATGTTGTTCTGAGGTACGTCGATTCGGCACAGCACAAACACTCTCAGCCACTGACATGCCGGATCGTTGATCCTGCGCAGTCTATTGCCCGCGCCTCTTCACGTCGGGATCGCGGAGCTTTGCATCAAGGGATCGACTTCACTGGTCACCGCGAGCTACGTCTCCCCCAAGATGGCTGCATTACAGTCTAAGTACGTGCATCCCAGTTCTCGAGACGGAGATCAGTCTGCTTACAGAATGGGTTGCCATCGTCATCACAGGGCTGCTTCCGCGGGAATCACGATCCTTCCCGAACTCGGTCTCGACCCCGGAATCGACCATGCTAGTGGATGCCGATTGATCGAAGAGGCACGAGAATCTGGGAACAAGGTGAGCCTAACTTCAAGCCGGTGTCTGTTACACCCTAACTGATACCGAGGTAACTACGTTCAGATCACTTCGTTCGTGTCCTTCTGTGGTGGTCTGCCAGGGCCGGAGTTGAGTAACGGTCCTCTCGGCTACAAGTTCTCGTGAGTGTGCTCCCAATCTCACCCTTGGAGGTATGACCTGACGTTGTTTTGTTTGTTCTCTCAGATGGTCACCACGAGGCGTCCTCACCGCCGCCCTCAACTCAGCGACCTTCCGACTAAACGGTAAAGACCGGACCATCCCCGGTGCGGACCTCCTGCGTTCCAACTTCCCTCGCGTCCCCATCCTTCCCGGCTTCTCCCTCGAAGGCGTGGCGAACCGAGACTCGGTATCCTATCTCGAGCAATACGGACTCCCCAAGGACCTTCCTACCATTCTCCGAGGTACTCTGAGGTATCCTGGGTTCTCGAGGCTCGTAGATGGGTTCAAGCGACTGGGTTTGCTGTCGTTGGACAAGCTCGAGACGGTGCCTGTGAGGTGGAGCGTGTTGTTGGACGCCGTTCTCGCTGAGTCTGGGCATCGGGCGATCAAGACTCGTGATGAGAGGATCAATGCCATGACGAAGGCGTTGGGCTGTGATGAGAAGCTGGCGAAAGATTGTTTGGCTACGCTAGAAGAGTCAGTCTGACTTTAGTCGCCCTGCTCACCTCCCTCAAATTCTCATCCTCTGCTCCTCTGTGCACAGACTCGGTCTCGCCCCGACAGACGCCCAGACTGTCACTGCCGCTCAAACCCTCCCCACTATCCCGAATGAACTCACAGCTCCTCTGGACTTGCTTTCGATCCTCCTCGGCCACCAACTCGCCTACAAGCCTGACGAAAGAGATGCCGTCCTGCTCCACCACGAGCTATGCACCCAAGATGAGAAGACTGGTGAGGTGGAGTTGTTCTCGAGCACATTGGTTCAAGTGAGTAAACGAGGAAGATGTGGAACGATGGGGACGAATTTTGTAGTACTTACCGGGTTCTCCTGCTTCTATTCATCAGTACGGCACTTCCGAAGCTTCGGCGATGGCGACAACGGTCGGCGTACCTATCGCGATCGGAGCTCTCCTTATTCTAGACGAGCAACTGACAAAGAAGGGTATCGTCACGCCTTCGGATCGCCAAGTTTGGAAACCGCTACTAAAGGAGCTGGACAAGGTGGGCGTAAGGATGGTCGAAACGAGGAGGAAAGGGGTTGGGCGTGGGGTACTCGAAGAATTAGCTTAGGTGGTGGGAGGATCATTTAGTAATTTGAATTCGGGCTGCTTAAAATATCCAAGAAATTCGATCGTCAGTAGAAATAAGCCACAGTTTACACCGGGAAAGGTCCGCTCCCCGCCCCATCAATCAACTTGGATCGGTTCGGGCATCGCGTCGCGTCAACTCGGGCTGCCTTGCCTCCTCTGCCTCCTCCCACGTGCGCAAGGAGCCTGCTCACAATATGCCGTCCAGTTGGAAACCTTCTGTTGAGCTGTGCTCGGCTTCCCAACCGACCTCGTTCGCTTATGAATCCACTGTCAAGCGGTGAGTCTCCTCCTCCTCCCCCCACCTCATACGATCGGCATTCGCAGCGCTCAAAGGACCACGTTCGCGCGATCGCAATGCGGCTCAAACGATGCAGGAACTGACCCTCCGCATTATGTCTACCTCCCAGATGGCCCACAATCCTGACCGGTGTGATCGATGCGCTCTCCAAACTCAATGGACACCTCCTTCAACCGCAAGACGAGGGCAAGCTCAAAGAGTCGAAAGTGCTCATCAACGACATCGCCGGCCTCATCTACGAAATGCGGCACGACAGGGAGCTACCCGACATTGATGCCAGTGCGGGATTACCTAACGATGCCAAGGTCTACAATAACGTCTTGGCGACTGCTCGAGCGGAGGGGAAGCCGATCAAGTGGTTCAATGCTTCGTGGCTCTATGCCGAATGCTACATGCAAGTTCAGTCGGGGCACACCTCCCACATATGACCTTGCTAATCATGGATGGCCCATGTCTGAAAAGGTACCGTCGTCTTCGAGCAATGTTCTCCTCCACCGAGCACTGGCGATCGTTTGATTGCTTCGCCAGTCAGAAGCTCGGTGCTTTCCGATCCTCGGCTACGGGCATCTATGCCCTCGCCCGATCCGTGCAGGACCTCGTCAAGAAGGGTCAACCGAGCGAGCAAGAACTCCATGCCGATTTCATCAAGATGCTCGAGATCTGCTTGTGGGGTCAGTCTTTTGTCGAAGGGAGGACCTGCCGGTGATGGCCGTTTGACTGAGGCTGACGATCGGTTCTGCCCTCGGATTCTCTATCCGGCCAGGTAACGCGACGGATCTGTCCCTTCTCACATCGCTCACGCACGAAGACATCCAAGCACTCCAAAGTGTCGAACGTGGCGCCGACTTTGTCCTGAAAAACGATTTTGCCAAGGTGTGGCAGCACGTCAAGACGCTCGACAAGAAGCGAATCGACATCGTCTTGGACAACGTGAGCCGTGATCTTTTCAAACTTCAATTCGGGTATAGGTTCAGACTGATTGATATATTACTTTGTCCAGTCGGGCTTCGAACTCTACTCCGATCTCGTTCTTGGAGATTGGCTTTTGGTCGGTCCGCAGCTAGCTCAGATTCTGTAAAATCCAACTGATCTCGAGCTCGTGGCCACCCAGACTCTCTCTCCCTTCTGCTCAGAGATCGTGTTCCACCCGAAGCTCATCCCGTGGTTCGTCAGCGACGTGTGAGTACTTGCATCTTCCAGATCTGTGTTGACTGGGGAAAGGTGATTTCTGAATCCTGTCTGCCTCTCCTCAGTCAACCTCACGACTTTAAAATTCTCCTCTCTTCCCTCCTCGACCCAACTTTCTTCCCCTCCGACTCGGGAGCGAGTGACGAGGACCGTCAAGCTCTGAAGGCGATGGTTGAACGATGGCAGTCCTACGTCGATAAGGGTGTCTTCCGATTAAGCACCCCGCTCGATTTCGAGATGGGCGCTCCGGGTGGCGAGATCGCTGACTGTAAGCTAACAAGACTTTGAAACCCAATCTGCTCCAATTGATCCAATGAACCTCTTTGGATTTCATAGTCTGGACTGGTCCTCAAGCGTTCGCCGATTTGCCCAGTGAGGCGCCGGAACTTTTGAAGGAGCTCAAGAAAGCGTCCCTGGTTATCTTCAAGGGTGATCTCAACTACGTACGTTCACACAAGTATCCTTGCGCTACTCGCCAGCTGACAGAATCTCCACTGATACACCTCTCCAGCGGAAACTGACCTACGACGCCTGTTGGCCGACGAGCACGTCCTTCGAGGACACCCTCGGTCCCCTGAAAGGTGAATTCGACATCCTCTCGCTGCGCACGTGCAAAGCCGACGTGTGCGTAGGGTTGGAAGAGGGGAAAGCTGAGGAGTTAGATCGGACGGACCCGAGCTGGCGCGTCAGTGGGAAGTACGCCGTTGTCAGTTTTGTGCCGAGGTGTTAGAGAACGTAGGAGCTGTTTGGCGCATAAACGGAGCAATAGAGCCCTGCTGCAATTTTCTCGCTCGTCCTCTTGTCGCCTGAAGTACCTGACCAGTGATGAAATCCCGAGAAGGGTATCTCCATTATGTTCACCATTGTGTCCTCACTCTACTCAACCTGATCTTCGATTTCTGCTCGGGTGCATTGCAGAATGTGTCGCAACAGGGTCGATTGCAAATCAGACGGCACGGAAGAAAAGCTATAAAGTACCGAAGATGGCCAAAGCGACTTGCTTAATCTTGTGTTCTCGGTTTTGAACATCTTTGACTGCATTTCGCTGTTGCTGTCTGGTTGTCTTGTTCGGTGCTCTGACCGTTCTTGCCGTCATCGGTCGTCATCGTCCCTCTTTGGGGCGTGGTACCGCTCAGAGTCTGCGATTTTTTGTGGTTTGCCAGTGTGAAAGTAGAGGCCTGGTATTCAGATCTTGGGGAGTGCTGTAAGTAGGTGCTATCGTCTTCTCGTCGTGGATCGGCTGTCCGACTTCAATGTCGCGGGCGGCGATGGTGCCACGAACTCTACGGTCGAGCTTATCGACGGCCCGGATCGGGCTGACAAACGTGCCCGAGGGCATGTGAAGGTCTTGGTCAAGTTTGAGTGCGCGTCGATCAAATTTTCGACCACAGGTATTCATCTCCGGTCTGGCTTTGCTGGATCATCAGCTTGACCTGAGCAGCGCTCTTCAGGTGACGCCAGGCGGGGGGATGAGCTCCTTTTTCCAGAGCGTCGCACAGAAAACCTCGCTCGACGTGCGGCTGCTCAGCATTCCACTCTTGAAAAGCCATTTCGTGCAACTATGCGTCTTTATTGATATGAAAAAAATCTCAGAATATACCCAGAGAATCACTATACAGAAGCTAGAAGATGTGTATCATAGCAGCCTTTCAAGCTGCAGTCCCGAGGATGTGACATTCTCAAACTAGAACTTTCCAAAGGCGTTCGGGGCGAGGAGCGTGCTTGGGCGCCTTGATGACACGCACCACTCGGCCTTCCAACCTCTTCTGAGTAGCATTTCTGAACCTCGTGTCTTCTTTGGTGTATTTGAGAATTTGGCGCGTCGGAGTGGTTGCGTTGGCGCTGAGATGCTTGAGCACTTTAGGGGTCTGTTTTCGATGTGAAGCGAATCGACAATACCAGACGACGTCAGTGCAAGCTTCCAAACTTCTCCAACAAATCCGATAGAGTTCACCTACATAGTCGAATAACTTGAACTTTCTCACTTCCTTGTGCACGTAAACGAGATGCGTAGGAAGCGAGACTTTGCCGTCCTTGGGCAACTCGGTCTTCTGAACGGTCGCTTTGACGTGGCCAGTCGAGTTGATTACCTCGGTCACGACTTTGACTTCCCCGCAAAAGGTCCTGACACTGTCTTCATTCTTGTTCCAGTAGCTGCCAGCGTGGAAAAAGAGACGATCAGCAAGATTTTGCAGAACGTCGGACCACGCATGCCGTCGGACACGAGCGCAGCAACGTACCATCTGTGCAAACCTGCGCTCTTCGTCTTCACCGTCGACCAGCACTGTCGATAGGGGGGCCAAAGGTCAATTTCAGCATCCTGAGAAGTGATTGACCTTTTCCTTCCTTCCTTTCGATGCCTCGGAGCGGATGCTTACACTGGTAGTAAACTTTTTACAGAACGCCTCGAGCTGCTCAGTATGGGCCTTGGGGGTGGCAGGGTTGGGTTCACCAACGGCTGGGAAAAATGACATCCGCGTCAATTTCGCTTCACACTAACACATGGGGTCGAGATTTCTCACCAATAGCGCTGACTGCAGACGTTAGACCAAGCAAGACGAACGCGAGGGAAGGGGTGCGCATCGTGATTTGGGGATTGATAAAGCAGCAAAGAAACGAGAAGGAAAGAGGCGAACGAGCAACAACAAGTACATACACCAAGCCGGACACCGAAATCACGAACTGGCCTCGGCTATGCTCATGTGCTCAGCACTCCTCAAACGCTCGTGCGCCGAGTAGGTTCGCGAGGGGCTCGCGCAGGCTTGGCAGTGAGGACGGCGTCCGCGGAACGGTTTCCGGAAAGCTCAGGCCTCCTCATTGCCGTCTCTCGAGTCATGCCCAGTTAACACTGAATACGGGGTCATTTCAATCAAAAATACAGACTCCCTCAACCTGCTCGCTTCCCAATACTGACTGTAGGAACAAATAGCTCAATCAGCGCTCCAGATCTCGAACACCTATCAAGAAGGAGCGAGCAGGCTCTCACCTGGCTTCAGATAACTGGGGACTCTCAACCCCTGCTTGACGAGGTTTACCTTGAGGTTCACCGCTCGATCCCTAAGAGACATCGAAGTGCGATGCTTGAGAATGTCATCGATCGTTCCTTGCGGGCCGTGCAGCGCCATGATTTGACTCCATCGGCATTGGTGGTGCCTCATTGCCTCCGTTAGGCACCTGTCCTCTTCATAAGACCTGAGCACGATCCCGTCGACGACCCGAAGAGTTAGCGCGCGCAAGGTATGGGTGGGTGAGCGGGGCCTTGGCTCACCATGGAATGCGGGCACCCGGCACGTTGCGGTTCTGGCGATAAATCTGTATCGCCCGCCACGTACGGTCAAGGCCAGATAGAGTTAGTAAGTTTGAACATTGTGCGATCGGGCTGTAGTACTTACATTATGGCACCGAGGTGGTTCGGGCGGCATGTCGTCGCTGTCGCTGTTGCTATCGCTCGTATCACTGGAGAGCACGACGCCTTCGTATTGAGGTCGCTTGCGCGTGTGCGTCGCCTTCAGAAAGTCGCGCATTGGAGCATTCGCGTGTTCGTCCGAGTCATCCGAGTCCGACTCCACGCGGGACCGCTTCTTGCTTGGTGGCTTAGGCCCGGCAACCGCATCCTTGCGGCGACAACGTCGGTCGTCCCCGTCGCTTTCGTCATCGACGACCTGTCGTTGGGCACGTCGGTTTCTACGTCGAACCTCATCATCGACGGAGCTTTGGTCCGTCTCGAAGCCTTCGGCGCTACCCGATGCTTCCGGTTGATCCCGTCGAGACTTCTTCTGCGAGCCCGATGCGCGTTGGATTGATCCCGATGAGGTGCCAACGCCTTGATCTTGAGCGTCCAAGACCTCTCTTCGCCGATTCTCGAGATAGATTGTCAACTCGTTATCTGGATCAAGAGTCACAATCGGAGTACTCGTTGGCGTCTCCTCTTCCTCCGCTCGAGCCCTCTCCTTGCCCTTGCCTTTACGATCGCGAGTAGATACTTGGTGGACCTCGACTGACGAAGCCGTGCTTTCCTTGTCGAAACCGCGGAAAGTTTCCGGTTCTAGGCTTTCGTTGCCACCTCCATACTCGCGATCATCAATGAACGGATCGTTTTGATAGTCGCTGGCATCACCTTGACGAGGTCGACGCGTCTCCTCCTCGAGCTCCACCGTGCCGCGCACTCTCTCTTTCTCCTCCTCCGCAGAACGATCCGAGTCCTCGTCCTCAAGGGCAAGCAATTCGGTCCGCCGACCTCCTCGGCTGACTTGACCACGACCTTGTTCGACAGCTTGGGGCGATGTCGCTTGCTTCCCTTTTCCTTTATCCTTAGCCTGGCCCTTGGTTTTGGTCGCGGCACGTTGGTTTTTGCGCGGTGATTTGACTTGATCTTCTTCGTCCTCGTCTTCACCACCCTGTGAGTCGAAGCGCAACCGCTCCGCATCGGCTTGTCGGACGAGGAGGGACCGAGTACTACATCCAGAGAAACATCAATAAGCCAATCAGATCACCTCCCAATGTGCGAAGCAGACCCGGGGCTTACACGGCGTTGCTGTCGACAGGCACGCGCTGCAACTGATTGCCCTGTCCAAAGGCAAGTCGAGTCTCGACGGGCCTCGCGACCATTCCATCGTCGTTCGTATCTCTTCGTTGAGCCCGAGGAGTCGTTTCGATTGACAACGCCTGCGCCTCTACTTTGACTTTGAGATCAAGCTCATCTACCTCTTCGTCGTCCTCGTCGCTGAATTCAGCAATGGCTTGTCGAAGATCTTGGGCTCGCGAAGCTTGATGGAGGCTGTGATCGTATAAACCAGTCGCGGTCAGTGGCTGGTTCATTCAGCGTCACAAGCCGTCGGCGACTTGCCCGAGAGGCTCCTCTTCTGCTTGGGTCTCTGGCGTGCTGAGTTCGGAAGTCGTCTCCTTCAAGAACAACGAGATCTCTTTGGCTCGCGTCGGCATGGGTCTTCAGAGTGTCCACAAACATCCTACGAGTGAGTAAAGAGGGTCTCTCAAAGACCACGTAACAAGGTTGACTCACCCGAGATAGTCTTCCTCGTCTTCTTCTTCGACGGTACTCGGTTCGTCGGAGAGAGCGCGTTGAAGTGCTCGCATCTGAGCCGCCATCGTGGATCTGAAAATCAAAAACTGTGTTCAGTCCCCTCAAGAATTGAAAGCGCCGCCCGCATCCCATGACTCACTTCTTCGCCTCGATAGACTCTCCCAGCTCGCCATCCTGATAGATACTCGCCGTTTGGGACATCTCGGACCCTTCTTCCAACGCTCGAAAAGCCCTTACGTGTCTCCTCTGCATCGTCCCGATTGTCTCATAACTATCCGACTCATTGGCAGTCGCTTCCGCCATCTCCGCATCGACGGAAGAGTAGCGCAGCCTTTCTTCGACTTCGTGTTCTTCCTCGAGCGAGTCGACGTCGGATTGGGATGCAACCTCGAGGTTGGCAAGGGCCGAATCAGACAATAACTCATCAATGTCAGACGGCGTCTCTTGTCTTGTCTGCTGCACGGGCGCCAAAGCTTTCTTGGCGCTCTTCTTGAGTGACTTGGGGACGATCGTCGCTCGAGGAGTTTGAGGCCCGCGCGGCGTAGCGTCAGAACTTGACAATCGACGTGCAGACTCTTCTTCCTCCTCCGTAACGACATCATCATCATCGACGGACTCGTCGTCCGATCTCCCCGATTCGAGGTCGACAGAACCGTCCGCAAGGACGTTCTCGCAATAGTTCCTCAACTCTTGTACCAAATCATTCCACCTGTACTGCGTCTCCAAGACCTCCAAATCGGCCTCGGTCGACTCTATCGCAGCCAAAGCGTCGTTCTGCAAAGCCGTGAAGCGGATAGCTGCGGAACGGTTGTCCAAGAGTTTCTCTTGCGAGAGGTAGGTCGAGAGTGGTGAACCAAGGAATTCGGAAGGTGGGGAAGGTTCGCGACTTGTCGCAAGATGGGAGAGGTAGGCCTATAAATAAAGTCAAACCAGATTATAGAATCAGCATACTTGAGGTGATGGACACCCCAACTTCCCAAGTGTTCGGCCCCTCACCTGGATCCTCAACCCCGTCAACATCGTCAACACACCATCATGGATCTGCGTCTCATTCGGCACAACGAGCGTAAGGAAGTGCATCGCCGCCTCGGTCAACTTGGTCGCTGCATCACGTCGTCGATTCCCTTCGGAATCGGGTCCACTCGAAAAGACGAAGTAGAGGAAGGTGACGAGGTTGGCGCGGCGGATGAGTTGGTGGAAGGGCGAGCTTGGGTCGTTCAACTGCGGCGCGTACTGCGGGTTCAGGGCATCGGGTTGAAGGAAGGGTGCAGTAGATAGATACGCTTCCTTGACACCTGAGATAAGGTGACATTGAAGAGAGAGAGAGAGAAGGGTCAGTTTGACATGCATACACCCAGCTTCTGGCCACGTGACCCATGGTCTGCTCGCGGCGCGCCTCCACGAAAGACCGCTCACCTTTGAAGGCATTGTAATCCTTTACATCCTGTTCACTCAAAACGATCCTAGTCTCGGACCCCGCCTTGGCGCCTTCGCGCTTGCCCATGTCCAACAAAGCCTGCAAAGCGATCTGTGTCGGCATCGCAACGGCTTGTTGACGTGCATCCAGCGTCCTCGAACGAGCGCCACGGCCCGGTCCCATGAGACTCTTCCTCCATGCACGACCACGACTACGAGTCCCTTTGTTAAAGTTGGTCGGTCGAGGCGTAGGCAAGTTGGAGGAGCGGCCTGTTCGGGTTTGAGTTTGAGCTTCGACCGCGGCCCGTGGGACGCGTCGGCCACGAGGGGTGATCTTGTTGTTGGACATGGCCGAGCCGGACGAAGAGGACGGGCCAGGTGAAGGCCCCGAGGACGGCTTTAGCAGCGATGAGGCAGATCGTGTACTTGTTGTTGCTCGACGTGAAGATCCTTGGCGCGACAGAATTTGAGCGTCGCTGGGTGTTGTTACGCGTCAGGGGTGGGGGAATAGTCCCAAGCCAAGCCACGACGAGCCGCGCGCCCGACTCGAACCGACTCGAACCGACTCGAACCTCGAACAGAGACAGAGACTCCGAGGACTCGGAGCAAGACTGACGAAAGGGCTACAGTGGCCGAATCCGAGTTCCTCATTCTCAAACATAACCAAAAACATTACATCATCCTTCTGGGACCTACATCAAATATGAATCCGACCAAGTGGTACCTCACCTCCATATCATAGGCACTCGGACGCGGTTTGAAGAATTGATCATCTGCAGGCAGCCCCGCCGAAAAATATGATCTGTCAAAACTTTTGCACTGGAATGAAGCTGGCAGACGATTCAGTCACAAATCGGTTCCTTTCATTTCAATAGCATTTGTGGAGGAATACAAAAGACAGAAGACGGCATGGCGGCATAGCGGGGATAAGCATACATGTATACAGGCCACAAGGACATCCGATCCGATAAAAACACTGAACAAGCTCTGGCCGGGTCACGGTCCCCAACTCAAAACAACTGAGGGCACTCCGAGCCCGCGGTGCGACCTCGCCCGACTCAGAACCTCGGATCTACGACCTCCTTGTACTTGGGGTACTCGGCCTGTTTAGGTGTCAAGCCCAACTCGCACATATGGATCTGAAGAGCAAGCCACTTGGAGTAACAACGCGCTTGGAACATGTTGCCCGATTGGAGGTAGAAGCGAGGCACGCCTGAGTTGCGCCAGCAGCCTGGAGTGAGAGAAAGCAGCGAGATAGAAGTTTAAAGTCAGCCCCCACCGGATTGGATCTGGATCCGTATCATTCAGTGAGGGGTACTCACCCGGAATCTCGCCCTGCGCATCCTTGCCCCAGCAAGGCCCCAACCCATCCGCGACCTCATCCGAGATGACTTTCCTAATCGTCTCACGCTGCGAAGTGTACCCCGTCGCCATCACAACCACATCCGCCTTCAACTCCGTCCCATCCTCGAACAAGACCCCATCCTTGGTAAGCTTCTTGATCTCGACACCCTGCTTGATCTTGATCTTGCCATCGGCGATCATCTTGGACGCGCCGACGTCGATGTAGTAACCACCCCCGTCGCGGAAGTATTTGAGAAAGAGACCTTCGGGGTAAGGATTGAGCTTGAAGCCAGCTTTGCGAAGACCGTCCAAGAGATCCTTGTCCTTGCGCGTCACCTCCTTGGTCGCCTCGGTTTCTATCCTTCGGAGGAGAGGGTCAGCCCCTGTTACGCACGCGCCGGAGCCAAAAGGAAAACTTACGGAATTGAGCCAACACATTCGTCGGCAATGAAGTCAGAATAATGTCCGCCTCATCCAAAGGCGGACCATTCTCTTCGTAGACGCCCTTGAGCAGCTCATGCAGTCCATGCTCGGAGGACATGACGTACGTCCACGACCTTTGAACGATGGTCGTATCCGCGCCGTTCTCAACGAGGTCGGCAGCGATATCATGACCCGAGTTGCAGCACCCGACGACGACGGACTTCTTGCCCGCGTACTTGGCACCACTCTGATGCGCCGAAGAGTGGTAAGCATCACCTTTAAACTCATCGCGAGGGAACGAGGGCAGCCTAGGTTCACCGGAGAAGCCGGAAGCGAGGACGAGATGATTGACGTGGAAGACTCTCTTCTCGGCACCATTGTTGCGCAAAACCGTGACCTCCCATATCTGAGTCTGAGGATCGAACTTGGCACCTCGTTCAACGGTCGAGTTGAGCCAGATGTTGAGCTCCATCGACTCGGCGTACGACTCAAACCAGTTGGCGATCTTGTCCTTGGGGATGAACTTGGGGAAGCCGGGCGGGAAAGGTATGTAAGGCAGATGATCACCATGGACGGGGTCGTGAAGGCATAACGAATGGTAGCGCTTGCGCCACGAGTCACCAACGCGACCATGTTTCTCAATGACGAGGTGGTTGATGCCGAGCATGCGTAGGCGCGCCGCGAGCATCAACCCGTTCTGGCCACCGCCGACAATAATGACGGTCGGGTCGCCGTCCTTGTACTCCAACGACGCCTTGCGTCGATCGAGCCAGTTAACTTTGGGGTCCGACTTTTCTCCATGTTCGGCACCGAGGGGTCGTCGCGAGCCACCACACTCTTCATGGCCCTTGACTTCATCGACCGACGTCTGAGGGTTGCGAGTGCCATCAGTGCGCAGCCCTTTCTAATGCGTCAAGAGCACATAATCAATGCACTCACGAAGAAAACAAACGCCTTCCAATCTCCTCGTCCGACCTTACTCTCCCTCAACCTGACCATCCCCTTGCCTCGAATATCATCCGTCTCAAAGGTGATGAAGGCTTGGGCCCAGACCATCTCTTCCGAAGCGGGGACGATGCATGCCGACTGCGGCTTGGTGACTTTGAGGTTTTGGATGGCGGGGACGCCAAACTTGTTCAGGTGACCAGCCTGGCGTAAGGACGAGCAGGTGCGGTGAGGTAGGTTCAAGTCAGTGGGTGTTTGAATGAGCAGCCGCGGGGGGTCACAGCAGACGTGGGGCACCTCATCGACCTGAATCGATCTGAATTGGCGCCGGAGAGAAAAGATGGGGAAAAGTCCCCCCCCCCCCTTCCTGTCGGCATCGCCACACTCCCGGCCCTCCCAACACCAGCATATCACTTACAATATCATTGGTTTGAAGGGTGTTAAAGTCAGTCCGGTCGATGCAGAGGATATCACGCCAGTAGCCCTGGTTGTCATCCATGAAGCAACCGACGATGGCGTCGATATCCTTTGCGGTGATGGCGGCTTGGATCTGGTCGAGGAATCTGTGCGCCACATTCGCGGTAATGGGACAGAATACAAATGGTCAATTCACGATTCACATGATTCAATCTTTATATATATCTCGAATGAACCCCCTACAATCACACTGCATTGCCCTCCCGATCCCAATCATGGACATTCCCTAAAACACTCCATCCCAGAAATGTGGGGAAGCCTCTAACTCACTTTTGAGAAATGGCGACGGGGTCCTGTGACGCGGGGGCCTTGACATCATTGGTGTGTGAAGCATCCTGGGTAGCCTCTTCGTGATGTGCGATCGTTCGTTTTGCTGTTTCTGCCATGATGCTGATGTATGGAGAAGTGTGGGGAGGAAGGAAGCAAGCAAGAGCCCCACTTTGGCAGACCACGATGTCGGGTAAAAAAAAAGTGGAGCCCAGCCGAGTCAATTTGGACTTGCCCTTTTGATGCGGGGCGCTCGATCGTTCCAGTATGACCGAGTCTGCCGCTTACGCTG
Organism: Microbotryum silenes-acaulis; assembly: GCA_003665825.1. Classification (NCBI taxonomy): domain Eukaryota; kingdom Fungi; phylum Basidiomycota; class Microbotryomycetes; order Microbotryales; family Microbotryaceae; genus Microbotryum; species Microbotryum silenes-acaulis. The sequence continues at coordinate 1,481,811 of QPFY01000006.1, forward strand.
CGCTCATCACCAACGACGGATCTTGTGGTGCCCAAGCTCCAAAAAATTCGTCACTTTCTCCAACAAATTCGACTCTCGGAGAAAATCGCAACCCTCCACAGACGAAGAGCGGGGCCGCCGTCGGCAGCAAAGGGCACGTGAGCAAGTCATCGTTGAAGCTTCTTTAGCGCCGTGCCCCTCATCGGACCAACTTTCGATAGCCGCGGATTGTTCAAACCTTCATCTTCGCTCCGCGGAGACTGGTCGCCGGTGGGGTCGTTCATAGTTGCATCGATTACTGTATCCGATCTCTTCCGGGTTCCGTGTCTTTATTTTGAGAAGCGACAGGTCCATAACACACTTCTAATGTACTACTCTACCTACCCCCCAGTGGAGGACTCAAATGAATCGTCCAATCTGGTCACCGACCTGCGGATTCGAAAAAAAAAATGTGGGGAAAATCCGAAAACCCAAAGTTAGCGCATGGCATGGAGGTGGCGGCGCCCCACTTCTATGTCCCCCCCGCCATCGTTCTCAGCTCTCACGCTACTCACCTTGACGGCGGTCTCCGTCTTATCCTTCGAATTACGCAGTAGATCCTCATCCCAATGCACTTTACCAGCCGGGAAGACGCACAGGACAGTCGAACCGCCGTAAGCTGTGCGTGCGACCCAAGGTCGTGATCAATTCGTGCGGGGCGGTTTCGGTCCCGAGATTGGAGCCCAAACTCAGTGGTGGCCATCGCTTGTTTCCAACTTGAATATGAAAACGTACCGAAATATCCTAGTTCACCTCCACGCGCGACTTGATCGCCCTCTGCGACCGTTTGTACGATGCTCCCGACCTGAATGGTGGAGGCGAAGTTTCGAGAGTGTGAGCCCGATGCCCTTCAGAAACGCTTCCGGTTTGAGGTAGTTCGCTTACCAGCATAGCGCCGATTTGAACGAACGCAACGTTTCTGGGAGTTGAGCCTTCATCAGACATTTTCAAAAGAGTGACTGGATGCCCAAGCAGAAAGGGGTCAGCTGATTGGTAGCTCGATCTCGCCGACGGATTGTTCGAGTGCTGCCACCTCCGTACCATCTCGTTTGCTATGACAGCCGGTTAAGGAACATAGTAGAAAGTGGTCAGAACCCCAATGAAACCGAATCTAATCTTGGTTCAGGACGTTGGCTCACTTTTCGGTAAAGACGTTGAGATCCTCGTTCACGGCCACGGGGTTGACGCTGCGCACGCCGACCGATTCCAGCACGAAATCAGCATAGCTCCTCTGCACCATCTTACCTCACTCGCTTCGGATGACTCGCGTATAATATTGCCCCTCGATATGTTTCGTCGGCCCAACGACAGCCTTGATAGGCGAGTGGAACCTATGGTAATCGGCCGGAGCGAGTCGGAAGATGGCGACCTCGCCACCTTTGAATTGTTTGGCCATTTCTTCGTCTTGGAAAAGGTTGGCTAGGGTAAATTGTTGGCCCTGTATTCGACGGCACAATAGATCAGCCGACTGCGACCTCATTTTCGTCATGTGTGCAGCAGTCACCAGCTCACCTTGATCCAATACTCCTTTGCCAATTCGACAGACTGGAATACGGTCAGCCGACAATCCGCCGCCGAGCTCACAACCCGCTCATCCCCTTCCGCCGCAACCTTCCTCTCCCCCTCTTTCAATTTCCTATAAAAGAACTCGTTAAAGGTCCTATAATCCTCCAAATTTGGTTGTAAAACACATTGCGTATCGATCGAATACGTCTTGACGAATTGTTGAATCTGTTGCAAGGCTCCTTGAGGGGAATCGTACAATTCGCCTTGTTTGATCGATTGTTCTCGGAGGAATGATTCGACTCTCTTGTTCGCTAAGGGATGGGCTTGTTCTCGACCGTGGTAGAGGGCTTGCATTCCTAGACGGACGTAGATCGGCATCGATTCCCAGATCTTGGGTGGGTTCTCGCCTCGAGCCGTGGCGACCAAGTTGCCGAAATGTTCTTTCGAGGCGAGCTGTGGAAGGATTTTCGGAGTAGGAGAGTTGGTGTCAGCGGTGTGATAAGGAGGAATCACATCTGCGGTTGGAGAAGCACGTAGTAGATAGCTCTTTCGATTTATATTGGTAACGAATACGAATACGTCCTGGAAGCTCGAAATCGAGCGGAGCGCCGGGCGTTTGTCGAATCAAAGATGGGACGCGGACTTACACTGTGCGATCACAGCCGGAACATAAGATATCAGTAGACGATCACTTCAGTGTTTGTTATATGCTCTTCGCGCTCTGGCCGCCCCGTCTTCCGCTTGCTAGCATACGAGCATACGGCCCTGCTGCAGTGAGTTGACAACTTGAATGGTGCAGCCCCACATGCTCGACGTGTACGCTGCGGCGGTCGCCGGCTCGGCATCCTAAACGACGACGCCTCCCTCCCCCCACCCATTTCGGCTCCATGAAAGCGCTGAACTCACCTTTCCAACTTTGGCACAAATCTGCTCAACCACTTGTGCGTCGTACCCTCCGCCGCCGGAGCATGAACGTTCAATCGGCCTTGTTCAAGTTCATCGCCGTGCACGTGCACGGGCACCGTCGTCGAAGGTCCGTTCTTGACTTCGTTAGGACCGGGCGATTGATCGACGAGCGTCTTGAGCGCGGTTTCGTAGTCACCGTATTCGTCTTGTTCGATGGAAGAGGCCATTGGCGTGAGATTGAGAGGGCTGCAGGCAGTGGGTGGTGGGAAGTGCGGTAAAACACTGACAAAGGTCGAGAATCGAAGCTCGCAGCTCATACTGACGTCGAATGTCCCGAAATAGATTCGCCGTTGCCCGAGGCTCCGAGTCGATTCGGCGCAGTTGCTGTAGGTATTGGCGTACACAGTGTGTGTCTTTGAGTGATTATATTTACAAGTCCTCTATATGCTACCGAAACCGTCACTTATTTATTCCTCGACCATCTCGACCCGAAGCGAGGGTTATTCAACTTGGACATGCCCGCTTTCCTTGTCCTCGACCTCTGTAATACACCTCAACAGATCTTCGGCATCCGGTGTCCGTGCTTCTGCATCGACCTTTAAGCCTTCGTCATCCTGCAAATAGGCCCTCGTGACCGGTCCAATCGCCGCGATTCGAATCTGAAATCGCCCATCCCCATCTTGATCCTTGTCATCGTTTGGTATCCACCCTCTTCTCCGAAACTCTTGACAAGCGGCCTTGGCGCCGGAAGGAGAAAAGAAGATGATCCAAAGTCTTTTTCTTTGTGCGTTTCCTTCCTCATCCCCCCCTACAACCTCTTTAACGAGTTCGTCGACCTCCTTCTCCAATTGGCTCCCCTCCAAAGCGTTGGTTTGATAAACCCTCAACTTGTCCAACTCGAACCTGCCATCCTCCACTTCCAACAAGTTCGATAAGGTTTCCCTATTCTTATCTCCGACGAGATACAACAACTTCCATTTCCTCCCGCGATTATCATCACCTTTAAAATAACGAATGATGAACCTAGCCAATTTCTCCCCACTTCCAGTCGTTCCATCGTTACCTAAAACGTTTTCTTTAGGTGGTGGTGGAGAAAGTTGAGTTCGTAAGGCTTCAGAAGTACCTTGTCCTACTACGAAGATTGGAATTTGGTAGAAAGATCCTCCTCCTTCTTCGACTTGGGTAGGTTCGGTCAGATTTTGATTCGCGGCTTGAGCCTTCGCTATCGCTTGTACCGATCTTGCCGAAGTGATGATTAAACCATCGTAGGCCTTGGGACCTTTTAAGAGGTGAGCTAAGTGGGGGATGTTTTGGTAGGTCGTTTGAAGGATGGGGAGATGATGCGGCGTGAAATGGGAGGAGCGGGCGAAGGAATGGTATGGATCTTGGGAGAGAGGTTGGGAAGGAGTGCGGACGAAGAGGAGGTGTGCGCGCGTTGAGAGGGGAGGTGTCATGGTGAAGGATGATGAGTTCATTGATCGAGTTGATGCGAGGGGTCGGGGGATCGCGCACAGAGAGAGAGAGAGGAGAGAGAGAGAGAGAGAGAGAGAGAGCGTAGGTTGGACAAGAGCAAAAGGGGAACAACACAACACGACACCACCCCCCACACTTGCAATTCGGTCCAGGGGTTAATCGACCCATCCCTAATGCTGTATTCCCACTCGATCAAATCGGAAATAGGCCGCGGAGTTTTCGAGTTGCACGTGAGCGCGTCACCGATCCCCTCTCTGCTCTACCTTCAACTCCCCGAGTCCCAGCGTTCCAGCCATGGCTTCGACCTCAACCGCCAAGCCAACAAAGGTTAGTTCCCACGACGCGTTGACACCACCACCACCACCACCGGCGCGACGTTGCTGATGCCTGGATTGCATGTGGGTCGTGTGTGAGCTTCACAGCAGGAGAACCCGGCATTGGCTTTGCTCGCGGGTGCGACGGCCGGAGCGGTTGAAGGCGCCATTACTTATCCTTTCGAGTGTGCGTGCGGTACGGTACTTGGCCTAAATCCTGGACGTACTGCACTCATGCTCCAATGTGATGTCGCGTCCCAGTCCTCAAGACGGAAGCTCAATTCGCTCAAAAACTCAAGGACGGATCGAAGGCGAGTTTCACAAGCCCACCCAGACCCTTCCCAAACCACGTAAAACCATCACGATCTAAACTCCATACCCCATCCTCCCTCCAACAGCCACCGGGCATCATCCTTATCGCGAAGAGCACCTACGCGCGCCACGGGATCCGAGGATTCTACTCCGGTGTCGGCGCTTTGGTCGCCGGTAACTCACTCAAGGCTGGCGTGCGCTTCTTCAGTTATGACAAGTTCAAAAAGATGTTGGTCGATGGGGAGGTCAGTTCATCATTGGAATATCTGTAGGTGGCGAGCGATGGTTTGAGCTGATTGGTGAATCGGTTACTTCTTTTGCGAATAGGGCAAGTTGAGCGGGTCGAGGTCGTTGTTGGGTAGGTTCGGATCACCAGTCTCTACTTCTGGGATCATACCCAAAGGCTCACCTGTTCCACCTACACAGCTGGATTAGGAGCAGGCATGTGCGAAGCCGTGTTTGCCGTCACCCCTTCCGAGACCATAAAGTCAGTCTCCACGCCACGAGAAACTTATTCCGAGCCCACAACTCACCGCCTGTGCTTTGATCACCTCAGGACCAAATTGATCGACGACCAAAAACGCGCCCAACCGAGATACACGGGTTTGATCCAGGGTACGATGGCGATCGTCAGGGAGGAAGGTATTGGTGGCATTTACAGGGGATTGGGACCGGTCGTACGTCACCGGAACCGAAGATCGGTATCAGTTTGTCCCCATTCACTAATTCTCTCCTTGCTCTCCTTGCTCAGGCCGCAAGGCAAGGTGCCAACTCGGCAGTCCGATTCACCAGTTTCTCCACTCTCAAAGTACGCTCTACTCTCGCCCTTGATACCGAACCCCGACCCAATCTCTCTAACTCCGATTCTCCATAATTTCTGCTCAACAGTCCTTCGTCTCTGGTAACGCCCGACCGGGGGAAACATTACCTGCCGGAATCACCTTTGGGATCGGTGCGGTCGCTGGAGTGATCACCGTTTACACGACCATGCCATTAGAGTAAGTCCAATCTATCCGGTCCCGTCCACCCACATCATCACCAACTCACGTCCCCCAAACAACCAGCGTGATCAAAACCCGAATGCAATCCCTCTCAGCTCGAACCGAATACCGCAATTCGTTCCACTGCGCCGCTCGAATTTTCGCCGAGGAAGGTTTGTTTCGATTTTGGAAAGGTGCGACACCTCGTTTGATGAGGTTGGTGTTGAGTGGTGGGATCGTCTTTACGGTTTATGATCAGTTGATGAACCTCATGGGCGCTGGAGGGGTCTAGTTTCCCCGAAGGTGGGGTTCTTATTTTTTAAGGGCCCCGAGTTTTTCTCCAGCGAAAACGAGCTGGGCTTAGTCAGGGTGTGTGTGGGGTTCGATTATATTTCTTGTACAAGATTTAGAAAAAAAGGGGGTCGAAAAAGAGGATGTACGCCCAATCGAACCCTAGCCCTACCATGATTCCTGAGAGCAGCTCTCATGACCTCGCGGATCCGAATCGAGACCTCTCTCTTTGACTCTGACGTATCCCATCTTTTTATACGGGTAACAACTAACACTCGGAAAAAAAGAAAGTCAGCCATCTCGCCTCGGGGTAAGTATTGATGGGCAAGCAAACTGACCGAGCCGGCCCCTCTCAACGCCATCCTCGAACCGAATTGTAGAGTTTGCATCCCTCCCCTGTACACGTACACACGCCGAAAGCGAAACATCAGCCTTCCACAAATGAATACACTTTGAGAAAGTAGTCGACGGGTCGGGCTTGGGGGGGGGGGGGGGGGGGGGGGGACATACGGGAAATATGCGACAAAGTAAGAAACGAGGGCGACGCATTGCACGATCGCGAAAATTAGGGTCGGGAGATAGGCTTGTCTCTATTCGGGCGGAGCGGAGTCGAGCACAAGATTGATTCAGTCAAACGAAGGTTTGAATTACTTGTCTCCCCCCAAGAGGTGTTTGGACTAACTCCTATGGCGAAATATAGAGTCAAAAACAAGGAACCGAAATAGGCACCCGTGAAGGGGAGTCGTTCGGCGGTGCAAATGTGTATGAGGTGCGCCAAAGGGCCTTGCAGGATCGCGAAGCTAGGGTAGGTGCGAATCACAATGGGATGAGTTTTTTTTTGGACCCGGCGTGATGTAGTAGAGAGTGGAGCTTACCCGACCATAAAGAGGATCTTTTTTTGGTCGAGAGGAGGGGAAGAGGGGAGGAGGGGGTTAAGAGGTCAGCTCAGCTCGGAGATTCAAGGCTCGGCTCGAGCCAAGGTTTTGGTTGGACTTGCACTGCCCAACGAGAACGAGACCTGGAGGTGTAAGATCGGTATAAGATTCGGTGAGTATGTGCTCGCGCTCAAGCTCGACAGGAACTCGGCAGTTTAAAAAGTTCAACAACTGACGGCGAATTTCCTCGGTTTCAAAGCGAGCAACGGCAAGCCGATGAAGAACGCGATGAAGAAGCACAACGCCGCTCCTCCCGTGCAGAGCAAGAAAGCCGAGAAGCGCTCCCATCTCGACAAGGCAAAGTAGCTGTTTGGGAACGTCGTCAGCTCGTTCGTCGCAAGCTGGCATTTGAGCGGGTTCACTGACGCCTCTTCCTCATTCGTGCGTTCACCCGATCGGACGGGAATGGCACCGGAAACGGAGGAAGTCCATCTTGTGAAGAAGTTGGTCGGCGCGGCCGAGTTTTGCGAGTCGTCGATGACTGCACCTGGTCGTGCCCAAGCGACTGAACGCGAGCAGGGGAGGAGTGCAGTGGGAGTGGGGGGAAGGAGGAAGGAGAGCGCGTTGCTGCGTTGTCAGTTTGTGATGTAGAGGGGCTCGGACGGTAGACGATACAAAAGGGAGGGGACGTACATCCCGATAATCCTTGACGGAAATTGGATTCACTAGCTGATGTGGAAGGTGTTGTAGCGGCGGCCATAATGTTTTCTGGCCTCGAAGAACACTCTTCGTCGAATGAGTCGAGTAGTGTCCCGTCCCGGGTGAAGCGACCACTTTGATCATGCGCTATTATTACGGATTCGTAACAGCAATTGCACCGAGTAATGGAGAGTAATTGCGCATTAGCCTGACGCGCCGTTCCGAACACTCACCGCGTGGCAGTTTCGCTTCACAGGTCCTCACCCGTCGAGGCCGATGTCGCAAGCTGCGTTCGTGCTCGCTTGGAGAGAAGGGACGGTCTCCCAAGGGACGTCGACTTTGATTGGTGTCGCGATTTGTGTTGCGGGTCCGTACTACATCTCCGACCGTACTGGGGCAGCAAACAGCTGATTCGTGTGGGGTCGTCGCGCAGGGAATACATGTGTTTCGCTGGCGTTGAATGTTCAAAAGTGAGCCAGTTCAGAAACTCTCAAATCGGATGTGCTGCTCACTGACCTGGATTCCATCCCGTAGACTGGCTCATACCCGACTCGAACGTCGTCATCGGAACCACTCTGCACCTTCTTCTCCCCCCTCTCCCCCCCACAAACCCGACCAGGACCACCCACACACAATTCCAACCATCGGCGAGCACACCCACTTGCTCTCCGAGCTACTCCCACCGACCCAACTCGAGCGGTCCATCTCCGATCCCGAGATCAGCGACGTGCCTCCGAACCTTCACCTTTTGCCTCGATCCGATCGTGCTCCCCCCTCCCCAGCCGCAGGTCCACCCAAGAGACCGACCAACAAACTCTGCCAACACTCGTCCCGGACCATCTACTTTAACGGCAATCGGTCTCAAAGCTATGGCACCGTGAGCCAAACTCGATCCAACCACGCCGAGCAGCCAGACCCCGACGAGGATCACCCCGACTCCGTTCACCAACCTCGCACGGACAAGGAGTTCATCAAATCACCCCTATGGCTCCTCGGCTTTTCCTTATTGGCCCTGGGCGAGTTTGGCAACTTTCTGAGTTATTCGTTCGCCCCCGCCTCGTTGGTGGCTCCGGTGCGTAACCCCCGCCCCATCTTTCCATCTTCAATTGGGGACGAAAAAACTCTTGGGCTGATCGAGTGGCTGGTCGACGCACACAGTTGGGCTCGGTGGCTCTGGTAGCCAACGTTGGTCTGGCACCGTTGATTTGTGGAGAGGTCCGTTCCTCTCGTCTGGACCATTGACGACAGGTCTTTTCTGATCGACCCACCAGCGAAACCTTCACAGCCCTTTCGAAAACGTGACCTCTTTGGTTGCGCGCTAGCGGCCATGGGCGCCGTCACGATCGTATGGGCCTCCAAGGCCCAGGATAAACTTGTGAGCTGCAGATCCTCGACCGATTCGACTTGAAGCTCCCGCTGAAATCCGAACCCTGAACAACCCCCCCCCCCCCTTCCCTTTAAAGCTCTACCCGCCCGAGATGGTCGCTGCGATCTCGACGCCTCTCTTCCTCGCCTACTCGATCGCGTCCATCGCCGCGATCGCTGTGCTTGTCTTTCTGTCCAGAGCAAAATACGGCGATCGATACGTCATGATCGATCTGGGGATTTGTGCTCTGTCTGTAAGGACTTTTTCAAAATTCCCATTCCAGATGACCGGGTCTAGGGCTGAAACTCCGATTATTTCTCTAGGGTGCCTTTACCGTCTTGTCGACGAAAGCGATCTCGTCGTTCCTCAACATCCTCTTTCTGAAAACGTTCGAGTATTGGATCACCTATCCCCTTCTCCTCATCTTGGCTGGTTCGGCGATGTTGCAGATCAACTTTATCAACAAGGCCTTGCAGAGGTACGCTTTGCCACGACTTTTTCCCTAGAAAGGTTATCGCTGATCAGCCAGCTTTTTGTGCGCTCGTAGGTTCGACTCGAGGGTCGTGATCCCTATCCAATTCACCTCGTTCGCTCTATCAACAATTGGTAGGTTTCTCATCCCTCTCAGCGTGCGGGAGCGCTTCACCGAGTATTCATATCGTCGTATCTGGTACCAGTTGGCTCGGCGGTGCTCTATCGAGAATTCGACGGCGTCGACCTCTCTTCCTTCTTCAACTTTATCTTTGGGTGTGTGATTTGTGGTGCAGGTGAGTTGTCGCGTGGATAAAAGGCGATGAAGAGAGGCTAAGCGGTCCTTCAATGTCTGGCTTTGTCCCAGGCGTTTACCTCTTGACCGGTGATGCACCCTCCGAAGAGAACCACTCTGAAGAAGGCAAATCCCACCCGACCTACACGAACGCCTCTCACCCAACCCAAACCCACACCCCCTCCACGCCGCTTGACTTGCCCCATCCTATATCCCTCGAAGTACCCTCCATCATAGACCCTTCTTCGCTCACGAGCACAAGTCGATTCGGAAGTCTAGGCCATTCCCCCACCAAGACGCTCAAACAAGCCAGTCGGAAATTGAGTTTGACTCTAGGGGGAACGCAGTATTTATTGGCTCATTCACCGGGATCGATAGGATTGGCTAGTGGTGGTGGTGGTGGTGGTGGTCGGAATGATTTGGAGGAAGGGGTTCAGCAAACTTGGCGATCGTCCTCAGCGGGTCGGAGTTAGGTTAGGTCGAGGTTTTTATTAGAGGGGTTTTGTTCAAGAACCATAGAGCGGTAGATCCAAGAGGGGCTTGCTTTTATCATTTTTTTGTAGTTTCCTTTTTGAACTGTTGTTATCCACTTTTTTTTTCCCAGAGGACATCAAGATGTTGAACGCTTTCGCGCACGAGCCCTTTTCCCCTGAAAAGATGTCGTACCTCGATCTCCCCTTTTTAGCGCGACCACGAAGCGCGCTCCCCTTTTGGCTCAAGATCATTCGTTTGACCCGACTCGAAACCTCATCTTTCGCGAAAGGGTCCGACGAGCTTTGGAGTTCCGACAAAAAAAAGGCCCTTGGGATTCTTTCGGATCGGGTGTATTTCGATCGTGTCGAGAAGGGTGAGTGGTTCATCAGCTTTGTTCTCCAAGGGTGCGTAAGGATGACAATAAGGTCCCGCGTGTGCGTTGAGTTTGGTCCATCTCGGTGTAAGCGGAGGCTTCTCACGTGCCTCTCGGACTTGGGGGGCGGGGCTGCAGTGGATCGTGAAGGAATGGAGTGGCGGGGAAGATGAGAGGTTGTGCGGTGTTGATGGGGTGCGGGTGTGGTTCTATGGGCTCGTGTTGGGTGGTCATGAGCTGTAGGGAGAAAGGTGCTGTGGTTACGGTGCACACATTCGACCTTGAGAGTGCGGGCGAGCCCCCACCACCACCACGTCGTCATCGTCATCGTCATCGTCGTCGTCGTCGTCGTCGTCATGGGCCACATCCCGAGACCCCCACCCCAGGATAGTAGGACCTTACGCGCTGCGACGGGTCTTGATCTTGATAAGTCTCAGCATCTTGTGTCGCTCACCGGGACTCAGGCTGTTCGACGTGGGCACTGCTTCCAGTTGCGGAGGAGGAGGCTCCTGCTTGACGGCTCGAGAGGAGACCCCTGCTCAGCGCCCAGTTCAGCTCAACCAAACCACGTCGACGCCGCTCACTTTACTTTTCAAGAGCTGAACCCAGTCTTCCCCCCCTCATCTTCTTCAGCATACCCCGTGCCTCCCGTAGATCGAGACGACAACCGATAGTTGGATGGTCTCGTTCCTCGCTCGGCTCACAGGTGCCGGTCCCTCCAATCATGGCTCCGGTGACAAAGACGGTGGTCGCAAGACGCCTTCCAGCTCCCCGACCAAATCGATCCGCACCAATTCGATCCCCTTGACCTCGCCTTCGAGTGGCAAGAGTTTCATTCGCTTACCTAGAGCGAGTACCCGACACCAAATACCGGCTCAGACGACCGCAACAGCGGTTCCTGGTTCGCCTAGTCTGGCTTCGGCGAATCCGCTTCCTCCTCTCGACTTGCCATCGGTCAACTTGCTCGAGGATGATGGGACGACGATCCATCAAGCCGCGTTAGCGACGGGGCTGCCTACCTCTCCATCGTCGCCTAGGCTCTCGACCAGTGCAGCCGGGGTACGAAGTAGTACCGAGACGACACCGTGGGTCAAACTCGACGACAGTGACGAGAATGCTTCCGAACGCGCGACCTCGACCGAACATGATTCCCATTCCGATCTTCAACAACGAGACTTTACACTGAACGTCGACGACCAGAAGAGACTTCGTCGAGCCATGTTGAGCGTTGAAGACGTGATCGTCCTCCTCAAGGAATGCGGTGTCGTCATTCGTGAACGAGGCTTGACCACATTGGGCCTGTTCCGACCTTATCGTATTGGTGAATCGAGGCTCAAGATCGATCGATTGGCTTTGTTGTTTTACGCTTTCGCATTGGATCGATCTTCGGTTCATCGAGCTGCGGATCAACCTAGGAACGCGAATGATTTGTTCAGGGTAGGTGGGGGAAAGAGTAAAGGGGCTAAATTGGACGCGTTCAAGGAAGAGATCAAGTACGCGAATGTGCATGACGTGGTCGGCGTATTGAAATGGGTACGTTCTACACAAACGGAATGCGGGACGATCGATAGACCTGATGGCTTCTTACTTGCTACGATAGGGTCTTCGCCACCTCGTTTATTCGACTTCGTTCGCGGGCAAACCCTCACCCCAACCTCTGGCCTGGTACGACAACTTTATGCTCGCATCCGAAGCCGCAAAACATCCTACAACGGCCTTCTCGACCCTCTTACTACCTTCGCTCCCTTCGTCTTCACAAGATCTGCTCACCGCGCTCCTCGAAGTCATGCAAGCCGTAGCGGCCTTTACCGAACTCAACGCCATGTCCGCCCATCGTCTCTCTCGCCAACTCGGCATCTATCTCTTCGGTCTAGCGCCCCGTGGTAAAGCCTGGTCCGATTGGTGCGAACTCTACACCACCTGGCAAAACGCCGGTAACGCCCTCGAGGGATGTTTGAGAGCCTACGTTCGTTCGCAACCGGACCTTCCGGAGAGGTTGAGGGAATTGGTCGAGGCGTACCCTTCACCTCCTCCTAGGGTCGTCAAGAGTCAACTCAAGTCGGTCATCAAGGTGGAGATCGAGGTGAAGGCGGAGGTGTGGAGTAGGGTCATGGCTGTTGAAGTTAATGATCAGAGGACCGGCCTCGTCGTCGCTTTGGGTACAGGTGGTAGTGCAGGTGCGGGACAGGCTTTGTCGACGGGCGGGATCAAGCGGAGGGATCCGGTCGATATTCTCATGGACGCCTTCGAGGCCACTCATGGTTCGCAGTTGGATGATGTCGAGCAAGGCACCAAAGACGTGTGGAAGATGATCATCGAAGAGGCGGAAAACGACGGCGAACCGATCGCGATCTTGTCGGACGAAACGAGGCGAGTGCTCGGTTTGATCGGGCTCGATCGTGGATCGTCTACGTGGTCAACGCTTCCTTTGTCCGATAACGCACGCCCTCAGCATGGTCGTCAACGCTCCTATTCGCACGGCTTCGAATCCGTTTCTCCACTACCTCGATTCGATTTCTCGAACCTCACGACCCCCGTCACCGGTAGTTTCCCCAATCGATCCGTCACCCATTTATCGCCCTCCCAACTCTCCGGAGCTCCGAACCGCTTCTCAAACCGCCCTTCGACGGCCCCTCAACAAGCTTCACGCATCGTTACTCCGAACTGGAGTGAGTTCGCTTCCACCGGGTTCAGCGATACCGTCCCTGCGAACGAGTTTGGGTTGGTTGATCTGAGTGAAGCCGCCGGCGATGGTCTACGCGCCAAGACGACGGGTGGCAAGGCCAAGGACAGTCGATCGGCAATGGGGCAACGCACGCCGCTTAAGCCTTCTTCGCCCTCTCGTGGCCATTCTTCGTCCACCAAGCCGATTCGATCTTTATTGAATTTGTCGCTCACCGAAATCGAAGATGACTTTGCCGACGTTTGGCTCGAGACCCTCTCCGACCCAGGGATCTGCTCCTCCTGGCCCAGTTTCCTCATCGCCGAACTTCAAACGGACCTCGTCAGCTCCCTTGAAACCAAGATCGATCATCTTCTCATCACCGAAAAATTGATCGAACTTCGACCCCTCTCAAGAACGACTAGTTCTTCATCCTCCGCTTCGATTAAAGGTATTACTAGGTCCGTGTCCGTCGCTGAATCTACACTTTCGAAAAGGTGGAGAAGGGCAAGTCAACTATTCTCCGGATCCGGATCTGGATTTGGATCTGGAATAGGGAAGGATGGTGGATCGACAAGTGGACATTCTACTCCTACGGCGCCTTCTCCCGTGAGCTCACCGAGACAATCGAGAATCTCTATGGGGAAGAAATCGATGACGTCGGCTCAGCCGGAAACGATCGTGGAGCAAGCGAGGGGTAACTCGGTCGATTTGAAGGTGGCAGCGATGCTAACGTCTGGCGCGACGACGACGACAGCGGCGGTGGTTCGTACGAGTCCGGAGGAAGAGTCGGCGCAAATTTCGATAAAATCAGTTGACCCTGAAACGACCGTGACGGCGGAGGATCAATCTCGACAAGTTCCCGAGGCGACCGATGTCCTTGTCAAAGACACTGTGGAACCAACCCCTCCAACCAATGAGGAACCTACCTTTACTGATACCCAAGTCGAACCCATCGTTGAGGCTGAGGCGGTACCACCCGTCCTTACTCCTGCGCCTACTATCGTCGTTGACGAAGCACCCGAAGTTACAGAGGATCGCGCCACAGTCGACGTGACTTCTGAGCTACAACCTGAAGCGGAGGTAGTCGAATCGGCTCACGTCGCAGAACAGGCTCTCCCAGCCGTCTCGGAAGAGCCGACCGCCGTTCTCCCACCCAGCACCGCCAACGACTCGATTCTCGAGCCCCCCAAGACACTTGGCGATACACCCAACGACGACAACCCCGTCGTACCGGCTTTCCGCACTGAAGAAGGGGTCGGACCTCATAACGGCTTGAAAGGCACTCATGGCGATCATACGGCTAGTCAGATCGAGGTACCGCATTCCCAAAGCGTCGAGGATCTTGAAGCTCTTGTTCCTCACCAACGCAGCAACCCCGCTCATGACGATCTAGTAGGTGGTCAGATCGGCAATCATCAAGGGAACCCGAACCCTCAATCGGGATCGAGCCTCTCCGCGGTTCATAATGAAAGTTTCAACCCTGCTCCCGGTGATCATACGGGACAAGAGATCGGTATTGCTCGTCCTGCTTCAGTGGAAGCTATCGACGTGGCTGCGTTGAACGATCAAAAGGTTGAGACTGTCTTGAAAACGGAAGCAGCTACACCACTGGTGTCTTCGGTCGCACTTCCGGCGGAGAAACCTGTGGTGAACGAGCGGTCCGAAATGGTTGAAAAAGAAGGTAAGTGATGCGTCGACGGGTCAAGTTGCTTCAGAACCCAGTAAGCTAATCCGCTTTGTATCCGCTTGTGTTGATGACACAGCTGGAGTAGACTCATCGAACCCCTCCAGCTGCGGTGACTCGCTTAACGTCCTCGGATCCGAGGTGATGCGCGTCCGTACGCTGTCTCAAGCTTCAAGCTCAACTATCGGGGCCACCCCCTCGAAGGACTCATCGCCCGGCTCGACGACGTCGAAGCGTTTCCTCGGCGGGATGAGTGACATGTTACGCCGCAAGACCTCAGCGGAGAAAGCACAAGCCAAGCTCGAAAAAGAGGAAGAGAAGAAGACCCAACGTGAACTACGTCAACTGAAGGATGAAGAGAAGCTAAGCAACTCGAACAGGAACAAGGAGACGAAGGTGCCTACGCCTGTGTCGTCCGTTCGTGCGAGGGTTTTGGAACTTGAGGCCGAGAGGGCCAAGGCGGAGGCGAGTGTCGAATCACCCATTCGTCGTTCGATTAGCGGGAGCTTCCCGGGTATGACGAGGAGTGAGAGTGGTGGGATGACATCGCCTCTAAGCTCTTCGCCCGAGTCGCCCACTCTGGCGCGTAGGTCGTTGAAGCTGCCTTCCAAGATCGCGATCCTGGCCGAAGGAGCGAGCATCGCCACCGTCGCTGGGGATGCCGCAGCCGTCGCCGTCGCGAGTGGTGTCAGTGCCTCTCCCCAACCTCAGGAATCTCAACACCTCGCCGTCAAAGCCCCAAAGACGCTCGACCAACTCCCTTCCCCACTTCCATCCCCTTCGCCCGTGCTCGAGGGGGAATGCTCGACTCCACTTCTCGCGACGGACCCTACGCCGGATTCGACAGCCGTCTTTGACCATCATCCTCCTCAGCTTGACTTTGGTCAAGTCGCCTCCTCTACCTCGCCTTCCTCGATGAATGTCGCTCCTCCTACACCCATCAAAGTGAACGACCCCTTCATCGCCGATTCGAACGGCACCCCTCGTGCCAAGCCGCCTCTTTTCGCAGGCCACAAAGAACCCTCATTGGACGTCGAACCCGACTCGTCGATCCTCCAGCTCATCCCAGCCACGACCGTCGAAGCGACCACTGCTGAAGAAGTTGAGCACGAATCCCACTCGTTCGATCACCCACCTGCGTCTCTACCCAGTAGTGCCTCGGATTATTCGATCGCCGAGACCGCTACTTCGTTCAAGACGGCCGATTCGGACGCTTTCTTCGAGACCTAGGCATCAATCCCCTTTTCCCTCTTACCGTGTTTTCTTGGGTTCTTCAATTAGCATCTATTTTTCGTCTTGGGGTTTCCCTTTAATTCGACCTCTTCCATTTCGTCGATCGTTCTAAATTTCAACTACAGTTACCCCCTTCAACTGCGTTTCCTCTCGCATAGCACTTTCGTTCTTATCCTGTCCGTTCGCTCCTTAGTGTGCATCTTTCTTCATATACACTTTAGTCGAACGCACCTTCCCCCTATGTTACATATTGCATTCTATAAATAAAAAACCCTCTTATCGTACGTCAGACCCCCACAACCTCCCTTCTCGCCGCCTGACCCGTCGCGAAATAACTCTTAAGTTTCTCCAAAGCGACCTGATAATCCTCCACGAAGTGTTCCACATCCGAATCTTTGACCCTGACCCTCTTGATTCGTTCCCAATGTTGCGCCGCTTTCATGATCGCTTTGAAGGGCGCGACTTCGGGATCTTCGATCAAGGACCAAGCGTTACCTGCTTTACCGGCTCGCGCGGTACGACCTACTCGATGGACGTATTTACGCATATCGGCGGGGATGTCGTACGAAATGACGTGGTTGACGTGAGGGAGGTCGATACCGCGGGAGATTAGGTCGGAACAGATGAGCCTAGGGAGAGGTCCGACTCGTTTAGGTCAGCGAAAAAAAGCGTGAAGAGGGAGATATAGGAAAGCTTACATTTGAATCTCGCCCTTCTTGAAGGCCGTTAACAACTTCATCCTTTCAACCGGTGCCAAATCACTCGAATAAGCTTTTACGACTGGCAACTTCTCCTCACCCTCCCCTTCTCCAATACCCCTGCTCTTCCTAGCCTGTTCAAAGAACTCGACCAATTTGGCCAACCTATTCGCCGCCTCGACCGATTTGGTGAAACACAACGCCGCCTCGACCTTGATCCCATGCAACAAGTGCAATAAATACAACGGCTTATGCGTCGAGGGTGAAATAATCATTTGTTCCTTCAACGAAGCGGGGAAGGTGAATTTCAATTCTTGATCGATCGCGTCGTCTTCGGCGTGAGGGTCGAGAGCGTCTTCGACGGAAATGTAGAGCGGTCGATGGAGTTGGAGAGAGTCGATCTTGGCTGGATCGCGGGAGAGGGTCGCGGAGAACAGGAGTTTTTGACATGAGGAGACGGAGCGAACGTCGAGTTCTGAAGAGGTGCGTCCGGTTTCGGCATCCCACCATGCTGGCGCTTGAACGTCGGCTCGGTCCGAGCGAGGGCAGCGCTCAATAGAAACTCTTGTCGTCGATGGGGTAGGGTGCAAGGCCGCCAACACCGCAGGTAACCACTCATTGAAAGACTGCGTAAGCAACCGATCCGCCTCGTCGACAACGAGGTACCTCAAATGCTGCAACGAGAACCCCGGTGTGGACCTGAGATGATCCATCAATCGACCGGGAGTGACGATCAAGATGTCGATCAAACTCGAACCCCCTTGCAAAGGAATTGTCGAAGCGTTCTCGCCTACGAGCGAGGTTTGTTCGTGCGTGAAAGAGTGTTGGCCCGTGGCGGTGCCGATCTTGAGTCCCAGGCCTTTGCTGAACGCTTCGAAAGTTTCTCGCACTTGGCCTACGAGGTCTCGGGTGGGCAAGACGATGAGAGCGCGTAGACATGTGACGATGCGGGGTGCGAGGGTCTAAGCGGAAGGGGCGAAAAGGAATGAGTGCGCGTTACCTAACGTGCGAAGGGGACAAGCTCACCTCGACGATGGGAATGACGTAGCTCAGCGTCTTTCCGCTACCTGTCGGAGCCGAGACACACACGTCTCGCGGGGGTCGGAAAGGCGAGTACAGCGAGTTAGGTTCCCCAGGTGGCAAGAGTAGCGGCAGCACCTCAGTTTGCACTTTTAAACAAACCAAGAAAATCTCGTCAGCAGCTGTACTGCTCACCTTCGACTACTACTCTTAGAAGACTCACCGGCAAAAGCCTCTGTTAACCCCATCTCCGCCAACCTCTTCCTCCCCCTCTCCGCCAACCCCAGCGTCTCATCATCGAACCTGACCTTCCTATCCGGATCGACAATCCTCTTATTCCTCACACTCTCGTGCACGTTGAGCTCGCTCAGCGTCTTCTTGCTCGGTGGTGCAGGTCGCGTCGCGCTCGGTAACCTCAACAAAGGGCTCGGTTCCTCTTCCACCGCTCGTTGAGGTACCGGATCCGCTTCCATCGGGATGGGTTTATCCGAGACCGTGATCGGGACATCTTGTTCCACCTTATGAGCCGTAGGGATCAATGTCGGTGGTCCTTCGAGTTCGACATCCTCGCCTTGCGTGGGTTCTTCGACGGTGTGTCGCGTCGCTCGTTTTTGTCGTTTCGCTTCCTTGCGCGCCAAGCGTGCCTCTTTTTCTTTGCGCTTCTCAAGCTCCTCCTCTGTCGGCTCAGCAGGCTTGTCCTCGACGACCTCGGGAACAGCGTTGAGCGTGACCGAACCCGTCTTGACAGGGGAAGCCACCGGTAAGCTGGGTTTCGTCGCAATGACCCTGGGTTTCGTAGGCGGGACGACCCCTCCCTCTGCTTTGAGTTTTCGAATCTCGGCCTTTTTCGCGTCCCTCTTGGCTTTGCGTTCGGCCTTCCTCTCCGCGATGATCCTCAGCTTCTCCTCATCCTTTTCCATCTTCCTCTCCATCGTCTTCCCATCCTCCTTTACGTCTTCCTCCCCCTCCTCCTCATCACTCCCCACCTCAGTCCCCGCGACACTAGTTCCCCCCACCGTCGATCCCGAACCATCCTTCTTGCTCGCACCGGAAGCCATCCCCCTCTTCCTCCCCTTTGCCCTCAACTTTTTCTTCTTCAAATACCTCAACCTGGCAGGTGTCGTCGCCTGCGGTTTTTTCGCCTTGAGCTCCCTCGCTAGTGCTGGTGCGGCCAATCGATCAGGATGAATGGTTGAGAGACCTGCTCCTTCTGTTTGCGGCGCTCCTTCTTCTGTACGATACGACTTTGGGAACGCCGACGAAGAAGGAGGTGGAACGAAATGCGAGTTGATCGATTCACCCAAATGGTTCGAATTCGATTGACCCAAGGAAGGGTTCGGTAATCCCAATTTGGCCGCTCGTTTCTCCCTCTTGATCCTCTTCTCCCTCTCCGCTGGTGACTCCCCAGGAGCAGGTTTCCATTCACCCGTAATACCCGTCGTACCGATCGGTAGGATCGGTGTCGTTGAAGGTGCTTGATAATTCGAAGTGGGATCTTGGTTCGTCTCGATAGGTTGAGATCGAGCATAAGGATCGAATCCGAATTTGGCGGCCCTCTTCTCCCTCTTCAACCTCTTTTCCCTCTCCGCAGGTGATTCACCAGGTGCAGGTTTCCATCCCCCCTTACCCTCCTCATCCATCCCTTTAGATTCCAAGGCTCGATCACCTTTCGTACTCAACGGCGGCGCGGAAATCAAACTCGATGTCGAAGCCACTGGATCTAAAATGGGATCCTCTTCGACTAGGAAAGCTTTTCGTTTATTCTTCCTTTGTTGAATCTTGAGTGCGACATCATCCAATGCTCGTTCTTCCAAAGGTAAGACGGTTGAAATTCCATTCGGGACGGTCGTCGAGGTGGGGTCAAAGCGTTTGATGTTGAACATCTTGGGAGAGGGTCTGGGACGTAGATGCGGTAGATACGGGTGAGATAAAAGCACAACCTCCTATAGTGGTGTGGTTGCTGTAACAGGTCGCGAAAAAAAGTGGGGGTCAGTTCAAAGTGGTCCGATCGATCCCAAAAGTGATTTGGCTCCCGACGGAGATCGCGCAGGAGCGAGGAGCGGAGCAAACCAAGTGGGTAAAGAAAGGTGTTTGAAGCACACCTTACGGACGGTAGATTGGGACTTTTGATGATATCACTATCCGGGTAGGCTCGTGGACAGTTACGAGGCTCCTACACGGTCCAAAGTTGCGAGTGATCGTGTCCAGAAGCGGAGAGTCGAATCGATGCCTGCGAAGTTGGTCGTCACTTTCCGCCATTTTGCGCTTGGACCCGCTTGCCGAGTTGGCACGTGATCAATTGACGCAACGGCGGCCCCCTCACCACTGTCTTCCAGTCCAACCATTGTACAAAGATCTGGGACTCTGGGTACACTGTGAATTGCGAAAATAACAGAAACCCAGACGAAAGGACCTATCAGAACACATGGGGCAACCAGGAAAGTTTGCTCAAAGCTTGACATTTATCTTTTGGTTCCTCAACCACTCAGACCACCATGAGAACGGCCTAGGAGGGTGTCGATGCAAGCAATCATAGGATTGTTATCACGGACAACATTTCCTTCAAAGAGTCAGTGAACCGTTCTTTTCCTCGACGACGAGGACGTTGTAGAAATTTATAACGCACCGAAGGCGCCAAACCCAACTCGGACATCGTCTTGCCGTACTCGCTCGGCGAGTAAGTTTTCCTACAACACCACCCAAAGCAAACACAAAGGGTCAGCCCAGTAAAATCTTCAACTAACGCATCATACCATGACTGCAGCACTCACCTTGGGAATGCCGAACTCAAACTCGGTTCATCCAAGCCCGTCTGCCCCTGGATCCACTCGACCACCGCCCCCAGCGTCTCCGTCGAAGCTACAGCATGAACCAAAGGCGGGCCATCCGGTAACCTAATCTGCAACCTCGTCTGATCATACGTCTTGACGGGCGCACTCGCACTCTTGAGCCCACCCGCATTCGTCCCCGCCGCGATTCCCGCCGCCTCCTCTCCAACATCGACGATCCCACCTTCCCTCAAAGCCTTCTCCTTCTTCGCCTTCTCCAACCTAGCCTTCTTATCCGCCTCGATCTGAGCCTTAATCGTCGCCCTCGCTTTCGCGTCCTCCAATTTATCCTTGGCCCTTTGCGCAGCCTCTTGTTGCGCCGCTTTGAGTTGTAGATCGGCCTTGATTTGCGCTTGGTCTTTACCGGCTTTACGACGAATCGCATCATTCTTCAAAGCTTCTTCGCGGTCCTTGGCTTGTTGGAGTTTCTTCTTGGTTATCATACGTTCTTGTAGCTGTGATTGGGAGGTACGGGGAAAAGGGGGGGGGGGGGGGGGGGGGGGATCTTTAGCGAGAGGCAAAAGGAAAGGAAAGTGGAGACAAAGTGCTCATTCCCATAATCGTAACCCACCTCGGCTAGTTTGGCCTTTCTTTCTTCCTCGGTCAAGGGGGCAATCTCTTCCGTCGACTGCCGAGTCATCGAACCAACCGAACGAACAAATCCAACGACATCAAAACCAAGAAACGAACCAACGTGAATCAGTGCGTAAAACTCTCCCGAACGCTCCTCTACTCGACAACCCTACCCCTCGTCCAATTACGCACCTCTTCAAAGTTCTCATGCCCACTCTTCTCTCCATGATAGCTTGCCAAAGCGTGGTTGCGAAAGCGTTTACCGCAGTCGGTGCAGGTCAGACTCTGTGGGGGAGAGGGGGTAAAGTTTTTTCGCCAAAGGGCGAGGAGCAAGGGGATAATTTCGGAGCATAAAACGGAGCGTAAAAAAAAATGACGCCAAAGAAAAGAAACATAGTCTTTCAACCCCCACCCCTTCTTTCTGGAATTGAAAACACCTAAAAAAAACGTACCTTCGCCTCCGCCGCCCCACCAGGTGCACCTTCTTCATCCCCTTCCTCATGTTCCCCAACCCCCGTCGTAGTCTTCGCCGCTTCTTCAAATGGTACGTCCCAAAACCCGCTTGGTTCATTCGCGTGTTCATCAATGTAGTCCAACGCTTGGGAAAGACCGACGTTCTTCGTCGCTGAAAGGGCTTTGATCACCTGTTGGAGGTGGGTTGGAGGAGGTGTGGGAAGGTGTTTTGTGGGTGGGGAGGAGGGAACGATGATTGATTCGAAATAAGATGATTGATGAGCATGACCACGCGTTGCAAACCCAATCAGGAACACGACAAAGGGGAGCGCATACGTCAGCACCTCTCTCAAACACGTCGTATAGCTTATTGCTCGATCTTACCTGCGCCTCAAAGAATCCCATCGATAACAAGGTTTCCTTGTCCGACATGATGCGTGATTGGGTGCGTTGGGATGAAGGTGTGGTGGTTGAAAGAAGAAACGGGCGATTCGAGCGGGCCCAGGTTGGGATGATGTCAAGAGCGAAAGCCTCGTTCATTTTAGCCCGTTCGTGCCTTCGAGTCAGTTTGACGATCGACTCGGGCAAATTGACTAAATTCTCGATCCAATTCAGGGAAGCAAATGTTGACAAATCACTAGAATTACAGGAAACGGGATCTCGCACGACACCACAAACACCCCACTGTGCTCGGAAAACCCTGCCAACCCCCTCGCCGCTCAATGACAAATCCATCCAAGCCCACCCCACCCACTGAACGCTCTCATCCCCATCGTTCACCCCAAGCCCCTCACTCAGGTCTTGGATAACCCCCTTCCCCCTCCTTATCGACCTTCAAAGTCTCGTGTCCCTCTTTGGCGCCTTGCTCGGTCTCTTGAGTAGCTCCAGCGGAAGGCTTGCTCATCGAAGTCCTTCGTTTACCACCGCCGCCGGGGGTAGAGGAGGGTTTGAAACTGAAAAAAAATGAATCGACGCGGTCAATCAGCTCGGTCAAGTTCTCTCCCCATAAAACCCTCTCCTTTCCGATGCATTCTCGTTGGGAGACGAAAAAGGGTACATTGAATCGGTCAAAGTTTCGAAACTCACTGAAGATGCTTCGGTGGCGAACTACCCAAATCGACATGACGTACTCCACCGACTTTGACTACGTGATTCCCCCGCCCCCCCCCCAAAAAAAGTGGTGAACCAAACGCAAAAAAAAAAACTGTTCTCAGTAAACCTTCTCACCACAACTTAGGGAACCTCATACCTCCTTTCCATCCCTCCGCAATCGAACTACTAGACGTCGTACCGGCGCCCGGAAGGCGGTAAAACCCCACCCCCACCTTCCTTCCTCTCCGCCTCCCCTTCAACCTGCCCCACAATCTCTCCACCGTCGTCCGTTGTTCCCATACGTTTACTACATGGAACCCCAGAAGTGCTTTAATGGTACTAACCTGAAGCGGGGTATCCGGCGAGTAGATTGGGTGGGGAAGACATGACTTTTGTTCGCTTTGTCCGAGTTGATGTGAAGTAGGGAGAGTGCGGCTGAAAGGTGGCGAGAGCGGCGCCGGTGTAAGAGTGAAAGCGGGCGGCAGCGGTCGGTCACGCGGTCACGAGGTACGTCGTCGTGAACGTGCGTCGTCTGACTCGAGCTTGGTCGAGGTCGGTGACCTCACTCGTTTTTCAAATTCACCGACCTTGAATTTGGTAAAGCACCTTTTGATGCAACACTGGGAAAAGTGGAAGACTATACAGCATAAAATAACCACGCTGGCTCTAGATCTCGTTTCATCACCCTCAAGCCCTACATGCCCACCGCCGCCCCCCTCCCCCTCCCCTCCTCCTCCCTCACCCCCTGCCCAACCCAAACGCCCTGAACCCAAACCGCCAGTCCCAAAACCACCAAAGTCCACACCAACCCCATCTTCCAACCCTTTCCTTCAGTCCCCCTCTTATCCCTCGGCGGTACATGAATGATCCGTACCGAATTATCCGCTGAACCTGAAACGACGAGGTGTCCGGAAGGGGAGAATTGTAAGGAAGTGACTGGAAAGCCGTGCGCGGAAAGGATGGTGACGATCGGTCGTAGTGTTTGAGCGTCTAGGACTCCTACTGATAGGTCCGAAGAACCGTACGCCAACATCGTTCCGTCCGAACTGTCTCACCCACATCATCACATCATCACATCAGCTTTTTCTAGCCCCGATCGATCACTCGTCCTAACGCTAGAACTAACCTGATGTCAAACGCCGTAATCGGCTTCATACTAACCGTTCTAGTCCTCTTCAACTTCCACTCTTTCGCATCCCAAACGCTCACGAAACTCTTTTTATCATTCTTGCCCGGTTTACGACTCCTCACTTTAGGGGTCGAATTAACGATCGTGTAGATATGATCTTTGGTGAGTTTTCGACCGAATTTGGCGGCGCGGAACGTGCACGATAGATGGGGGGCTACGGTGGGGCGTTCGATCACTTGTAGAGCGGAAAGAGGTTCGAATTTATCCTCGGGGACTTGGGTAGGCCAGATGCAGAGTTTATTGGCGCTGGCTCCGAGCACCTATCGCGACGGGTTCGAGAAAGGGCGGGCTTTGATCAGTTCTATCCCCCCGAAGGCTCTGCATTCCCCCCAAACCTGACTGACCATCGTAGCATCATCATGAAAATCGACATCAAACATCTCGTCACCATCGTACTCGATCGTCGGTAAAACCTCTTGCAATTCAGGAAAGGTCAACACGGAGAATTGACTATCCGTTGAACCCAAAGCGATCATATGGAGGTAGGGTTTCGTCCTCGCGAAAGCGGTAACTTTTTGATAGTGATCTTCTGAAGTCGAGCAAAGGATTTGTTTTCGTTTGTCGTAAATGATCCTACGGGGGTGACGATTAGGGTCAGCTTTTGGGAGTGGGGGAGGGTTTGAGGACACGGAGGGAGGGCCAAGTCACTCTTTGTCGGAATAGGTGAAAACTCTGAGGTTCTCATTCTTCCCCCGTGCGAGCGTTTGCGCATCCGAATTGATCCCCGCTACCAATGATTTCGTCTGATCATAAACACGATCAGCTATCATCTGAATCCCTCCCCCACATCTTCTCTCTCTCTCTCTCTCTCTCTCTCCCCGAACGGACCTCGGGTAAAACGACGATCGTCATCGGCGCATCTTCGGTCTTGGACAAGTCGTATTCGGTCTTGAGGCGAAATTGACGTTTTTCGAGGTCGATCTGATGCATACTCTGTTTCCAGGGAAGCAGAGGGAGTCAGCGCGCGGAGAACTGCAACGTCATCGAACGAGATGAAGGGGCGGGTCGGGGTTACGATTGCAGAGGAACTAGACCGAGAGCTGATGCTTTGAATAGAGTTGTTTACATCTTTGTCTTTGCGAAATATGATGAACTCACCAACCTATTCTTGACTCCAGTCCTGGACGAACCCCCACCGCCTCCCAATACGATCGTCTCATCATCGACGAACGCCATCGCATACACTGTGAAGGAATCGTCAACAGTTTGCTGAGTACAATATTCTGGTCTGGTTAGGAACGTACCAGAGTGGAGAGGACTGACCTGGGAAAGCAACGTCTAGACTCCAATGGTGTTTAGGCCCCCCCGGTTCGGCAGCGAGTAGCTCGGGAGTGGCGGCGGGTGGCATCGTGGGTGGGTGCGATGATGCGAGTGGGTTGCGGATGTGGGGTGGGGGGTGGGGTGGGGGTTGGTGCGTAGTTGTGGGATGGGCGGGGTAAGTCAACGTGAGAAGGCGGTCAATGGCGTGAGCTGAACGTTTGACGTCGCGTCCGAGGAGAGCGCGTTCGGGGAGGCGCGTGCAGTCATTCATTGGCTTATTATACACGTTCGAAGTTTGGATTAGAAACTCATCTGACCCCTCCTCGATCATCGCTCGGGCCAGCACGTCCGAACGAGGCGCGTGCAGTCATTCATTGGCTTATTATACGCGTTGGAAATTTGGATTAGAAACTCGGAAATCGATCTGATCGACCCCTCCTCGATCATCGCTCTCCCTCCCGAATCCCGATCCTCCCCCATCCCATCAACCGATCCCTAGTCTCAGCCCATGTCGTCCTCCTCCAGTGCACCCTTCCTACGACCACCCATCCCATCCGCCACCTCGTCCCCGTCGCCCTCCCAAGCACCTCAAGCACCCCACCACCACCCCTCTCATCACCCCCACGATAATGTCGACGATGATGACCGTATGCTCTCTTCGTCGGAGCAAGATGCGAGAACGGCGAGCGCGAGCGCTAGGTCGATCGATCGCGCAAACAGACAGCAGCAGCAACAGCAACAACAGCAACAACAGCAGCGGGGAGAACAGGATCATGATCACGAGCCGGCCGTAGCAGCTGCTTCTACCAACACCGAGATCCCATACGAGCACTCGAGTCATGCACACCTCCCCCACACCACTGCCACCGCCATCGCCGGCAGCCCACCGCCACCGTCCTCGACCACATCCCCATCGGCGACCTCCCCGCCGGCCGCCGCCTCGTCATCATCCTCGGCACCCTCCACCTCCACGGGATCAACCGCCCCCAGCGGTCGCCTTCGCGGTATCGCCGATATGAGGACCAAGACCTGTTGGGTCTGTTACGAGGACTCGTCCGATACACCGGGCAGGGATTTCGTTCATGCGTGCGAGTGTACGCTCGTCGCTCATACCGATGTCAGTACTCTTTTTCATCCCTTACCTCACACTAGAGATCTACACTCACCCTTGGACTGTCTCCTCCAGTGCCTCCTGGCATGGGTTACGACCGATCAACTCAACAAATCGACCCCCGCGAAATGCCCCGTCTGCGCTACACCCTACGTCATCATCCAAGATCGATCGACCCTTCTCGCTCTCTACAAGCGCCTCCGACGACGATGGCACTCGCTCAGCATCGTCCTCGCTGGATCGGGTCTGGTCGCCGGTTTCGGTTTCGTCTCGGCGGCTTGGGGTGCTTGGGCGATCAAAACTTTTGCGGGAAATCAAGTCGCCCGCGCGTTGTTGCTGAGGCATGAGAGGATGCCGTGGAGGTATTGGCGTACGTGGGCGGCTATTCAGGCCTTTTCTTTTTCTTTTCTTCGACTCGGCACACCGACACTGACGCCCTCCTCTCTCTTCCCACAGTCAACCTCCCCCTGATCCCGCTGACCCTAATCCTCGCTCGCACGCCTTTGATCGACTCGCTCCTCCCCTTCCTCCCTCTCACCCTCGTCCTCTCGAACCATTCCTCCTCCTCCTCCTCCTCCTCCCTCCACTCCAGCCAAGACCCTCTAGGATTGGACAACCTCTCCCTCACCTACCCACCATCCCCTACTCTATTATTATGCGCACTACCCTGGATTCGATTGGTCTACCTCCGTTTGAGGAAAAAGGTCTTTAAAGCCGTTTTGGGTCGCCGTGCACAACGTTTACAAGGTTTCGCTGGGATGTTGATGGACTTGCAAGAAGAGGTAGACGAGATCAATGCCCCACAGGGAGCGAACGTCTTAGCTCATCAACCCGATCATCGTCGTCGAGGATTAGGTGCAGCACGTTTTCAAGTCGTCGCTGAAGTTCAACTCGAACAAATCGTACAACCCCAACCCGAACCCGCGGGAGGTGTTGTCGTACCTCCCCCAGCTGCTGGTGGTGGAGGTGGAGGAGCAGCGATCATTCAAAATCGACTACGACTCGGATTCGGTCGACTCACTTCTTTAATGATCGGTGCTTTATTATTCCCCGCGATTTGTTCAACAGCCGGAACCGGTTTATTCTGGCTCGCTTCGAAAGGAGGTACCCAACCTAAATCAAGTTGGATTCGTTCCTTACGTCACATTTTAGGTGTACAATTCCTCCTAACCTCACCTTATGGTCCACTTTCAACTCTTACAAGGAAAACGAATTGGTTCTCCACCATATTGTTCCCTTCCTTCAATTCAACTTTCACTTCCTCGACTTCCAGCCCTCTAGATCCAATTTGGCTACGTAACGCTTATGGAGGTGGTATCGTACTCCTAATGAGGGACATGGTGGAATTGGTGATGGGTTGGTTCGAATTAAAGAGGGATCAAAGTCGAAGGATCGTTGGAAGACCTTTTGGGAATGGGTTGGAATTGGATCAGGCGCCGGTCGAGGTCGAGGACGGGGGGGCGCAGGGAGGGGAGAGTACCTTTAGTGGTGGTGGTAGGGATAGGGGGACGGGAAGGGAGGCGAGGGTACATAATTTGTTGTAGAGCGTGTAGTGAGGAGGGGTTTGGGGGCTGATGTAACTTCTTTTGCATTTCGGCTTTCCTCGATACTCGATCGCGCGTGACGAGTGGAGGCTGATCGGATGGGCGAAGAGCTGGTTCAAGTTCGGGAATTTCGGAGAGCGGGCGTGATTTGCCAATAGTCTTGGATGAAGAGTGGTAAAAATTGAAGGTGGTAAAACCGTAATCGGAAAAGATTGGATCATTGGGTGCCCATCCTGGTCAAGATAGTGATATTGAAGAGCGCGGTCGGAAGGCGAGGGATGATAAACGATAGACCCAATAACCAGCGGCAGTGGAGGGATGCAGACTGTACACAAGTTGACGTGTTTCGAACGGGATTTGCAGGGGGGCTTGTTGCCCACATTGGGGGGCGGAAACCGAGGCGCGTTCCGACGTCTGCGTGGCGGTGGGCGTTCGTGGCAGCACCTTCCCTGTTCCCTCCACACGAAGCCACACCCTGACCAGCGAACCAATCTTGTGCTACACATCATATAATGGCCTCTTCCTCGTCGTCGTCAATGATCGTCAAAGCGGAGAGCACACCACCATCGTCGTCACTTGCGAAGAGGATCGACACTCCATCAGAGGTCGCTTCCGCTGAAGCGGAGCGCGAAGAGGAAATGAACAACGACGAACAAGAAGAGAGGTTGGATCAGGAAGATGACGCTCGAGCCGCGATGGAGGAAGAGCGTCACAGAGTTACAACACCCTCCGCTCCAGCTCAAGCATCCGAGTCGCCCATCGCCATCCCGGCCTTGGCTCAAGCACCTCCAGCCCAACCTCTACCCGTTGGACCAGCCCCGTCAAGTATCGTCCCCACCGCCTTCATAAGCACCAATCCCCACTGGCGCCCTCCCCCACGCGTCGACTGTGCCTTGTGCAAAGGCGGTGCCGCGCCTACGCCGGTCGACTCGTGGGATTTTCTCAGGACGAGGTGGCACAAGGTGCGTTTTCACAGATCATCCTCTTCTCGATCAACGTCTCTTTCCCGAGACTCATGGTTCTTTGGCGGTGTTTCAGACGTGTTCGAAGCATCACAGACCGAGCAAAGCGGAATACACACCTTTCCAAGATCTTTTGGATCGGTTGGAAACTCAAGTCGAACACAAGACGGATTTGATCGACCTCGAAGCGGCCTTCCTGGTTCCTGAATTGGTGCGTACCACAGCGTTCAACCAAGTCTCCTACCTCACTCGGATCTCATGTTCAAGCTCAACGCACAGGCCTCGATCCAAAACGTTCACCTCATACCCGATCTGCGCAACTTGCTCAAACCCCTCTCCACAACGTTCATCTCGGACCTCTCCCTCTCCTCTCGCTGGCACTTTGTCTACAAAGACGCTATCCCGACCAGTCACGGTCTCAAATTTCGTTACACGTGTTCCCAAACCTCTCGCAACGATCGTCCACGCGATGGGAAAAAAGCTCGCAAGACTGATCACAAACGTGAGGGAGGTCGAGTCGAAAAATTCGCTTGTGGTGGAATGGTCAGTTTGATGTTCGATATGACGAATCGAGAGGTCGTCATTCATCTCGTTCATAAAGTTTGGCATGTGGTTTATGAGAAGATGAGGGTCGTCGAACTTGATGTTTTGGGATGGGTGAGGGAGTTGATGGGGGAGAGTGATACGGATGAATCGATGATGGAAAAAATTGAAGAGAGGGCTAGGGAAGAGGGTATGGAGGGCGGCGTCAAAAGTACAAAGTATCAGATTAGGAGGTATATGGGTATTGTGGTGGAGGAGAGAAGGAAAGAGGGCAAAGGGAAGGGCAAAGGTGAGTGCAGTGTCCCTTGGTTTTGAGAGAAAGGGTTAAATCGCTGATGCTAAAAACTCCTGAGATCTCTCGCAGCAAAAGCAACAACTCCCGCATCAGAAGACGAGAACGAGCACGAACCAGGGCCAGGGCCAGGACCATCCACCCGAAAGCGTGGCAGACCTTCCCCTCCCCCCGTCGATCCAGTCCTACTCGCTCTATCGGCCTCTCAAACGCCCGAGCCAGTCGCAACTCGACCTCGACCGCAAAAAAAAGTGAGGACGCGTCGAAAGACCCAGCCTGCACATGCTTCGAATTCGAAATCGAGGGATGCTCAACCTTCGACTCCCAATCTCGACGTGAACGTCGAAAAAAACATTCCGACCCTCCCCGTACTACCACTCGATCCAACACTACTGGACGTTGAAGTCCCTTCCAACGAAGCGATTTCACCCCCCACGAATACTACCGCGAATGCCTCCGTCAACGCGGCGATGTCCATCATACTGGGGACGAATCATCAACCCCAAGCCACCATGGAGGATATTCAAGTCGCCCCCCATACTCCACAGCCTCTTTCGAATGGCCAGCCTACCCCCTCGACGCACCCTGTAAACAACCCCACCGACCTCCCAGTCTCCACCCCTTCCACTTCCGCAACTGCCTCCACCAATTCAACGCGTCAAGTATTCCCAACCGATTGGTCGAACCAACAAGGGGCCTTGAAGGGATTGAGCGCTGAAGATCAGGACATGATGAATCGATTGCATCAGGCGAATGTGGATGCGACGTTGAGGGCCGCGGCGAGGGAGGTTAGGGAGACGAGTAGAGAGTGAAAGGGGCTTGGGGTAGCGACTGAATAGGTTGTACATGTCAAGTTATCTGCTGCTTTTTTGGTAGACTCCCGTCGGATCACAATTCGAGGAGCGTAGCCTCTCGAATGTAGTATCGGTCCGCTCAAAGGATAAATGCTATGTTGTCGTCAAAGATTGCAGAAAAGGGGAAAAAAAAGAGATGTATTCTACGATGGAACGTGTTATGCAGCGACCGTGAATAAGGGATACCCCCACTCTCTACAACTCGTCCTTCTTGTGTTCCGCTCCCTCCCCACCCGTCTCTGATCCCTTCTTCTCCTCACCCTTCGTCTCCTCCTTCTTCTCCTCCTTCTTCTCCTCCTTTTCCTTGGTCTCCTCGGGCTTCTTGACGACCCTCGGCTTCCTCGGTTGCTTCTTCCTCCTCAACCTCGTCAACTCGATCTCAATCTCCCTGACCTTTCTATCCATTTCCGCGCATTTCAACACCGCATCATCCCACTTTTTCAACGCATCCTGCTTCTTCTTAGACCCAGCCAACCACTCCTCCGTATCCTTGGCCATCTTGCTAACCCCTTCCATTTCCTCCTTGGTATATTTGGGTACCTCGGCCTTTGAATCATTCTTCTTAGCCGCGTCGACGAAAGGAGTCACGGACGCCAATGTGCCTTTAAGGGATTCGATCGAAGCAGGTCGACACTTCGCCTCGGTGATCCGATTCGAAACGAGCTTGACGAGTTTATCCAATTCGGCCTTCTTGGCTTTGAGATCCTTGGTAGGTGCCGAATCCCCTTCGTCCCACAACCACTCATTCGTCGATGCGACCTTCTCTTCCAAGATCTTCCTCTCATGAGGTTGAGAAGCCCCTTCAAACTCGGGCGACGTAATGAGTTCCTTGGCCTTGTAGAGGAAAGCCTCGAGGACGTTCCTCGCTTCTTCGCGTTGTAACTTGCGCGTTTCGGCGAGCTTCATCTCCCTCATACGCGTACGGGCTTCCTTCTTCTCCTCCGCGGACATGGGCACGCGTTCGAGCGAAATCGTCGTAGGTGTCAAGCGAATACTCTTGGGGGGTGGCATCGACATCTTGAGCAACTCGTCCAATTTTTCCGCGTCGAGACCTTCCAAAGGATCCTTCTCGTCCCCTTCCTTTTCACCCTCCTCCTCATCCTTCTGCTCCCCCTCCCCCTCCCCTGCCCCTTCCTCCTTCTTATCCTTCTTCGAACCAAACTTGGACAACAACCCCTTGATCTTCTCATTAATCCCCTCCGTATCCTTCTCCTTCTCCTCCGTTTCCTCTCCCAATTTCAACGTCGCCGAATCGATTTTAACCATATTCGAACCATCCAATTCGATCGTCACCAAAACCGAAACGTTCTTCAAAGCCTCCTCCGTCAAATTAACCATCTTCTCTTCAATCCCCTTCAAACTGATTTCGAACAAATCTTGAGGAACCCATTCCTTCCAAGCTTCATTCGAAGGAGATTGATAAGAAAACTTAAGAGTGAAATCCTTCGTTTTTTTCACAGTCATCGTTTTCTTGATCGAAGTTTTCGAACCGGAGGGGAATAAATGAGTGGTAATGATCCTAGGTTGTTCTTCGTTCGTTTTAGTATCGACGGGGTAAGTTACGTCGATACCGAAAGGTGTAATATCTTGTACTCGAATATCCTTCGTCCTGAACCCTTTCGTTAAACCTGCACCATACAAAGCCGCTCCTAGAACGGCAGCTTCATCCGCGTTAACGTTTTTGGCGATCTTGTGTTCACCTACGAAAGCGGCTACGGCGGCTTGAACCATTGGAACGCGGGAAGAACCACCGATTAAAATGACGGATTCGAGTTGGGGAATGGTGATGTTCGCGGAGAGGAGGGCGTCTTGAATGGGTTGAGTGAAACGGGGTAAGAGGTCTTGACTGCGTTGTTCGAATTGGTCACGAGTGATGAGCGTGCGGAAATCGATGTCGTCGATCAGACCT
Source organism: Microbotryum silenes-acaulis (assembly GCA_003665825.1). Lineage (NCBI taxonomy): Eukaryota > Fungi > Basidiomycota > Microbotryomycetes > Microbotryales > Microbotryaceae > Microbotryum > Microbotryum silenes-acaulis. Next base: position 1,514,074 of record QPFY01000006.1, read on the forward strand.
TCGATCTGGGGAAAGTCGGATTTGGAAAAGGAGGATATGAGCAACCAAAAAAAGTGGGGATCGGTTCAAAAAGACGCCCTAGATTTTTTTGAACTTACCCTAGCCGTACTCTCAGTATTCGCACTCAAAACTTGCTTGACCTTACTCGCCTCTTTCAACAACTTGGCCATGGCCCTCTTATCCAATTTGGAACCTGAACCGTTCTTCTCGAATTCTTCCACCATTAAATCCCTCACGATCTTATCGAAAACGTATCCACCGACGTGGACGTCGAAGCCTACGCCAAGGACGGTGAGGGAAGTGACGTTCTTGAGTTCGGGTTTGAAGGCCAACGAGTAAGGGTCGGGTAGGAGGGACGATTTTAGGGAAACCAAAGTCGTACGTAGGGATCCAGCTCCTAGATCGTACAAGAGGTGGTAGGACGATTCGGAAGGGAACGAACGCGTCATGGCATAGTTGACCGCGGCTGGAAAAGTAATCACACAACCGAGAGGAGGGTCAGTCTTTTATTTTTTTATTTTTTCAATTTTTCTCGCCGCCGCAACTTTCAAGCAAAAGACTAACCAGCCGTTCCATCATTGATCAAACCAATCGATCTCAGACCAGCCAAGTCGAGCGCATCGACCACAGCTTGTCGTTCGGATTGAGTCCACCAAGCGGGTACGGTCACGACGACGTCCTTGACGAATTCACCGGCTACTTCTTCGGCCAATTCACGCGTATTCGTGAACTGCATCGCCAATAATTCTTCGATCGCGAATGAACCTGAAGAGGATGAAAGAGAAGGGGATCCTCGGGCGGTGGTGGAGATGGGGAGGTCGTAGAGCGCGGAGTGCAGTTGGGATTGAGGGTGCGAGGGAGGGTGGCCGAGTACGAGCTTGAGAGAGGAGAACGTGTCTTGTGGGAAACGCGTAGCCTGTTCGAACCAGAGCTGGTAGTTAGTTCATATTCATCACGTCTCTGCCACCAGTCGTGTTTGCAAGACGTGAATATCGTCCGTGCGCCTGCCCAAAAGTCGCGACCCGAGCTGAGCCACCAGGCGAAACGTACCAAATTGACCGCCTCGCCACCAAAGCTACGCTCCCCCTTCCTGATCGTCATCACCACCGGTGTCTTCCTCCTCCCTTCCTTCGTCAACAGCACATCGAAAGGCACTCCGGGTTTGACGAGCGAAGCCTTGAGCGAGTCCGTACCCAGATCGATCGCGAGCAGGGACGCGGCCGAACATAAAGTCTTCGTCGAGAAGCTCAAGAGCGGTAGAAGTGTAGCTAAGGACAGCCGCATGGTGCACTCGGTGGATAGTGGTTAGCAACCGACACGAGACGGGGTCTGTGTGTAAAGGCGCGAGAGAGGGAGGCGAAGTGAAAGAAGCGGATCGAATCGCGCGGCAGGTGCCCGTCCTTTTTTCGGCTGACGTGTCATTTGACGTGTCCGCGCTTGTTCGATCCGCTTCGTTTCATGCCAGCACCGGTGTACTAGTCACGGTGCAGGGCTCGATGATGGCTCGACGGGTCGTAGACGCACTCTAATCTTTCAAGGGTAGCAACAATATGTTCCGAGTAAACAAAGACTCTAATCAAAATCATGCAATTCATTTTCAAGTACATAATATACGGGCCAATTTGCCACCGGCGGAAATCCCATGTGCATCGCACTCAGGCGCTCAGCTGGCTGCGCTCCTTCCCAGCTCCAATAATGACGAGGGGAGCCGAGCTCACCTTGCGATTTCCGATGCTGTACAAATTGAGTTCAACTACATTCATCTAAATCCCTGAAGCTCGTTAGAGCTGAAGGTTTCGTTTCGAAAAATGGGGGGGGTGGTCCCAGCCTCGAAAATGATGCTATTCTGAGATTTTATTGGACGAAATGGCCGAAATACCCCGCACGCGCGTGGCTGTTGAAGCCCCAATAGGAGAGCCCGATTTCAGCGCCCATCGGTTCGAACGCAATAGGGGAACCCGGTTTCAGCGCCGATCGGTTTGAACAATGCTCCCCCGGATAGGAGGACCCCGGCTAAGCGCGCCGATCATTAATTCTCAATGGCCAGTGGCCACCAACCCGGTTGCTAACCTGCCGACTCGGAGTCGGCGCACTCAGCGCACAGTTTGGGCGTCATCAGCCTCCCCGAGTCCCCGCGCCAGAGCGCACTACTAGCGCAGACAAGCGCAAGCTAGCACACTCAGGCTGGCCTCCGCTGGCAAGTTGCCACCGCCCGGCCCTCTCCTTTCCGTCTCTCTGTACTGCCTTGTTCTAACTTGGACCGAGTTTCCTCGCATCTCTAAGACAGGCTATCACACAACCGCCGTCATGTCACTGCTTTCTGATCTTGTACACCTCCGCACCATCGAGGTCAGCCCACTGCAGTGCCCAACGCTCGAATCTCGGCAACGTGTTAAGCCTTGCGTCCACCACTAGCGACAGCCGATCCTCCCGCCGCACCGATCAAGCACAGTATATCTACTCCGGTCCGCTCCTACGCAACAGTCCAGTGTCAGTACTCGATGATGTGGTTGTCAAATGCAGTCTTGGACAGCTTGTACGCAGCAACATCAACTTTAGCATGGATCTCCTGAAGGAGCTTTGTCGGGCGCACCACGTGGAAGGGTATTCCAGGAGGAATCCGCTTGCCAAAGAGCTATTCCTACAAGCGCTCCTTTGGCAGTGCGATCCGCACTGTAATGCTTGTTCAAATGGGTATGTTTTCAGAAGACAACAAGCGGCGAGTCCCGTGACTCCGCCACGTCGTCATTGCTTCTCCGACCACAGAGCATACGCATCAAAACCTGTTGACGTGCTTCGAGCCTGACTGAACGAGGAAGTCCAGAAGAATCGTGAGAACGTCTCAGCGACTGACTCTAAACAAACGCTGCACAGACGTCCACCGCTGCTTCCCGAACCCGCACAAGAAGATCCCGGTAAAGTGACATCGCATTTTGCGCCAGCATCCGATCAGTTCGAGACCGAGAACCGTTCTGAATGGAATGATTACTTCACCGACGCTCGTTCCCGTCTCTTCTGCTGCCTGGTGTGTTCCGAGAGAGTCTTCGGGCATAACGTACGATGGGTGCCTGAAGACGACATCAAGCGTGAGGAATCAGGGATTTGGAGGGGATTAACCAACTCTACACTACGGACGGACCTCCGACTTACGATTTTTCAGCTTGACGGGGCGCGCTCATCCATCCCCGACGTCTCCATCGACCGAGCGACTCTTTAATCGATCAGATCGCGTACTCGCCCACGAACAACACGCTTCAGTGCTCACTCTGTCCAGACTGCTTCAAACGGTTGTTCCCTACCACAGGGCCACCGACTAAGCCCCCTCGGTCGTTGAGCAACGGATTTTATCGCGCACTGGATCACGTCCCCGCTGATGTCCGAGATTGCTTCTCCAACGCGAGTCAGCTTGAGCACCTCGTCACTGCGCGCGCCAGAGCCTACAAGATCGTGTACAAGCTAACTCGTTTCGGATATTCCAAAGCTCAACAAGAACTTACGCGCGGAAACACCCTCATCTTCAGCCAGAACACCGCTTCGTTCACCGATGTACTGCCCATGTCAGTCGAAGAACTCGCTGACAGTGTTTGCGTTTTATTCTGCGGAGGGAGCCCCAACCTTGCGGAGCTGGACAAGTGTCGACCCATGATCGTGAAGCAGAGTCGGATCCAAAAGATGCTCAGGTGGTTGATCAACGAAAGCAAGAATTCGGCGCACTCTACCGTCTCCTTTGATGGCGATTGCACAGCTCGTTCGACGCAGTTCCGGCCCGGGCGGGTGCGCTCAACCCGACCTCTCCAGCTTCTACGGCGGTTTCAGCTTCAACCACTTCGACTTCGGCTTCCGTCTGGGTTGCTCCCCAAGTATCGGATCGACAAATCGCGGATGGAGACTGTCTCGTGCCCGACGTAGTTTTGGCGAATGTGGTGACCGCAGAGACAGTGGAACCAACATCATCGCTCTTTGAAGGCTACGCAACAACGCATAACGACTCTGAGGAACCAGTATTCGAACACGCACATGTGCCGCCACCCCCTACCGACGAACTAATTCACTCATGGCTGCTCTTTGAGAAAGCTCTCCGTTATCTCAACCAGGACAAGCCCACCTATGTCATTCCGACAGGCGACGCACCTTTGTGGGAACCTTCGGACGAGCTCGTGCTCTCAAAGCTGTGGCCACACCTCGATCCATTTGGTCTCGTCGGTTTCTGTGTCGAGCGCGACCTCAAGATTTCTCTGGACGAGCAAGTCAAACATTTGCTCAATCTATACGACCGCGATTTCGATGCGACCCGTCTTTTCCATTCATCGTCTCGAACATGCTCCGCCGACGAGAAGAGTTTCGCCAACTCGCTTTTCGGGTCCCCAAAGAGAAGGTGGCTCGAATCGGAGCAGCACTGCTCGAAATCGACATGGATGTTGTGTCCGAAATGATCAAAAAACCCAAGGACACGAAAAGGTACAAGGCAACAACAGAAGCAGAGAAGCATATCAACCGTATTCTGGCGGAATTGCAAAGTGTCGGAGACAAACTTCACGGCACAACTGCGCAGATGCTCGACATGAGAAATGAGATCCGCGGATACGTCAACGCGTTCGGTATGTACACCCTCTTGGTCACCGTCAACCCGGCAGATTTACACTCACTGTTGCGATGACGAGGTATCTCACAGCCTTGGGCGCATCAAGGACAATTTTCTCGACCAAGCAGATACCGTTTAGGCCAACGACAAAAAGGCATCTAATCGTGGGTTGCAACGCTCTTCCCACTGTGAAAGATCTGTGGGGAAATACCGACACTCCATGCCATTTGATTCCCATGTCTCTCAGCGGTGGACACATTCACCACGCCTAGCCAGGCCGTCTCCCGCCCAAGTCGCTCCCGGAAGTCCCGATCTCTCAACGTCAACTGAAACCACTTCTTATAGCTGACTTCGGTGAGCGCGCGATGTAGGTCCCCGGCGCTGACGACCACATGCGAACACAAACTCGTCCAGACGCGGACTGTGACATGGGCGATGTCGAGTGATCTCAACTTATGCATTTACACCCCGGCTCTGGCTCGATCTCGTTGTCTGCAATGTTCATTAACGTTTGGCACATTTACACGCCTCGTTCATGTGAACCGAACTGACTCGGGAACTCGGTGCTGCATACTCGATCCATGGCACGTTCTTAGTAATACTAGCTGACGCTGTCAGTCGGTGTTACTCCGTCAGAGGTTCAGGGAACCGTCGCCCCCTCCGGGGGCGCGTTAATTCATATATGCTACGGCTAATTCGTGTCCATATCTATCAAGCTCAGTCCTCGGCCCACTGCAATCGCACGCGCCACTCAATCGCGTAAGTATATCCTCGGAGGGGGATTACCTCGGGGTTCAACTCGACTTTCGTTCCCCCCCACTCTCCCCACCCTTCCCCACTCTTTTCAAGTTCTAAACCTAAAACCCGGATGTCTCGTCCCCATCGCCGCCACTTCTTCTCTCGTCTTACCCTCCAACAAATAATCCAAACTCCCCTGATCACGAAGTTCGTTCTGTCGGTTTTGCCAGGCCCATAAACCTAGGGTCAAAACGAGGAGTAGGGTCGACGTTCCTAGGTTAAGAGCGTTGCCTGGGAGTTGATGGGGTGCGTATCTTCAAACGTGAAGAGGGGTAAAAGGTCAACTTTGATAATAGCGTAGTACCCTGAAAGAAAAGTGCGCTTTTCGATCGCTGAGAAAACTCACTGAGGTAAGAACGACCAAGTAGCAGCTACCCCACCTAAATTCCCACCAAAGACCGTCATCGCAATCGCTCCTGCTCTTGCCGTATCCGAAGTCGTATTAATCGTGGACCAAGTATTCGAAAATGAAATCAAGGCAAAAGTACCCGAAGCGATGAAGAAACATCCTACGTAACGTGCGCTAGGGTTATTCGTAGCGACGAAGATGGAATAACCTATGATCATCAGAGGCGCGGAGAGCGTCATCCATAAGGCTCTTCGACCGGTCTTCCAAGAGAGGTAAGGCAGGATGAGGGACATGATGGCTCCGACGACGTAGACGGGGACCGTCATGAGCTCTAGGTGGATTACGCTCATGGTGGGGAAGATGGTCTTGACGATCGTGGGGAGGAAGAAACTAAGGCTGTGTACGGTGAGGTTGGTCAAAAGGAAAATGACGGCGACCACGATCGAAGCTGCGTAAATACAGTTTAGGTGCATTACCATCAGTGAGCAATAGTCACCCTTTACATCCAAAAACCGGGAACTTACTTGTATTGAACATGCCCGAAAGGAAGACCTGGGTCTTGAGTTTGTCGACAACAACGACTGCGCCGACGTTCTCACTTTTGCTCCTCGCTGCGCAAAGTGCCTTTTCGTCGGGCGTTAACCACTGAAAAGTGGTGCAAAGTGTAAATCATATCAGTGACCGCGTTCCTTCTTTCCTAGAAATTGATAGCACACATACTCACCTTGGCGGTGTCAGCACGATCAGAGAGGAGAAAGAATGCGATGATTGCCACTGTCATCGTCATGAGTCCCTCCTATTTCACCGGCGGACGGGACAGTATTCATCAGTTGAGGGGGCGAAGGGTGCGCAGGTACATAGCGCTGGGATATTGACTCACGACAAAAAAGACTATGAATCACATGAGTGATAAAATCCGGAAGATAGGAGTTAGAACTTTTTTCGTGGGGTTTTTTTTTTTGAGGAGAGTTAGCTTCGACCCACTCATGCGCCACGACGTCACCATCCCAAATTTGGGGATCATCAGTAATGCGGAAGCGAACAAGCCTCCGAACGCTCCTGCGAGAGGGGCAAAGACGATGTACAGAGCGAGACGAAATCCGAGCTCGTCCTTGCGATACCAGCGAGAGAGGTAGTAGGCGATACCTGGTGTCAGAATAGCCGAAGAAGGTCATCGTCAGTCGGGAGATCGGGGAAGGGCGCTTGAGAGCTGTGGAGGGACCGACCGGGGAAGACTCCGGCTTCAAATATTCCGAGCATGAAACGAATCGCAATTCCACTCTTGAACGTCGTGACGAAAGCCATCGCGAGTGAGAAGGCACCAAACCCGAGCGACAACGCCGGAATGAAGATCGCTGGACCGATGACTTTGCACAAGTAGTTGGAAGGGATCTCGCTGAAGACGAAGGCGACGTAGACTGCACTGAGGAGGATGTTGAAGTCGTATTTGCCCGTCATGTTGAGGTCGGCTTCGAGACCTGCAACACGAGCGCTGTAAGAAGGGAGGACACGGGTTCAGCATATTCGGCAGGCAGTGGGCAGCGCGTGCTCCTAGTGTTTGACTTACTTTCCAATGTTGGCTCGATCGATGAAGCTGAGAGTGCGACCGCAAGCCCCCATGAGCACATTTCACAGAATAGTGCAGGTTATTGACCGGATGTACTCACCAGAACAAGTACAGCACCGCCACCACGGGCAAGATGTGAAGATCCAATTTCCACCGCAGCGCCGCCTCGGCCTTCTCGTCGATAGCAATCAACGAATGGCCATGTACGTCAGTGGCGATATGACCTTCGAGTGCAACAGTCTCGACTGAACGCCGGTGAAAGCAACCCATGGAATGAAGATAAGGAATTCGTCAGCACATCGCTCGGAACGGTGTGCCGTCAGAGCGGTCGGAAGTTGGGTGGTGATGCACTGATGTCCGAGGCAGATGCGATCCGTGCGCATGACGTACCCTTGTGCACTTTGAGCGACGACTCGACCGTCGACTTGGACTGCGTCTCGCTGTTCTGGAGGTATTGCATCCTGCTTAGAGGGTGTACTAGATGAGAAGATGATCGTCAGGTAAGGTATGGTGGGATGAAAAGAGGGTCGGACTGGCGAGTCCGAGGTAAGTAGCACCACCTCGCCGGAAACGAATCTTGCAAATTCAGTCGGATCCGGTCAAGAGTAGTAGTAGGGGAGTGAAGCAACCTTCCTCAAAAACCGGTTCTCAAAAAAAGCAACGAGCTGTCCTGTTGTGAGTCCCGATTCGAGTCCCGCGAGTTCATTTGAACATCGATCGACTTGACTCAACCCAGTCGGCTCGCGCGGCCGTGGCCTCGGCGCCGTTTTGGGCAACATGGGTCGTCGTTGAGGTCTCCTCTTTGGGAATTCGAGTTGGTTGCACCTCGACTCGAAACGAATTCGAAAGCGATGAGCACCGCGAAAGGATGTTCAAAAAGAAACGCAGCAGGGAAATAAGAACCCTGTAGAAGTAAGGTTAGAACCTTGCCATGCCACGTTGTCGCATTTTACTCGAGGGCCGAATGTTAGTACATCCTGGCACCGTGGAGGCCGCACACGCAGAGTCCTTGGTCACGGTGACTCGGAGACTCGTCACGCCACACGCCAGGTTCGGGTGTGACTCGACCCGGAGCAGAATTAGCCCGGATCATCACTTCTGCAAAGTCATGCGCTACCTACAAAGGGAATATCATCACTCGGGCCGATCTACCGTGTCTTGTGATTACTCACCAATTTTCGAGTCGACTAATCACATGAATCATGTATTCCTCCTCAGCACTGCATAAACGCAGCACCTGCGCGGGCTCGAAGAGAGCCCGCGTGGTGCTTCTTCAGGTGTACGGAACCCACTCGAGGAGATGTCTAAGCGAAGAGGATGGAGAAAATATATTTGCATTACAAAACTCTCAAATACTTAGGATCTCAAAGAGTCAATCGGGGGAAGCGTGTCAACAGGAGGTGTCGACGACAGATGAATTCGGATGAGCGGATACAAGAGCAAGAGAAAGAATCCCTCCAAACTTCAAAGTGTATCCAGAGGGAGTCAAAGGTGGAATGAAAGCTATCTTTACTACTCACACCTCACCGCCAAGCCGTGGAGCAGGAGCTCACTTTTGCTCGTAAGCCGCAAAGACGGCTGACAGAGCACTCGTGAGCAAAGAGATGGCAGGGTAGCCCTCAACGGCCTCGAACGACCAGTGAATCTTGCTCACGGCACGGGAAAAAATGTAACCGTTCAAGAGGACGATCGAAGTACGTGCCAATGCGAACGAGAGCGGGTTGGGAGCCGAGACGTCGTCCTGGTTCGCCGAACGACGACCGGGTCGACCCGAGCTGTGCTTGGAGTTTTGCGGGAAAGCGAGCACGACCGAGGCGATCAAGGGGAGGAGGATCGTGAAGAAGGACCACTTGAGGAACGCGTGCGTGAAAGTCGGGTGCGCCAGGACCAAGACATCGGGGTATCGAACGACGAAGGCGGGCGTCGCTGAGCGCGTGAGCCATTCATGAGGGCCGAATGCCTAGGGAAAATGAAAGAGGCGGGCAGATCAGTGACTTGGCAGTAGCAGATTCTCCCATCACTGCGACTCACCTTTGCACCCCAGGGGATGGCGGACCAGGCGAGGTAAGAGATTTCAGCGGCGATCAAGACCGAGGTGATGGTCCAAGCCGACGAGGCAATCTCCTGCGTTGCGGCGACGACCTCACGGGCCTGGGACGCGGCTTCTCGGAGGTTCATCGAGCTCTTGCGGCGGTAGACGGTGACGGTGTCATTGTGCGACTTTCTGAGGCGGGCCGGCGTCTCCTTCGAAGGAACGAGCGCCTTGGCTTGCTTCTCGACGCTGGCCAAGACGTCTCCGGCAGGGGTCGAGACGTTCGAAGCCAACTTGGAGAGACTCTTCTTCGGGGTACGAGACATGGACTTGATGGCCGAGACAGCTTGGAACGCCGCTTCGCCAAGGGTGTTGATCTCGGTGTTTTGTTCGGATTCGGGCAAAGCATCCCACAGGCCCTTGAACTGCTTGTCGGTGCGTAAGCTCTCCCTTTCGCGAAGGGCCTTGCGGATATGATTCTCAACTGATGGAGGGCGGAAAACCCATCAAGGTGGATTTGCATCGGGTCAACAACGAGATTGTCAGGGAGAGAGGCGCGACAGACTCAAAAGAGAGAACGTACGTTCGGCGCGGATGATGGTCGTGTCAATGCCATTGTCCATTGCAGATGCAATTTCCTTGAGCTCGCCCTTGCGATAGCCGCTCAGAGGTCCTATTTGAGCGTTGTGACCATGTGCGAAGGAATGAGCGAGCGACGGACATGTCGGAGCGAGCGGAGGAGAAAGGGACCGCATGTGGGGAGGAAGGGTCAATATTCCAGCGTGGACATTCGGTCAGTTCAGTCGATTGAGCCTACCTGTGTATTGTTCTGGCATTATGTACAACAGACAGGCGAGCACGTGAGGGACGGGATGGATTGGGTAGGGAGAAGGTGAAGGAGCGAAGGAAAGCTGAGTGAATGCGTTCGCCCGGGCCTAGTTCGGCCAGTGGCTGCCAGAGAGCGGGAAAAGGTCACCCCGCGCGCGCGAGCGCAGTTACTAGTAACGGAATTGTTGAGTGAAAGCAAAGTGGCTCGACGGCGGGCCCCTTTTCCGCCGGCGGCCGCGCCTGCCATAGTGGCCCGCCGCCTCCAAAGCGGCGGAAATTCAAGGTTTCCCACACTTCAAGCTCCTGTAGGATATACACCAGCTCCAACGGGCAGGTATTCAGAGGTAGAAGACCCCCGCAAGGTGTCAACGTCAAGATCGCCGCTGCCGCCGCGCCCGCCCTCGAGCCCCTGGCACGCCACTCGACACCAGTGCACCTGGTTCGGCGGGCGGCTCTAGACTCCTGATCGTACCGCACCTAATACATTTTGAGACATCGTACTGGCCTAAAGAGGCATCCCGAAAGGTATAACTTGTCTGTTGCTAGCACCTTTTTTTTTGGCCACGCTGAATGAAGCTTGCGATAGTAGGTCTCGTCCCACTGCCTCGGCTTGTTGGATTACACACCCGGAACCTGGATCAACTAGCCTCCACCGAGGCCGGCGATCGTTTATGTTGGTGACAAAAAAAAACTGAAGTCGCATGGGATGACCGGGATCTTTATAGGGGTCCACCATGCGGTAGTGCGAGGGCAGGATTCCGTCGAGCTAGACGTCAATACGGTCTTCTTCGAAGAGCTCAGGTGAGCAATAAGAGGGATCAAACGACGACGGAGATAGGAGTAGCTGAATGAGATGCATACCATAATCGGCCGGATCGTCAAGGAAGCGAACTTGTCTCGGCTGAGTCCGCGGCGAGACGCCGACGCCGACTTGAAGTTCCGGAATCCCACCGCGATATTCACGAACCATAAGGCTGTCATCGCTTTGTTCGGTCGTTTCTTCCTTACCAGACCTTTGGCGCCAATTCGAACTCTCCGAAAAGTTGATCGAGCAATACCAAATCGACCTCAAAAACCCCTGGGTCCTCCCTCACCTATCGCGCGAACACCAAGAACTTTATAGCCTCTGGCGACAAGGGTCAATAGGGGACGTCAACTATAGCCGACCTTGGTGGTTCTCTAATGGGGGAAAGGATTGGGATCTATGGAATAATCATAGGTGAATTAGGTGTGAGGATGCGAGGAACAAGTATGTGGAGTTGGTTTTGGAGGTGTTTGAAAAAGCGGAGAATAAGGTTTTGGGGGGCAAGTTAATTAAGCAGATTCAAGCGGCTTGATTGTAAGGAGATAGATGCATTTCGAGATGTCGAAATTGTTTTGTGGATAGGTCGGAATGTACAGTTGCCCATCGGACAATACAGATTTGTTGGAGACACCTCCGCGCGAACAATGCCCCAAAGTCCAACTTTCATGCCAACAACAGCGCAATCTGCAAAATCCCTCTATCCTCCACCCCCATCCTCACTCACTCAAAACCAAATACTCACATTAAAACTCGCTTCCAACCCTTTCAACGAATGCCACCAACCCGGAGGCAAGACCAACACGTCGCCTTTTTGCAACACCGCTTGTTGGGCAAAGGGTACGACTTGTTCTTTGAAGGCTGCGTCGTATGTGTCGGGGGAGGAAACGTCGATTCGGGACGTGTTGGTTAGGAGGTGAGAGTGGTGAGGGGATTGGTCATCGTCTTCGGTTTCATCGTCGGGAGAAGAGGTGGGATCTTCGGTTGAGGAAGAGAGGCCGAAGGCTGACATGGCTGGGGAACAGGAAGGGGGTGCGACCCAAATCCATTTCGAACCTACGACTTGAGCTTTAGATGCTTCCCTTTGATCAGTGGCATAACCTTCAGCGGGAATGTTGCTCTGCCCGGCCAACTCACCATAGCAATTGTAATAAGGATCCGTATGCGCCGGACTGAGCGTCCCCTTCGGTCCAAGCCACGCGTTCAGCACATACCCATCCTCATTTTTTGGCGACACATACTCCGGAAACTCCTTCGAACGTTCAGGCGGTGCGCTATACACAATATCGGGGATGAGGATATCGTTCCTCAAATCGGGAATTTGTCGAAAGAGGTCATGTTGGGCGAGGTAATGGACGGGCTTTGGCAAGTTGTCCCTCCACGTTACTTGGCCGTCACTGTGTATGACTCGGGTCATTGGTTGATATTTGGACACCTCAAACACTGACTTCAAGATTTGTTCGAAAGATAAGATCTCTTGCCGCCACTCCCGATCCGTATACTCCTTGCCGACCTCGACAGGGACACACCGACCTACGCCGGCTTTCTCTTGTAGATACTTTTGATCGCACCAGAGTTCGTTTGCAGGCCAATCGAGGCTTCCTCCCAAGACGATGAAAGGTTCCTTGTGGTAAAGATCGAGATAGGCTTCGAAGGAAGGGAAATTACGGAGGCGTATGATTGGGTGGTCGACCATAGGTGAGGGGATCCTTGGTCGAGCTTTGGCTTGTTCTTTTCGGTCCTCCTCGGAAAGTTTTCGCCTCTTCGCAGGGGACTGCCTGGGTTGATTGTCGTCCCTGACTTTGGTATACCTTTCTTGAAGGCGTCTGATGAGATCGAGTACGAGTTCATACCTCCCTTGCCCCGGAGCCCCAGCGACAATGATGACCAAATCCAACTGACGAATCGTCTTGAGGAATCGAGACTTTTGCTCCTCCGGGGTCAAGTCGGTCATATAAGATACAACGGTCAGAATAGCTTCGAGTAGACTCGCATCCGTATAAAGTTGTCTCCAACAGGTCGGCACGTCCTTGTAGTGGTAGGAAAGGATCCTTTCATCTGCTAGACGGATGAGGGAAGAGGTGATCTGCTCAAGCTCGAGATGTTGATCTTGAGGATCTTGAGGCGGATGACCGATGTAGAGAGGCTTGATGGAGTTGAAGAGGTGAAGCACTGCGGGACCGCAGGGGCGGAGGTCTGTACGTGTGTGAGCGAGAATGATTAGTCAGGGCCGGGGAGAAGGAAGTGAGGATTTGGCTTGAGAAGCTCTGAAGCAGGCGGGTTGTAGTCCGTCGTACCTTGTTCGGCGGTCGAATAGATCTGTTGGGTCATCTTGACATGCTCCATATTGAGGTATGAACCATACATGGCTCCTTCGGCTTCTAGTAAGGCTCAGGAGGGGAGTGAAGTATTACCGAGGCGCTGTGGGGACGGAAGGAGGATGCTTCAACAGCGAACCCCCCGAGTCGAGTTTGAGTAAGAGGTCCGTGCGCCAAAGAGCTCGCAATTCCGTTTCGTCGCACGTGACCGCGTAAGCTGACTCGCTTTTTCTTCGTCTTCCTCGCCGTTCGCCGTTATCCGCCATGGCCGACGCATCGCTGGCGCGAACACCTCGATCAGCCCCCAAACCGGATACTACTTTGCTCCAGTCCCGAATCCCGATGGATATCCGCTCGGGTCCATGGCATTACGTTCTGTTGGAGATGTGAGTCCCCTCAGCTTCCGTCGCTTCGTGCGCCCTCACGGGGTCATTGACCCGGCCTCCCCTGTTCATCCAGAATTCCAAGGTCTTCAAGCTCGTCTTCTTCGACGCCAGTGGACGCCGTTACGTTGCACCAGATGATGCTCAAGACCATGGGCGAATGGTACGGTAGCGTAGGAGGTTCGACAACCAAATTCGACGTACTCGATCTGAGGGCCTCGACCGAAGCAGGACCAGAAAAAGTGGAGGGAAAGGTCCGACTTGGGATAGTGAGGGTTGATACTTGGTCAGTAGCTCCCACTCTAAGTAATCCGGCAAAGAAGGGCGAGCTTTTTGCTGAGCTCCCCCTCATCTCGGGTTGAAAACCTGGCCTCTCTCACAGCTCGGCGCATCATCTAATCACCTCAATCCCATTTGCGTGCTTCAAGAAACAATTATCGGATACAGATCCACCATCATACCAAGTGCACGTGCTCGCCCATTCGGGGGATTTGTCCACGATGGTGAAGCGTATGCAGAGGAGGCGACAAAAGATGCCGTGGGAACAAGTTGAGGCGTAAAAGTTGGCAGTCTAGGACTAGGCAGGGTGGGTTGAACTCCAAGCTTCTGTTGTTGTAATGACTATGAACGTAAAATTATCAAAAAGAGGGCTTGTTCTCGGCTTGTTCTCGGCCTGTTCTCGGCTTGTTCTCGGCCTGTTCTCGGCTTGTTCTCGGCTTGAACCGCAAAGATTACTTTCTGGCCTCGAGGGCGACGACCCGCCTAGCTATAGTAGAGCGTTAGGCGTAGTTCTTCGCTCTGAACCACACTTACCACACTTTGACCTGCGCCCGATCGCGAGACGAGAAACGCCAGCGGCCGCTCCTCTTCTGGCGTGTACCGGGCCCTCTTCGCAATTCGAAAGAGCAAATCAAAGTACTACGCGGGTGTGACCTTCCCGAGCTCTTCCGTGACAGAGGTATGTACACGGCATGCGCCGCTCGAGGTGGGCCCAAGCACGGAAGCGAGCGCTGACCCTGATCCACTTTTGGGCTGCCCGGTCTCTCTAGCTCTAAGCGGACATACTACACCCGTTCGCAAGACGTTCAAGGAGAAAGGTGTGCGATACGACATTGTATTGTTTCCAGTCTCGGGTCATACACCTCGCCTTTGCCTTTGTACGGCCACCTTTCGACCAACTCAACCTCGTCTGACTCTGGTCTCACCGTAACCGACCACCTTCGTCCTCCGACCCGGCTCGGCAGATCGGGTGGATCCTATCGAGTCAGATAGTCGGGTATCCAGCGGGGACTGTACCAGGTGAGTCTAGGCTTTCCGCCGGTCAGACGGTCAGAGCGTATGGCGCGGGAACGCAAAGCTGGCGGACCAAGGGGAGGCTATTTTCAGCAGTTGCCCTGGCTGCAGCACGCGATGCACCGTGCATGACTCCTAGCGACATGTAGTAGATGAGTTACTGACTGTTTTTCTATACGATCGATGGGCTGTGTCTGTGATGTGCGTTGGGTTCGGGGCCCGGTTCCTGGTCTGACAGAGAGAGGTCCGACGCGACTCTCGCTAGCCCCGAGATCTTGCACGGCCGACCGAGTCGCTGCCGACACCTCGTTTCAAGTACGCCTTTGCCATCTTTCCAGCGGGGTGAACGAGCGGCCGTCGTCTCGATCGAATCGCCCGATGGCAGACGCTCAGGCTGCTCCCAGTTCGACGAGCGCGCGTCCTCATTCTTCTCCTCCCTCGACCACTTCCACCTCGCTCGCTCAACCGACCCTGACCTCCTCCGACCTACCAGCGACATCGTCCACCTCCCTGTCCAACGCCGTAGTCGACGATTCCATGTCGATCACACCTGTAGCTTCCACTTCGGCCTTGGCTAATACACCGCTCGAACGTGCGCCGCCACCCATCACCACTCGACCGAGATCCCGATCCCGATCCGCATCCCTCGCTTCCTCTTCCGACCCCAAAGAAGGAGACGAAGATGGCTCAGTCGATATGGACCAAGGGAACGAAACGAGTGATGAGGATGGGGGTGGGGAGAACGAACCTATTGTCAAAGTAGAATTGGATGAGGTAAAGGAGGAGGAGAAGGAGGACACTGAAGAAGAAGAAGAGGTCAAGCCGATGCGAAGGCCGGCCAAAAAGACGAAAAAGGTGCAGGTCGTGTCCGAACCTCAGTTGATAAAGGATTTACCCCTCGCGGAAGATCAGGTACGTTTACGAAGCCTACGCACGCTCATCTATGGTCCGAACGCCGCGGTCCGGTCTCCCTGGTCCGCTCGAGAACTGACCCATCCCACCCCACTGGTTCTCGTTTTAGGCCGGAAGGTCCTATACCGAAATTAGCGATTGCACGTACGCCAACAAGTCTCTGGGTAATCTAGCCTATTTCGACGAAGATTCGACCCGGTGCGAATGCTCCTATACGGCTGGTCAGTCCACGCAGCATATCCCTCTTTACCACACTCAAGTTCATGAATGCTGATGTTCTAGACTCACTTTTTGAATTGCTCAGGCTTTCCCGTTCTCGAGCAAGCGTGCGGTGAGGAATCTCAATGCGTCAATCGGTTGATGCAGATCGAATGCGTCGCGGGCGATTGTCGATGCGGTCAACGGTGTCAGAACCAAAGGTGCGTCTTTAAAATGAGGCAGTTCAGAGCGTTCCTTTCGTCGGGTCATTGAGTTTCCTATCTTTTGTTGTGGCGTGAGTCACTAGATTCCAAAAGAAGGAATACGCCAAGATCGAGATCGTCAAAACGGAGAAGAAAGGTTTCGGCGTTCGTGCAACGCAGGACATGACGGCGTGAGTGATGGGAAATGAATCATGAATCGGCCCACGACGCGATGGAAGCTGAAACGCGTCTCTTTCCATCATAAAAGTGATACGTTCGTGTACGAGTATGTAGGCGAGGTCATTGGGCCAACGGTGTTCGCCAAGAGGATGAAGGACTATGCGAATGAGGGGGTGAAACATTTTTACTTTATGGCTCTTGACAAGGACATCGTAAGTCACTGGACATATTTTTTGGAAGAGCACGGTGCCAATACTGACTCGACGTCCTCGATTTTCAGTTCATCGACGCCACCAAAAAAGGCGGCAAAGGGCGCTTCCTGAATCACTCGTGCAACCCCAACTGCTTCGTCGCGAAATGGACCATCGGCAAAAAGATGCGCATGGGAATATTTACCAAACGCTCCATCAAGGCCAACGAAGAATTGACGTTCAACTACAACGTCGATCGGTATGGTCATGTCGCGCAGGAATGTTATTGTGGCGAACCGAATTGCGTCGGCTTCATTGGCGGAAAGACGCAGACGGATATTGGCGGGATGGATGATTTGTACCTTGATGGTCAGTACTGGGATATCGTCTGGTCATCTCGATGGGTCTGTTCCAGAGCTGACGGTAAATGCCTCTTGCCCGTTCAGCTCTCGGTATCGCCGAAGAAGTCGAAGCGCTCGGATTAAGGGGAACCAAGAAAAAGAAGGGCAAGAAACTCGATGAAGATTTCCTCCCTCTTCTCCGCCCCATCGACATTGATGAAGTGCCCAAAGTATCGGCCGCGGTTCGTCAATCGATCCAAACGCGGCGTATCCTCGAAAAGATCTTGACCCGAATTCAGATGACCAACGACCCCGAAGTCCTTTCCGACCTTCTCCGCCTTCACGGCTTCAATTTGATGACGCACATCTTGAAAGAGTACCCTACGGACGAAAGAGTCATCACGTTGGATTTGGAGATCTTAACCAAGTGGGAGTTGAAGACGAGGAATAAGGTCGAGTCGTCCAAGATTGAACCGTGCGTCAAGGCGTGCCTTTTGGTCGAAAATAAGAACATTCAGACCCTCGCGCAAAACCTTCTCGATTATTGGGACTCGTTGGAGATGGGTTACCGAATACCGAGGGCTGTACGAACTGAATCGACGACGAGCGTTAATGGCGGTGCGGAGGCGGATCCCTCGATTCCGAATGGTGGGCAAGGGGATGGGGGTAATTCGACGCCTTTGAACGAAAGGAAGCGGTATCTAGGTGGGGAGTACTCGATCGACCAAATCGCCAAACGAGCACGAGCGGAAGAGGAAGCCAAAGCCTACGATCTCGACACACCTCGAAGACCGGCATGGGTCAAACCTTCCGCTACCGCAACGGTCGCTCCGACCGCTCCTACTTCTTCTTCGACGCTTCCAAGAGGGTGGAAAAAGCATATTGACAAGAACTCTGGGGATCCTTATTACGAGAATACTTTGACGAGGGAGGTGCAGTGGACTTTACCGACGAAACATCTCATCGACCCCGCTCCATCCTCCTCCTCCTCGACCTTTTATCGTCCCTCGGCCGAGACGGTCCACACCCCCATCGCGACCAAGATGAAAGCGATTGATGTGAACGAAATCATCGCCCAAGTCCAAAGGGAAGCCGAAGCCGTCGCAGTACGAGAGGAGAAAGAACGCCTTAAACGTGAACTCGAACTGAAACAAGCCGAATTGGAACAACTCAAAATGCGGTCTTCGTTTTCCCTTTCGAGATCGACGTCTTCTTCGAACGTCAATGGACATGGGCATGGGCATGGGCATGGGTCGGGTAGTGCCAAGGATAAGAAGGTGATGGCGTTGTTCTCGGGTGTGGTTGTTCAGGTGATGAGCAAGTACAAGGGGGCTTTGGATCCGGATCAATTCAAGAAACGCGCCAAGGAGGTAAGTATCGTGCTAGCTGTGCCCTCTCGGCATGTCGTCTCGGCTCACTGACCTGACATTTGCTTTCTATCAGGTCACCATCCTCCTTTGTGAAAAGGAAAAGAAGCACCCTTCGTACAACAAAGAACCGTACGATTCGCTCACTCCCGAAAAAATGAGCAAAGTCAAAGCTTTCACCAAGGACTGGATCAAGAAACTGATCGAACGCAAACGCGCCCAAAACCTCAACGGCAGCGGTCGATCCAAGTCAAGTTCCTCAACTCCAGGAGGAACGGGAGGCGCTTCGCCTAGTCTGGGTTTGGATGGGACCTCTAGTCCTTCGACGCCTGTGACAGGAGCCATGCCGACGGGTTTTGATTCTCCGAATGATAAAGCCTCACCTAGGAGTGCGGGATGCGTCTTGGGTCATCTCGCGAGTCATTCGAACAGTTCGCTCAACAGCCCGAATCAACGCCCGACTTCGAACCTGTCCAAAATGACACCTTCTTGATCTATTTCGCCCATTCAAGGCCGTACATCTTAACAAACACACATTCGAAAGTTGATCTCTGTTGTCACTTGTTCTTTTTTTCTCTCCCCATTCGCCTGTCCACTATACCTGAAGTGTGCAGACCTCTCATGTACATGCTGTCGAAATCACAATCCCTAACTTGCCTACCTGAAGAATGCAGCGAGACATGACGAGAGTTGAGCTTGCAGTCCATTTGACGACTTGGGATCTGCACGGCCATCCAGTGAACATGACTGGACATAGAAGTAGGTATCTTGAACATACGTTGAATTCAGTTGCACGAAAACGAATAAACACAATTTGTCGAATGAGTAGACCTTCTCGGGGGTGTCGGGGTGTAGGAGTCGGTAAATTGTTGAACATATGGGCTGCTTGCTCTTGGGTGTCTGCAAGCTGTAGCTGACTTATTCTTCTCTGTTGGGATTTGTGAAACCACATACATGCGATAAGAATTCCGCTACCTAAATACCCAGCGGCGACGTCGAGTGATCGCGCAGGTATTGCTCTCCGAGTCGCCGAAGTTCGTGACGGGAGCCAACTCACGCCCGGGAGGCTGGCAGGCGATCGCGCTCAGAAACTTCCGGATTCGGCAGTCCCCACCATCTGGAACCTCGGGCTTAAAATTTACTCGCCGTCGCGCGCTTATTAAAAGTAGAGTTGCGAAACTCTAGGGACGCTTGTAGTAGCCTCGACTGGCCTTCACCCACTTGCGGGGCTGCACGGGCTCGGCTTCGTGAGTCGGACGCGGGCTGGTCATTTCCCCACTTCGACTCCTCCCTAAGTTGTGGAGCCCTCCTCACACTCCTCCATCACTTCCAATTTGTGGTGGCCTTTTCCTCGCCTTGAAATGTTCTCACGTCTATCCAAAGGACTAAGCACATTCCAACTCAACCACTCCAGCTGGTACAGAATCCTCGAGCAGCATCTCCGACGGTCCTGCAGGGTCGACTTTTCGCGGCAAACCCAGACTCGCTATCCGCCCGAACTCCGGAACCTCGACCATACAGTGAATCGTGAAGCAGTTGGCTCAGCATCAAGTTGTGCATGTCGGAGCGGAGGCGGGAATGAATAGTGAGTGGCAAGTTTTCATTCGGCGCACATCTGAAGTCTAGGCAGCAGCTAGTTTGACGAAGCTTTGATCTTCCTTCCGTTAGGTAAATTCTTTGCATTTTGCTTCGACTCCGTCCTTCCGAGGGACCTGGACATGTACATGATCGAGCTCGATATCAACAATGACCCGTAAGATGGCTGCTCTGTAACCTGGGACGTCATCATCTAGACTGACCTCAATACACGTCATACTGCTTCAGGGTGCCCGGGACATTAATTGCCGATGATCAACTCTACCGTGGCCTCCTTGGGCTCCCACAAGAACCCGCGGTGATCCGAGTGTCCGTCTTTGCGCTGTGGTTCAACGAATTGCTGCGCGGTTTCGGCTCCAATCTCGGCACCTCGGCTTTCTTCGACATCCCCGTCATCGGCATCCGCAATTGGATCTTACCGCACATCGTAAGTCGATCGAAGATTACACAGGTTTATTGTATGATCTGAATGTTGATGTTGAGTCTCTCCACAGATCAAGAACCCCGATCGAGCCGAACTCTTCTTCTCTAGGGACTGGGCTGGCACGACTGATCTCCGACACATTGGTTCCGAATCCCATCGCGCACTCGGTGACATGCTCGCGATCTATTTGAAGTAGCAAAAGTGTGAAGCCGAAAGACGACAGGTGAGTGTACTCGACTGTGCGGGGCGTAAATGGATATAGGAAGTTGGAAACTGATGCGGCGTTCCGTCGTGTCGCTATTACAGTATCTCGAGACTCCTGATCTGTCCGAGACGATTTGGCCAAAAGAGGATAGCCTGGGCCACATTCCCCGACTGCACCTATGGGAACCCGTAAGATCGATCGGAATAAAGCATCTACTGATATCAGTAGCTAACGCTATTCATTCATGCTCACAGTACTCGGCCGATCAGGTCGCCGATCCAATCCTACCCACATGCAAGTTCGTCGCCTCGGAAGCAGCTCCTCTCGTGCCCACCGACCACGCCGGGTCCGAGAAGTGGCGCAAAGAAGAATGGAATGGCAAACAAGCCTGGACCTCTTCCGAAGTCGGCGCCATCATCTCCTTCAAATTCACCGGTGCTCGAGTAGGCCTCTTCGTCTGGGCGACGAATGGCGCTGGAAATGCTGTCAAACCTGGTCAGGCGAGGTGTTGGGTCGACGATAAGGTGCAGAGCGGGGTGATTGTCGATGCGCACAAGTCTGGGGAAGCGGCGGGAAGCTCTTGGACTACTGTGGTGGATCCGATCGAGTTTGGAGAACATCTGTTGACGTGCGAGATTCTGCCATCGTCGTCAACGGGTGGGCACGACTTCCGCATCATCGGAGTCGCCAATAACTGAGTAACCGCTCTTGAATACAAGACTGATGCAAGAATATACCCTTCGCCTCCTTTTAAGGGAATTTCCTCCCTCCGTCCTTTCATGACCTGCAATCGTTACGATCCAACCGTTATGCGGCCTTTCCCTCGTTAAAGTCTCATCTGGGCAATCCACGCTCTACTTGGCTCTGTCCATAACCTCAACATCGCATCTATACTGCCCCCGCTCATCCTGCACCAAAGCCCACAACTTTTCCCTCTTCAGAAGCTCCATCTTCGTCTTTCCCGTCGCATAATTCGCATGAACGACGCAAGGCCTCTCCCCACTTGCGAGACCACCATCAAAGTATCGCATCCCGGGCGGGAAGATGTCGTAAGGCAAGACCTCGGTCTTGATACCCCGATGGAAGGCCCTCCCATTCTGAGCAGGAATCGTCAACGAGGTTCTGTCCATCTCTGGTATGGGATTCGGACAGGTCGTTCGTTTGGATTTACTGATCGCCAAATCTTCACACATCTTCCGACGATCCCGAGCGTTGTTGGCGTAGGCTTCCGGGTCATTGATCAGATCCCTCAAAGCCCCTCCCAGTCCAGCTTCCTTGAGTAAGCCAATAATCTTGGACTCGTCGAACGATCCAAGAGTTTCCATCCATTCCTCATGCGTAAGGACGGGTAATACCGGATCCTCATCTTCAGCCAAGAACATCGCCGGACCCAACGAGGTCCCTTGAAAAGAAGGGGCGATCGCTCGACGCAGAGTTGATAACCTCGCTTTACCTTCGGCGTCCAATTCCGCATTATCCGCTCCAATAACTTGTGCGAGACCGTCTTCGATAGATCGAAGAATCATCGCGATATGACAGATCGCTATGAATCGCCAACCCGTTGCTGCTCCAGTTGAAGGGCTGTAATATTCCTTTGCTTCGGGGAGGGGGTTCGGAGAAGCCGAAGGGGCTTCGGCATCGCTGGTTCGAGAGTAGATGAAGCATGCGCAAGGGGTGTAGGATAGACCGTATTGGCTGAGATGGGGTGAGTAGGGATCGGTGTCGGATGCGACGACAAAAGAGGGGTGCGAGCCCTGGGGTCGGTAGTGATGGGCGAAGAATGAGGCTGGGTTGGAGAGCCTGGGAATAGAAGATCGAGGGAGTCAGCACTGCTGTGTCATCAAGCGAGAGAACGACTTTTCAAATGCACTCACCAGACTGCATCATTATCAGCTAGCAAAACGCCTTTGACACCCACAAAGGGCTCTTCGATCAACGGCGGCTCGTTATCCCAGTCATGGTACTCCCACTTGTCCTTCCACTCCCGCTCTTGCTGCACCCTCCACCTCGTATCAACTTGTTGCGCCTCCACCAATGCACCGACCAGTGTCGACATGACGAGTGTCCGTTCGAGCATCAATGACTGGTAATGCAATGACCCCCATTCCAACATCTTGGCGCCGAAACCCTTCACACTCGGTCGAATCTGTCTTATCGCCGACCGTGAATTGGACTCGCTCCTCGTCGGCGGCAACAAGAGATCCATCATCCTCACAGTAGCGAACGGATCATCCCTTATAATTCGTTCAAACTCATTCCCGAGCTTCTCATCCTCCAACGTCTCATTGATATACTCCTGCGCCTCCTTTGAATCCCAATCAATCGCATCCAAATACCAAACGACGATGCCGAATTCGCTCAATTCCTCCGCGAGCGCTTGATCCGAAGTGACGATGAGAATTTTCTGCGTATCCTCGTAGAGTTGTTTGCGTCGTATGAAGGACCATCGGTCGTTGGAATCGGTCTCGTTTCCGCTGGATTGCTCGTGCGTTGGCGAGGTCGTCCCCCACTTGGCTCTGTAGCGGAGGAAACAGAGGTAGTTGTACAGCAAGGGTTTGAAAGCTGAGGTCGCCAAGGTGACCAGAAGCGTATGTGTTGGTGGAGGTGCGAGGATGGGGAGGATCGGAAGCAGTGTCGATAGGGCGGTGTGATATGTCCTTAGTCGAGGATTCGGGGCGACGAACAACGGTGGATGGGTCGCGTTCGACGTGTCAGTTGACGACGAACATGAAGCTCCGATGCAGAGTTGCAGGAGAGCGATGAGTGAGACCGGTAAAGTGTGAAGCCGCATCTTCGGAGAGTTTCGGAGAGATTCAAGTCGTCGTTAGGGGCCTGAATCGGACTCCGAGACGCGAAAGGAGGTGAAAGATCGCGAGCCACGCTTTTGAGACCATCGTGCTCCGGCCGGGGAGCTCCGCAATCCGACTCTGCCGCCAGTTCTGTCCTCGATTTATCCCTCCCTCTTTCCTCATCCCTCTTTCATGCTCTTCAGTCCTACCCCTCTGAGACAGCTCCGGTCTACCTTTTCTGCTCTCCGTAAACGAACCATGACGACCACCCCCACCTCTCAATGGTCCCGTCTCGTTCGATTCATTCCCTCCTCTTCCCCACATGGATCCTCCTCGCCGATGATCGGTGAACCCGTCGACGCAGCTCTCGATATTGGTCGAGCGATCTACGAAGCCAAAGAACCGGTCAAAGTCAAGTTGTATTCCGGTAAATCGGTCTTGAATGCTGGTCAAGCTACAGGGGAAGAGGTGGAGATTGGCGAGTTGTTAAGTCCGTTGGGTCAGGAGGAGGTGGGGACCATTCGATGCATGTCAGTCACTTTTCCTTCTCAGCGTTCTGTACTACCGCTCCGTCCGGAGTCCCCAAGTCTCGCCGCTATATGAACCTGAACGACTTTGATAGAAATTCGCTTCGAGTCTAGTCATTCCTAACCTCCTCAATCATCTCCCTTTCCCCCCCACCTGCCAACACTGCAGCGGCCTCAACTACCGCAAGCACGCCGAAGAAGCCTCTCTCCCCATCCCTACCGTCCCCATCCTATTCCTCAAACCCTCGACCTCCCTAACCGGTTCTCACCCTTCCAAAATCATCATCCCACATTCCGTCATTGACGACGAAGCGGCCGATTACGAATCCGAATTGGTCGTCGTAATAGGCAAAGATTGTAAAGATGTTAAAGAGGAGGAGGCTTTGGATTATGTATTGGGATATACGGCGGGGAATGATGTTTCGTCCAGAAAGGTGAGTTTCTTCAGATAACAAAGAACGAGGATCGTCCTTTTGGGGGGGGGGGGGGGGGGGGCGTCGACTGATTGTATTTGCTCGACCGACTCTGGCAGGTGCAATTCGAACAATCTCAATGGTGCTTCTCGAAAGGATTCGATACGGCATGCCCCATTGGTTCGTCAGCAAATGACACCAGACTATACCAAAATTGATGGTACTTTTTTCCTCAACTCCTACATTCTAATTCTACCTCCAGGCCCCGTGATCGTTTCGACGTCTTCGATTCCGGACCCTAGTAAACTCTTCATCAAAGGTCACAAGACTAACCCCGATGGTCAAACCAAGACGCTACAAGATAGTCCTCTCAAGTAAGTCCGCACATTTTTTTTCCAACAAAAAACCAAAAATAATAATATCATAATCTCTCTCCCTACTAACCCCTACGCTCACTTTAAAAAAATACCAGTGATCTCATTTTCTCGATCCCTATAATCATCGCCTTCCTCTCAAGAGGTACGACTCTCAAAGCCGGTACGATCATCCTAACCGGAACGCCAAGTGGTATAGGTTTCTTCTATGAACCTAAAGAGATTCTGGTTCATGGTTCGATTTTTAAGGTCGAAGTGAGTGGGGGTATTGGTAGTTTGATCAATGAGGTCGTTGAGGAAGGGAAAGTATAAGCCTGGGTTTTGCTTGGCAAAAGTGTGGGGTGACATTTTGAGGAAGAAATGAGATTTTCGGTGTTGATTTGAGTTATATCACATTCCGTTTGAAAAAGACAGATTGAGTTTCTTTGAACAAAGAACGCAAAGGCAGAGTAGCAAGATATCGCAAAGCGTAATCTAAAGTTTGGAGATGAACTCGACACCCTCTGCGATCGACGAGAACCGAAAGCGATCAGCCAGCCATCCGAAGTGTTAAGCCAATCCCGACGGACGAACCACTCCTAACTCACTCGTGATCGAACCTCCCAATTCACCCGTCACGGCTTTCATCAAGCCCTTCTCGAATTCACTCATCGAACCCAAAGGTAACAACTTTTCAGCACCATTGGGACCCAATTCGACACGAACGGCGAAAAAATCCAAAGGCGTTCCAATCTCCTTTTGCAACTTGGCGTCCTCCTTGACGTAAACATACGTAGGTTCAATCACTCCCTTCTTTCCCTTGAAAGCGGCATCGATTAACCTCTCGACGAACTTGTATCCAGCATAAGCCATGGATAAAGTAGCGGATCCTGCACCGGCTTTGGCTTGAACTACTTCGTCACCACCTTGTTGGATGCGGGTGATCAATTTGGACAACTTGTCTTGATCGTTCAAGAGCGATGAAGGTAAGGCGGGCTCGGATTGCGAGAGGAGCGGTAGGATCGTCACGCCAGAGTGACCACCGATGACCGGGATCGTGTACTTGGGACCATGGGTCGGCTCACCGATTGCTTGGGCCGACATGGTCGACGATCGAACGACGTCCAACGTGGTGACACCAAAGACGCTATGAGAACCCAGGTGTGAGTTGGGCGGCCAGAGATTGTTAATAGTGACAGTGCAGTGTTGTGCTCACCGCTTGGGATCAAAGACGTTGGCGTTCTTGAAGACCTCGGCAGCGATGGGGACCTGTGACAAAAAAGGACGAATGCGCGGTGAGTTTCAACTGATGAGGGGACGTAGGTCTCACTTTCGACACTCACCGTCGAGTTGACGGGGTTGGAGATGATCTGAATCGCGCGCAATGTCAATGCGCTGAGTCAGGTCTCGTGGTCAATGCAGTAAGGTGTCGCCGATAGATCACTTACGCAGACGAAAGCCTTGGGGCAGGTCTCGGCGATGGCGGTGGCGAGGTCACGGACGATGCCGGCGTTGATGTTGAACAAGTCATCGCGGGTCACTGCGAATCGATGGTGTATTTAGGTCAGTTCAAGGTGCAGGCTGCTCGGGAAGCTGATGGTGGTGATCACTTACTGCCGGGCTACGAGGTCGTCAAGAGCATCGCCATCAAGAGTTGGCGCGATTGAGCAGTGTAGTAGATGCAAGAACAGAGTCAGTCGAGGAGTACAGGAAAGGCCCCTTCTCGAATGGGGTTGTACGCTCCGTGGCCAGCCGAGGAGGAAATTCGGAGTTCCGGGGATGGGATAGATGGTGACATCCCGACTCTCTCCGGGTTCGGGCGGGCACGGGGGCGCTCACTCCCCCCTTTGGCGGTGAATGACGGAGGCGTGCATCGACGTGGGAATCAAAAGAAAAAAAACTGACCTTGCGGGGAACACCAGCGGGGATAACGACGACCTGGGCGTCCTTCAAGGCGTGCTTGAGTCCATCGTCGTCCTTGGTATAACCGGTCGTGACCGCGGGACTGTCGACGTGGGAGATGTCGGCAGCGACACCTGGAGGAGGGGAAGAGTAACGGGATGACGGGGGTGAGTCACAGCAGTTGACGAAGCAAGAGTGTGCTCGTTTCTACGTACCCTTCACGACGGGAACGACGTCGAACAAGGCCAATTCGGTGACGGCAGCGTTCTACGGTCGCAGCGGGCGGAGAGCGGGAGAGGGGAGGGCGGGGGGAACCCAACACCGTCGTCAGTTACCAAAGAAGCGTTACTCCGGACTGGTCGAGTAGAAAAGAACGTACCTGCTTGAGCAAGAGAGCAAGCGGTTGTCCGATACCACCAGCGGCACCGAGCAGAGCGACCTGCAACGGAGAAGCGCACCCCCGAACGACGACCGGGGTAACACGTAACACGTACCACGTACCACGTTGGGTCAGCTGCCGAGAGGGGCCCACCACTCGCTCGTAGAGTGGGTGAAACAGCTTGGCGAGGGAGAACTCACTTTGAGTCTGGGCATGTTTGTAAAGTGAAGTAGTTGGAGTTGGTGTGGGTGTAAGAGGGTGGAGGTGGTGAGAGTCCGAAGCGCAAGTGGCGCGCCCGATCAGAAGCTTCGGGCTCGGGAGGGCTCTGGCTGGCTTGGGCACGGCTTAGGCACGGCTTAGGCACGGCTTAGGCCAGCTTTTGAGCTTGGACCGCTGCAACAGCCGGCTCGGGGAGCGAGTGGCGGCGGCCTCAACGCGGTCGTACGGAAGGGAAGCTCCCTCCCTCCACCGCTTGCGGCCAGACCAAACCAACCGAAATGCTCGCATTCGCCGTACCGAGGCTCGATCCTGACCCTTTCACTTTGCTGGGTGGATCACCACCGCTCGCATCAACCTCGGCGTCCCATTCGCGACGCGACGATCGCTCAACAGCCGCGACGTCGACGCGTTCGAGCTACTTGGACCGCCTCGTGCAGCTCTCGCGTCGAGCAGAAGCGCCGGCCTCCTCATGGTCCTCATCTACCCACTTGTTCGTTGCGTCCCCAGAGTCCTCGTCAGCCATCGAGCACCTGTCCTGGTCCGGTCATCGCGTCGTGCACTCCTCGGGGTCCTCGATCGTTCGCACATACTCTTTCCCCCACGCCGTCGTACGACAGGCAGTATTCGCTCAGCTTCCCACCCGAGCCACAAATCACCAATATTGCATCAACAGGTCGGGCGCGTCATCATCCTCATCCTCGTCCAGGACCATGGCTGCCGGACCAGATCGACACGCTGCCCTTTTCGGCCCTTTCCAACCTGCTCCTCCGATGCCATGGACTGACGACCCTCTACCCTTACCCCTACATCCACCCGAACCCACATTGGAGAACGAACAAGAAAATTTGGCAACCCAACAAGTCCTCGAACGACATTTGCTCGTTTCCCTTTCGACCGACGAACTGTACGTTTACCCACTCGCACCGACGGGAGCTGGACCATGGATCGTCCCTCTCACTTTGGCCCCACCCGAATCTTCCCCACCTTCTTCGACCCATCCCCCATCAGGGGAGGAACATAAGATGTGGTCCCTACCCCGCGGCGTCTTGATCGAAACCAAGGGAGCGCACTGGGATACGCTCGACGATGTCAAACACTCGATCAAACGCATCCAAGACCCAGAACCCACAACAACGCCCCTGCGACCGCACAAGATCGTTCAGGTTCTCCCTCTCAACATGGACGATCGCGCCTTCCTCGTCACAATCAACACGGTCGAGTCCAAGCTCGACGTGTGGAGCTGCACCCGATCGAATCTCGACAAGCCAAAAGAATCTTCGACAAAGGCTAAAGCGCGAGTCAGGTCCGACTTGACGGCGCGCCGCTCGATGATCCTTCCTGGACTAGAGGAAATGGCTCACCATGATCCTGCAACCAGTGATCGAGTAGGATCGAAGCGCAAGAGGAACGGTTCGATCGCTGCTACTGCGCCTCGGATGAGCGTTGGCTCATCGTCGCTGGCCGCGGGGGCTTCGACTTCCGTCAATCGACGCATCTCTCTCTCCGCTCCACCGACATCTTCGTACGCCGCAGAAGCGAATGAGGAACACCTTCTCATGGAAGCGTTGGCTGCTTCGCACGCTTCAGGATCGGTCGGCATGCGACGCAATACGACGAATGCTTCCTCGGCAGGGCTGGCCCACGAGAATCGACGGACGTCTCTCACACGGAACGAGCTGAGCGTGACCATGGATCGGATGGCACTCGGCCAAGGTGGAGGTTCAAGCCAAGGTCATGTTCTAACGACCGTCGGCGCAATCACCGGAGATGCGGGTGATCGCACATGGTTCAACCCGGTGCTAGGTGCCGACGTCGAAGGCCTGTTGGAGGAGCGAGAAACGAGTGAATGGGTCGTCGAGAAGAAGTGGGGGATGGCTTTCTCAAACAGCCATGGACCGTACGTGTTATTCCTCGCCCTGGTATAGGAGCTCATATCCTGATGTCTGACTCTCAATGTCCACCCCTGCAGGTCCGTCTTTGATGACATACAAGCCTTCCTCTTCGACACCCGACGGGACAAGTCGATGCTCGCTATTCTTCTGCCCCAGAGCCAGACTCTACTCTACCTTTCCGTCGACGCGCATTCAGTCGCACCGATACGTCAAACCTCGGCCACACACGCATGTGTCGTCTCTCACTTACGAGGCAATGGTGTGAAAGATCTCTTGGTCAAGCAACCAGGTGCGCAGGGATGGAGAATCGCGCATGTTCAGGGTCATGACGAGCCCATCACCTTCAATGGCCGAATCGGAGAAGGGCCTATCCGAAAGCTCGAGGGCAATGGTAGTGGTCACGTCTGCGTCACTACTCTGGACGGCACTCGATCGCTCGTAAAGCTCCCTACGAATGAACTACTTCGCGAAGATTTGACGAGGACCTGTTTGCAGGCGCTCAGCCTCACGTTGTCAACGGACCAGTTCGTCTCACTCGAGCGCAAGGTTCGCGTCACATGTCGAAGAGACCGGTCAGGGGCATGGGCAGCGTTCACCGCTGTACTGCTGCGACAGGGTGAAGTGGAACTTTTTGGAAACCACCGGGATGCCGCCACCGTGATCATCCAAGCTACGAATGATGCGCCCAACGACCCGGTACTCGGTGTGTTTCGCAGCTTGCGGTCGGCCACGGTCGCACCATCGAACGCTCGTCAGATCGCCTCACCACTTGATGCAACCGAAAGGGAGGATCTAAAAGTAGTCGTCGCAACGCTTCATCTCGTCGCCGAGGATCTCAAGCTGTCGACGTTAAAGATGGACGAATGCAAAAGGCTCAGCCAATTGGTTTTCTCATTGGCTGCGACATTGGGTCTGGAGGAATGGGTCGATGTCTACCGACGGTCTTTGGGGATCCCCTCGGATGAGACGGCGTACAGTACGTTCGCAGCTCGTCTCGTACAAAACAAGCTCACCACGCTGATCTCTTTCATGCACACAGATGTGACACTTGCAGGTCAGCTCTCGCCACTGCCTCGATCGCCACCAAGAGTATTGGATCAGCTTGCCATCCTCCTGCGAGGCACCGCCTCGTCGGATTCAATCTTGCCACTTCGTCGGTCATGGTGTACGCTTCCCGGTATTGCCAACCAGTTCGGTACCGACGGCTCCTACTTTTATGGCGCTCTGAAGCCTCATCCAGTCCAAACGATCGACTCGCTATTCCAGCTTTTTACGACCCTCGTCGAATCCCACGACCCAAACAAAACCCCACTCTTGCGTTCTAAACCCGTCGTCGAACGTATGGTCGCGTTGGGTATCGATGCTGCAGCCCTCGATCGTCTTGCTCTTGGGGTGGGCATGGTGTTGAGAGAGGCGGTTAGAGCTTGCCAGAGTGCTGCACCGGCTGGAATGGGCGAGAAGGCGTACGAGCTGATCAGGAGACCCGATTTGGCGCGACAAGGAAGAGGGCCGGAGCGAGATGCGACTGACGGGCACAAGGAGGTAAGAAATAATTCACCTTAGATGGAGTGCATAGTACAGCGGCTGAACTGAACTTTTCATGACTGTGGCCAGCTCGCGAGTTTGAGTGTTTCCATAACGATCGACCAAATCGCACAGACGATAAAGGCAGGCAAGGCCACGAGTTTATTCCTTTCGAGCCACCCGTCCGCCAACAGAGACGACCTTGCCGTCAGCACCTCGAACGCGGTCAGGTTCAACGAGGACCGGCGTCTAGAAGAGGTCATGCGTATGCTGCAATTTGTGGACCCCGTCACTATTGGCGGAGATCGGGCCGACCGAACCCTCGACCAGCTCACACCTCAGACGCAACAATCGCTCCTGCTCTACCTCTCACATCGAACGCTCGCTCTTCCCGTTGGCTATGCGATGTTCACGTACCGCACCAATTCGGGACCGCCCACGGATGCTGTGACGATTCCGTCCATCAATACGTCTGCGCGCATCTTGCCAATGCCTTCGCCCGTCTCACTCGTCGAAAAGGAGCCTCGCGACAGCGGCGGAACAGGTCAGGGCGAGCGTTTCGAGTGGCCAAACTTCCATGCCGGTGTCGCTGCGGCGTTGCAGTACCAAGCTGCTTCCACAACGAGCTCTGTTGGTCCTATGAACGATTTCGGTTTCGACGCCTCGCACATCTCCTTCAACAAGCCCGCCGAACTCGATTCGAAGCATGCCGGGTTCCTGTTTGGACTTGGTCTTTCGGGGCACTTGAGCAAGATCGCGTTCAACCAAGTGTTTGAATATCTCCGGATGAAGCACGATCCGACCTCGATAGGGCTCTTGTTGGGATTGGCCGCGACCTATCTCGGAACATGCGACCCCAAGGTCACGAGCCTTCTCTCGGTCCACTTGGCGGCTCTGCATCCACCCAACTCGTCGACACTGAACGTCTCGGGTATGACGCAAGCCGCTTCGCTACTTGGTCTGGGGTTGTTGCATCTTGGGTCTTCGAAACGTACACTTGCGGACGTGATGGTTAGGGAATTGTGCGCAATTCACGTGACGACCACCGAGGACGCTGCGGCATGTAGAGAAGCGTACGCTTTATCCGCAGGTTTTTCGTTCGGCCTCATCATGCTCGCGAGCGGTACGAACGCGGAAGCCACACCGGGAGAGGTGGCACTGCTCAAGACGTTGAAGGCACTCGTTACCGGAGAATCGCATCGACCTCTCCCCACGCCTGCTGGGTCAACGTCCAAAGCGTACAACGTCACCGATATCAACGTGACCAGCTCAGCAGCGACAATTGCACTAGCATTCATGTACCTCCGCACCGAGCGCCACGACGTCGCTTCCTTGCTCGAGATACCAGACACCCCTCGTCGCCTCGATTACGTTCGCGCTGATCTTCTTCTCGTACGCACATTAGCCAGAGCGATGATCCTCTGGAACCGTATTCAACTCTCCAAGACGTGGGTTGAATCCCACGTACCGATGTTCATCTCCCAAGCTGTCGAAACGGCGAAGCAGAAGGGCGTTGCAGCGGATGCGGATCTCGAGACTTCGAGATGGAGCATCATTGCCGGTGCATGCTTTGCGATCGGACTCAAGTTTGCAGGAACAGCGGCCGCGGAGGCCCACGGGACTTTGATTCACTACCTGGATCGATTGACGAGAGCGGCTTATACCAAAGGTGAGAGCTGAGAGCGAGCTAGCGTCGACTGTTTTTTGAAGGCAGGTGCTAACCCCACTTTGCCAAATTGCGCAGCTCCGACCGTACAAGCCAAGATCAGACGCCACGCGATCCGGTCGTGCTTGTCCATTGTGGCGGTCGCGTTGTCGATGGTCATGGCAGGAACGGGGGAGATCAACGTCTTGCGTCGCCTACGCGTCGCCCACGGTCATTTCGGTGAGGGTGTCACGTACGGCACGCACCTTGCCTCACACATGGCACTGGGGCTGCTGTGCGCCGGCTCCGGTCAATACACCCTAGGGACCTCAAACACCGCGATTGCAGCACTTGTCATCTCGTTCTTCCCCGCCTTTCCACCCACGCCCGGTGAGAACCGTTCCCATCTGCAAGCCTACAGGCATCTGTGGACCATTGCCGTCGAACCGCGCTGCCTCGTAGCCCGGGATATCGACACGGGCGATTCGACTTTCTTACCCGTACGATTACGTTTGGTCGACCCTATGTCGACTTCGACCGCCGGTGCGCAGTCCGAAGTGCGCGCCAAACAACTGGTCGCGCCTACATTGATCCCCGAACTAAAGCTGATTCAGACCATTCAAGTCGATACACCGCGGTACTGGTCTTTTGCTCTCAATCTAACTTCGCCTTCGTCGGCGCACCAACGTGAGGCATTTTTGGCCGATCACACTACACTTTGGGTCAAACGACGTACAGGTCACTTATCGTATGCTCAAGATCCCCGAGGTGTCCGCTCAATTTTTACGCGTTCAAAGTCCGAGACTGGATCGGCCGTGCTTGACTTTGGTCGGACCGTACGTCTACTGTCACCTTCTTCTGCGGGATTACAAGAATTCGTCAACAGTTTTTCAGACGATGTCGAAGCTTTAGCAATGGTTTCGTACATCTGCGACCCTTCTTCAACGCGGTACAAGCCACCGACTGAATTCGAAGCTTTCGCTTCAACGGTTTTGCTCGAATGTCTCACTCGGGACAAGAAAGACCTGGTCGGGGTTTATCATGGTCTCTTCCACGCCAAACAACTTGAAGAAGGGTACGGCAAAATTTGGGCACAAGAACAAATCAGTTTTATCGTTGATTTGTACGGTAATAAAGTCTTTGGGACTTGGTTCGGGGATGGGAAAACTTCTTCGGTGAAAAGGACTACTTCAAAGACTGGGTCGACGCCCTCTGTCAAGGAAAAACTTTTTCGATCTACTTTTATTGATTACCTCGCTCAACCTCCAAAGTCCGTGGTTTCCCAAGCCGACGATTCTTCCTCATCGCTCAGGGATTACGTCCTTCATGGCACCTGGCCCTCGGACCCAATTCAAGCCCAAGCGTTCTCACTTTACCTCGTGCACCACCGCGCGCCTTCTCTCTCTGTTTTGAAACAGTTGTCGCAAGTCGTACGGACGGATCGGGAGAATGTCGAACTGCGCTTGATGACGATGGGGAAGATACTGGAGGAGAGAACGGGGATGCCGATTTGGAGTGATGAATTTGGCAAGAGTTTGATTGAGGCTTGGTTGTAGTTAGGCACCCCCAGAGGTACTGAAGTTGCAATTCAACTGCTTCTCCTCATACTCTGTGCGAGATAGATACACCATTTTGTATATGCCTGGAAGGAACTTGCATGGCTCAAGAGGTACAAAGCTCGTCGAGAAAGAAAGAAATTAGCGACAATGCCTTCAGGACAATTTGACGCACGTTGCGCAGAGCTTTCCCGCGACCTATTAAGCCCAATTAGGCCAAATGAGACCAATTTAGGACAACGGCCGCTTCGTGTTTTGAGAGTTCACGCGCCATTGCAGCGGGCCTCCTAACCCTTCCTCCCACTCACTGCCACAAGGCGCTACTAAAAGATCTCCACCCGTCCATAAGTTGCCTCCATCATCAGCTATCGATCTCGCCCTGAACTTTACCGAATGAATCGACCGTATGGTACCCACTACAGGTATCGAAAGGTGTGACTGATGCGGTAGTCTTCGTCAAAAGACACCGCCAGCGACAGGCGGTACTAGCAGCCGCCGACGAAGACGTGGCGTGGCGTCAACGACAGGCGGCGGGACCAGCGCGCGGTCGAAACTAATAGTTGTCTACTGATCCCATCGACAGGCGCACGTGTCTCTCGAGAAGAGGATACACCCGAATGCGGAGTTCTCAGGCGAGTCTCAATCACCACACTTGCGAGGATAATGACTTGTCCCCCGCAGCGGGGGGGGGGGGGGTATGCTTCATCTCTTCAGAACTCATCGCGAAGCGTGGGCGAGTGTCGAAGCAGCGTGGCCAAAGACTTGTTCGAAGGTGGGGGACGGAGGTCCCTGCACTTCGGCTGACTTCGTGCCGAATGATGCGCAACAAGATCAGGTTTAACTTCTCCTCCGTCCCTCCCCCTTCCTTTCCCCTTGAGCGAGTCTTTGGCCACGCTGCTTCCCACACTCGCTCGAACACGCTTCGTGATGAATTCTGAAGATGAGGATCGTGAAGGGTGATTGGGAGATTTGCCTGTAAAACTCCGCATTCGGGTCAATCACCTTCTCAAGAGACACGCGCGCCTATCGATGGGATCAGTAGACATATTAGGTCGAATGCCAGGTGGATGAAACCCGATGACCCGCGGGGAACAATCCCGTTTTCACTGCAGCATACGTAACACACTACTAGCCCAAAAGTGATGGAGTGCTGCTGCGGCTTTCCTATTGAGGATGTTTTGTGATCGACTTTCATCGACTTTCATGGCAGCCGCTATTCGGACAAATGGAGATCCCGCTGGAGTGGAATTTTCAGAATATCATTGACAAGTGGGATGTCAAAAATTGCTCTTAATTTGAGTCAAGATCAACATATACTTCATCACTTTGGAAGGTACTTAGCATCAACATCTTACGTGACTAGAAGATGCCTCAGAGTCGCAGGGCGGCGGAAAGTGGATCTGTCAGAATAGCCCCCTGTCACGAAACTGGTCAACTGAATTGTCAATGTAGCTTCACTCCTTGTAGGAGAGCACGGCACCCCTGCGAGCACAGATTAAGTCTTTATTGTACCTATTGCAGGTCGAGTACTTGATGGACTGATACATAGAGACCAAGGTCCTTACATACAACTCCCTGCCTCATTCAACACCCAAGTCTCGGAAGAGCGAAGTACGTTCGTCGAAGCCCGCTAGGGGGGTGCAACAGGTCATGGAACGCGTGTCCGGGCGAGGCTTCTAGAGCAACGGTCGTACTCAAACTGTTGAACTTGGTCCAGGTGGATAGCACAATACGCCACTCTCATATACAATCCTCGAAGACATGACTCCTGAAAAACTCTTGAACCCCCATCTTTGCCCCCCCACTTTCCCAAGCTCCCAACAGCCGATTCGAGCATTCTTCGGCCAGCACGAATTTGAGGAATACTCAGAGGAATACTCCGTATCCTACCTGGACCTTCACGTACCCCCCTCCCCTCCCCTCCAAACCTCGTTCATCATCCCGAACCCATCGCGAAGCCACAACCCACTGATGACCCAACTCCGAGTCGCTTTCTTTGAGAAGTCGAAACGACTACGTCTAACCGATGACGAGGTGTTTGTCAAAATCCCGTTTTTAGAAGACGAAGCGCAAGAAAATAATTTCGCCCCTGGTTCAGGAACGAGATTATTCCTTGGCCCGATGAGGTGGAAGTGACTATCTCGTCCAGCTCTTCGTTAAGGCTCAACGACGCTCTCGGCGATCCTTTGTGCCCCCCCGGGGCGGTCATATTGGGTAGGACGAGGTTGATAGATTTTCTTTGTCCTAGAGTCCAAGAGGTCACACGCAGCGAAGATGACTTTAATGGCCTAATTATGGTAAAGGTGGTAGAACCCTAAAAGAAGTAATGCAGTACAACAACCGGGTATCGACGAATTGAAAAAGAAGAACGATGAGAGTAAGAGAGTAACTGGGTGAGGGCCAGCGCCAATTCTCAAGCAAAGTGAAGATGATACTTGTGGAAGATGGTTAGCAGCCTAGGTGAAGAGTGAACCAACGACACGTCAGCTATAGGTCCTTCCTTGTATCGGACATCGTGAGACGACCGATGGACTTACTTGAGGAAATCATCCACGTCCATCTTGGCCGCCCGTTGTTCGGCGAAGCCACTCTCCTCGAGGACTTTGGCGAGCAATGGCGAGATGTTGAAGTCGTCTTCGATCATCTGATTGTTCAAACGGAAATGAGGTTTGGTCATCGCACCTTTCTTTCCCTTGGAGAACTTCCCCAAGAGAGCCCAGCACTCACCTGTTCGTTCTCGGCACACCAAGCCTTGTAGTTGCTCTCGAGCATCTCTTCGACGCCCTTGGCCGTAAAGTTGCTCCTGATGATCTTGTTCCTCCTCCCAAAGCATATCCTTGTCAACCCATCAAACTCCTCGAATCTCACCGGAGGTGGAGGATCCAACGGTGCGATCCTGACAACCGAACTCTCGACCAAAGGTGGAGGACGGAAATTGTTCCTCGAGACTTTCATGATGTGGTCCACTTTGGCGTACAGTTGCACGTTGACGGACAAACGGTTCCAGAGTGTTGACCCCGGTCGGGCGACGAGACGCATGGCGAATTCACGTTGGAACATGAGGATGGCGACTCGGAATAAAGGGCGTTGAGAGAGCAGCTTGAAGACGATGGGAGAAGAGATCTGGGGCGAGATAGAGGAGAAATGAGTTCTCAGTCGTCGAAGAGGTATGAGACCTCGGTGACGGCTTACTTGGTAAGGAGTGTTGGAGATGCAGACGTCAAAGTAGGGCAAGTCGGTTTTGACGAAGTCGCCCACCAACAAGTTCAACTTTCGCTGCTCGGGTCTGTACGAGTAAGCAGAACGCGGGGGTCAATTCCCGAGTTCAATCACCACCCCAGTTCCGAATGCGTCCGCGCGTGAACTCACTTCCCCTGTACACGCTTGGACAGTTCGGCAGCCATCCTGGGATCCGTCTCGACGGCCGTACACAACTTGCACTTTTCGAGGATGCGGACCGTCAAGTTGCCTGTTCCGGGACCGACTTCGAGCACGACGTCCGAGGCGCGAAGATTGGCCTTGTCGACGATACTGTGAGGGAGGGGGGAAGGACGTGACAAGCCTCAGGAATGAGCGAGAAGGAACTGAGATATATGGTGAACTCACGCTTGAGCGACTCTGTACAGTTGCACAATACGAGCATCCACGAAGAACAAGATCAGTCACTGCACGTGATCTAACACTCAACCACATCCATCATCGCAAGCGCTCCGTCCACAGACTGACTGGGGTGATTTCAAGATATGTTGACCCAAGGTATCGGTATTGAAGATGGGGTTCATTGCACCTTTCCCGGTCGTGGCTGAGCCTGCTCGAGTCTTGGCCGAACTCGAAGTCGAGGACGCCTTCTCGTGAGCGTGCGAGTTGAAGCGCGTCGAGGTGGCTCGAGGCATGATATGATGCAGGGCCGTAGCGGAATAGAAGATACGATAAGAAGCTGATGTGAGTATCCAAACTCTGTTGAGGTACGTGGGGGCTGAGGAGGTGGCGGCGGAAGCTGAGCTCCGCAAGCTTGCGAAGCGCTCGGACATGTTTGCCGCGCTCAGGGGGTCAAAGAATTCTCAGTCTGGCACTGCCGGGCCGCCATCGCGCAGAGAATGTATGCCACAATTCAGCTTCATTTCACAAAAATGTAGTTTTCATGTTGAGGCGGGGGGGTATTGTCATTTGCCCCCGGTAGATGAGAGACTTGGTTCAAGAGCTTGGGTGTATTATTAATCTGAATTGTGTGGATCTCCACTGGACGTGTCGACAACGCGCCTCGGCTCTGTTCAACGGTGTTCACCGCTTCCGTCACACCCACTTGTACGACACGGCCGAGTTCATTAAAAAAAAGGGGGTATTGACGGACCTCAGAATATCGGTTGACCTCTCCTCCTCATCCACAAGCTCAGGGATCTGCCCGAGCGCGTGCTAAACGCTGATCGAACCGCCTGAAACCCCCCAGCTCCCCCCCGCCGCGTTCCTCCGTCGACGACGATGGCGTCGCGTGGTCCCGCACCCCGTACAGGACCGAATGCCCGAGCAAGAGGAGAGAATGCCGAACTGCGAGCGGATCTCAACTCGCAGTACCGTGATCCTCGCAAGGAGGCGATCAAGCGTGTGATTGCGAGCATGACCGGTCAGTCACCGCTTGGGGTGGGCCGAGGCCGAGGCCGAGCCGGAATCATAGGTGACCGGCTGATGATAATTCTTGTCCTTGGTGCTGGGTACAGTCGGAAAAGATGTTTCGGGTGCGTGACAGCTCTTGGCACCTTGGCACAGTGGGGCGTGCCTCGTAGACATCGACGCCGACACACGCTCGCGACTGCACGCGTGTCACTTGCCTCAGCCAGGCAGCTCATTCCCCGACCTCACACCGCGCAGACGAACCACCGCACTGACCACGGCTTGTCCTCGCCTACAGCCCTCTTTCCCGATGTGCTCAAGAATATGCAAACCGAAGAGTCCGTCTGGCCATTCTAGCATGACGAGGGCAACACCGACCCCCGGCGCTGACCCTCTGCGACATTCCTACTGCACAGTCTCGAACAAAAGAAGCTCGTCTACCTCTACCTCATGAACTATGCCAAAACCCAACCTGAACTCGTCATTCTTGCCGTCAACACGTTCGTAAAGGTGCGCTAGTCGGCGTGCTTCCACCTCGGTCGCCCCTCCCCCCCCCCCCCCCCCCACCCCTGCTCACCTACTACTCGGCTTTGTACAGGACACCGATGACCCAAACCCGTTGATCCGAGCTCTTGCCATCCGTACAATGGGCTGTCTCCGCGCCGACAAAATCCTCGATTACGTCTGCGACCCCTTGCGCAAGTGCCTGCGCGACGAAAACCCTTACGTTCGCAAGACGGCAGCGATCGGCGTCGTCAAGCTGTACGATCTCAAGCCGAGTTTGTGCATCGACAACGGTTTCATCACCCAACTGCAGGAAATGGTCACAGACTCGAATCCGATGGTGAGTGGTCCTAAGCTGTGGATTACGCATACATGGAAAAAGAGGCTGATGCCGCCATCCCCCCACCCCGCCCAGGTCGTTGCGAACGCCGTGCTGGCCTTGACCGAGATCCAAGAGTCGGCCGAGGACGACTCGATCTTTGTGCTCGACTCTACAACCTTGTCCCGTTTGCTGATTGCGCTCGGAGAATGCACCGAATGGGGCCGGATAGCGATTCTCAACGCGGTCGCAAAGTACAAGGCCGAGGACGAGAAGGAGGCCGAGCACATTTGTGAACGCGTGATTCCCCAGTTCCAACACGCGAACGGGAGTGTCGTATTGGCCGCTATCAAGGTGCGTTAGGCCAGGACGCCCTCACAGTTTGAATGTCCAGCTCCAAAACTGAGCTTCGTCGGCTTCATTTGCATCAGGTCATCATGATCCATATCCGATCCGTCTCGCAGGAAGAGTTTGTCAAATCGATCCTGCGCAAAATGGCGCCGCCACTCGTGACGCTCGTATCCTCCGCACCCGAGGTGCAATGGGTCGCACTGCGCAACATCAACCTCATCCTCCAGCGCCGCCCCGACGCGCTCTCGCATGAGATGCGCGTCTTTTTCTGCAAGTACAACGATCCCCCATACGTCAAGGTCGAGAAACTCGCGATCATGATCAAACTTGCGACCGAGAAGAACGTCGATACCTTCTTGTCCGAACTCAAGGAGTACGCTTCCGAGGTCGACGTCGATTTCGTGCGCAAGAGTGTGCGAGCGATCGGGCAATGCGCGATCAAGATCGAAGGCGCGGCGGAGCGTTGCGTCAATGTGCTACTTGAGCTCATCTCGACGAGGGTTAGCTACGTCGTTCAGGAATCTATCATTGTCATCAAAGTGAGTCACTTTTTATGATTCCGTTTGCGAGGGAGTATTGGTCACTGAATCCTATTCGGCTTGCTTTAGGACATCTTCCGCAAATATCCTCAACGCTACGAAGGCATCATCCCTACACTATGCGCGTCCTTGGACGAGCTCGACGAGCCCGAAGCCAAAGCCTCGCTTATCTGGATCCTCGGAGAGTACGCCTCTAAAATCGACAACGCCGCCGAATTGATCGGGTCTTTCTTGACCAACTACGCCGAAGAACCGATTCAAGTGCAACTGCAAGCTTTG
The DNA here is from genome assembly GCA_003665825.1 of Microbotryum silenes-acaulis. NCBI lineage: Eukaryota > Fungi > Basidiomycota > Microbotryomycetes > Microbotryales > Microbotryaceae > Microbotryum > Microbotryum silenes-acaulis. The sequence continues at coordinate 1,554,442 of QPFY01000006.1, forward strand.
ACGGCCGTGGTCAAACTCTTCCTCCAACGTCCTGACGAAGCTCAGGCATTGGTGCAACGAGTCTTGGCATTGGCGACTAAGACGGCGGATAACCCTGATTTGAGGGATCGTGCGTACATTCAATGGAGGTTGTTGAGTTCGGATACGGAGGCGGCCAAGAGGGTCATTTTGGCCAGTCGACCACCGATCTCCTTGCCGGCGACAAGTGTGCCTGCCGGGCTGTTGGAGGATCTGATTGGAGAGCTAGGCAGTCTGTCGTGAGTAACTTGGTGACCGTCCGTGGTTTTGGGTTTCATATCGATGCTGATGGCGTCCTCGTATTCATTGTAGTGCGGTATACCACAAGCCGGTGCAGGCCTTCATCGCCGGTGGCAAGCTCGGTGCCGATCAAATCTCTCAGCAACGCGTCAACGAGCAAGTCATGCGCGAGGCAGCGCTCGCGACTCTCGTTGCTGGCCAAAAGGCAGAGAACGTGAGTAGTTACAGGTTGCAAACTGTTCCTTGCGTGTCAAAGTCTGATCTCTAAGTTCGGTCGTTGTTGTACAGTTGCTGGACTTTGATGACGAGGAACCGGTCGGCGAATCGCAGACCGTGAGCGACATGTTCGCGGCACCTTCGACGACGAACATTAGTGCGCACCCGCTCGATGGTAAGCCGGAGGACGATTAAAATTGATTCTACTTGGACTCGTCCTGATCCCATTTCTGCCATCACTTTTCAGATCTCTTGGGCCTGTTCGGAGGGCCAGCAGCTGCACCTGCCTTGACCTCTTCCTCAACAAGCACGGGCGTAGCGATGCCAACCATGTCATTCGAATCGCCCTTTGGCGGTATGGACGATTTCACCTCCCCCAATTCCAACGGAGCAACCATGTCACCCCCTTCAATGAACGGTCTTTCCCTATCATCTAGTCAAACTTCTTCAGCGCATCCACCACCACCGGCCGAGAGTGGAGGGTTCGATGATCTACTGTTCTGAACGGGAGAACGGAGAAACGGAGAAACGGAGAACGTAATGACGATCCTTTTTTCTAGCCCGCCGTTTTTCGCTTCCGTCTTTCTTTCGTCTCGGGGTTATTGGTTCATGATATGGGTTTTTCGAACGACGTGTAGAAGACCTAGTAGGGGTGTAATTCTAAATGGTGAAGTGATGCACCGATATAGGCTAGAAGGGGGGGAGGGGGGCGGGGCGGGGGGGCGATTGTTAGGGAGAGCTTTGATTCGTGCGGATGCGAACAAATTCGTGCAATTGGTGTCGGCATTTCATTTTATTTTTTGGGGCCTTACTCTGGAAAGTTTTGAATGTCAGGACAGATGAGGTTAGACAGCTTTCCATACCTTCGAGGACGAACTGCAGTGGCAGTGCATCGGGTTGGATCGTGGCTGCGCGCACAAGGGGCACACAGCAATGGTAACAACTTGAAGAGTCGGAGCTCGTCAGTACGTATATCTAGGTGCTCTTATTACCACTTTTGCCGTTACTAGCGATCGGTCGCATAATCACAGTTTCATGTTTCTTTTTTTGGATCTTTGTCAGCTATCATTTGTTTTTGTTTTGGGTCGAATACGATCAGAGTTATTGGATACAAGGTTGCCTCCTTTTCTGAGACTCAGATCACTCTCTTCTGTCGGGCAGTGATGCGAGCGAGATGTGCAAGGGGCGTTTAGGTGATCGCCCACGTGCCGAGGCCCACACCAGCTCGGACCAGTGGCGAACGCAGGCGCGCGCCGATTACGAACAGTTGAACATCGCTGGACAGTCGCCGACTTGCGAATGCAGTGCGCGATCTTGGCTTTGCTCCATCTGCCCCACGGCACACCCCCGCTCATCCGACCCCATTCCCCACTTGCCCGTTCCCGACAGTATTCAAGTCGCAACAACAGCGCAACTATGGGCCCCATCAGTACAACCAACGAGACCACCTTGACCGATGGTGCCTCACTGACCCATCTCGCCACCTCGGAGCTAATCAAGCTCGTCGCCCCGATCCGATCGCTGCCCTCATCCTCCCGATCGATCTTTACCAATTGGGCCACGACCTACTCGTGCAAACCTTTGTCCTTGTTCCGACCTAGAACCGTCGACGAGGTGCGCTACGTGGTCGAGTTGGCGAGGAGGGAAGGTGTCGAGTTGAGGGCTTCGGGAAGCGGCCATTCGCCGAGTGACTTGGTCTGCACCGACGGGTACATCATCAACCTCGATCGACTGGACAACGTTCTCGAGGTGAGTTTCAGTGCGTCACCGAAACGTCGATCGATCGGCGAAGGTCGCGCGCGCGATCTGTTCCCGTTCGTGGGCTTTGCACGTGCGATCTTGGTCGTCGTCCTCATCATCGAGCGCTGCTTTCGAACGATTACTGGCACGCGCTCGGCCCAGTCAGAATTCGACGCTTCACAAAGCAACCACCATTCCAATCAAGTGGCCAAAGCTGACGCTCGTATTGATCCCCCCACCCAGGTCGACACCACCAACACCAAATTTCATGCCGAGGGAGGGATCAAGCTCTCGGCGCTGCATCCGATCCTGCGCGAGCACGATCTTGCCATCTCGTCGCTCGGTTCCATCTCGGACCAAACATTAGCCGGCTGTCTTTCCACCGCAACACACGGCTCGGGAGTCAACTATGGCAATCTCTCATCTTGCGTCGAGTTTTTCGAACTCGTCCTGCCGACCCCTGGTGCACCGCTCGTTCGAGTGTCCAAAGACCAGGATTCGGATCTTTTCTACGCCGCCGCTTGTGGCCTAGGTCTCGTCGGTGTCATCGTCGGTGTCAGCATGCGATGCGAACGTGCTTTCAACCTTGAGGAGGAATTGTGGACGATCTCGTTCGCAGATTTCGTCGAGCGGTGGCAGGAAATTGCCGAATCGGCCGAGCATGTCCGGTGTTGGTGGTTCCCGCAAGTTGGGCAGGTCAAAGTCTCGAGATTAAACAGGACTGACAAGGTATGTTATCAAGGCCCGTTCGTCCCAGTAAGCGATGTCCAAGAGCCAACTTGAGCTTTCGGTTCCACAGCCCCTGACTGCGCTACCGTCTCGGTTCAAGACGTATTGGTTCGACGTCGTCCTGGCCAAACATTTTCACGCCGTCGTCCTCGCCATTGCGCGCTTCTTCCCCAACATCTTGCCGTATCACGCCCATGTCATGTGGGCGCTCGTCCATCGGCCTGCGCCACTTCGCATCGCCGATTTGCTCCGGCCTGTTTGGCCGACGGTAGCGAGCTCTTACGAAACGACGTCTACAAGACCTATCATTATCTTGGACGAGAAGGAGTCGTCGCATCCGACCGTCGAGGTAGCACCGTTACCAAGTCCCCCTCTTTCGGACGCCGAGAAGGTCCTTCTGGCGGAAAACATCCCCTTGCCCCTTTTGACGACCCCTACATATCGCGTCGCTTCATCGGTTGAGGTCTTCAACTACGACTGCGGTTTCCCACAGTACACTTACGAGGGTGCTGTACCTTACACCGAGACGGGAAAATGCCTCGAATCGCTCTCCACCTTTAACCTCGAACAGTTGTACGATCGTAAAGGTCTTCGTTCGCATTTCCCCATCGAAATTCGCTACACCGCCGCGGACGAGGTTTGGTTATCGCCGACTTATGGTCAACGCGCGACGTACATAGGAGTGATTCAATATCGACCTTTCAACCTTCCCGTACCTTACAAGAAATTGTTCAAGGCGTTTGAAAACATATTACTTCAACACGGTGGACGACCTCATTGGGCCAAGAGTCATACAGTCGGAACTAGAGGGTTGGAAAAGTTGTATCCGAAGTTTGGGGATTTTTTGAATGTGAGGGAACGAGTTGATCCGAAAGGCGTTTTGTTGAACGCTTATGCTCGAAGACACTTGTTGGGTCAGGTGGGGGAAGAGGTTGATTTTAAAAAGTTTAAAATGAGTGGGAGGTGAGGAAGGGGAGAAGGGGTGGGGACAAGGTTTTGTGTCTTTTGTGATTTTGTTGTATGCCCTTTCTGGCGTTCTTTTAATATGATCATGATTTGATACCCGGAATTTTTTACACGTTGCGAACGGAGCATGTCAGGAGTGAGGCTGCGTTCAAGTCATCTACAGAAGACGGAGAAAATAGAACCAAAGCGAGATTACAGGGGAACAACGAAGAAGCATAGAAACATGTGAGCCATGGAATGTTGTTGAGAATTGAGGAGGGCTGCGCCGTAGGTAGCAAGTAACGTTCCCCTCTACAGGTGACGTCGTGGTCGTACTCCTAGGAGGAGTTTCGGCCTAAGGCCCTATGGGTTTCGGGGTACTGAGTAGGGCACCACAATAAAGTCAGATAGGTTGAGCTAGACTGAAAAGTCAATCGAGACGGTTTCAAGTTCGGTCGAAACTGACCCGCTAGAGTACGAGGACTTTACCGCAGTCTTCGATAAAGACATGGTCGAAAATGCTCCACCACGTTTAAGAAATTGTTTGGGCTTGTCGTTCGGCCAGTACTTGGAAGCGTGCACTGAGTCGTCGAGACGGGCAGTGCCAGGGGTGCTGGCAGCGGCCGAAGTTTCAGTAATCGACCTTGCTTTGACAGTGCGTTTGAGTCTTGCGTCACTGCGAAGAGAGAGGCCGAGTTGATGGAAGCCCAACAGGGCGTCAAAAAGAAATTTGAAACCAGGTCGGTGTTGGAACATGGATGAATGATGTTCTCGGCGTGCTTACGCCTCTCCTAGTAGCCTTGCCTCCGCACATCTTCGCGCCGGCGCATGGTTTTTCACGTTTAATTTTGGGTAGGTACTGCCTTTGTTGTCTAAGCATGCTCTGATCACCTCGTAGTATTATGATGGCTTCAGTAATGGTAAGTCATCGAATCGGCGATCCAGTGGACTCGCGCGTCGTAGAACTCACTTGTGATCAGACTTGGATGTCTTGCATTCCCTATCCCAATAGTTAGCATGCAACAATTCGTTCAGTGAGAAATCATAACATGCTTTATATCATATGCAGCCCTAGCCCAACGCTTGCTCCTTCAACAGTAGCTGCACTGCCTGAGGCCGAACTGACTTGGGGTATGGCACCGAGGGGTAACTCGTTCTAGGGTCGGGCTGTTCGCGATTACTATCGAAGGGCAACGCAGCGACGAAGCTGATGACTGTGAGTAGTAGGGCGACGAACGATAGTTGCATATTTTTTTGGGATGCGTGCGTTCGGATTGATGAGATGAGAATTTCGAGGTTCGGTTGAAGGTGTGGGATGTGATGGCTAGGTGATCAAGAGAGAGAGGGGGGGAGGTTCGGTCTTGAAGCGTCGAAGACCATGAGGTGAGGCCGCTCTGGTTCGTCCGAGCCCCGGCCCTCGGCAATATTTTCGGTGGGGCGTGGACTAGACTAAGGACCTCCCTATGGAAAGCACGTGTGATAACTGAGTCCGTGCAACACAATAATCTGGAATTTACCCGAGCTCGAATGCGGTCATCGCCAGAAGGAGATACCTGAGCACGTCCTCCGCAAATCGCGCTCACTCGGCCGACTTCGGGGAGGGGAGGGGGCTTCGGTCCCGGAACGCATACAGCCCCTAAATTAAGCGGGTGGTTCGGAAATCGTTCGACGGGTCGTCGAGCACGTCATCCATCATGAGTCATAAATCGTGATACTGGCTGAAAAGGTGATGACCCCGACTTTCTGCTTTGAACCGGTTCGCCGCTGGGGTAGAGGTAGTGATTTCCCGTTCCAACTTTGACGCCGGCTGATGTACAATTTTGGCAAATGTGACACGTGTCGCCGGTCCGTAATTCTGTCTAACAAGAGCACAAGGGTACCGGTACATTTCATTTCCTTCGCACAGTCGTCGAGCCTATGTAATCGATTGCTCACTGTCCGCTGTTTCAAGAACAACTACCCAAAACTGCATGGTGCCTCCTTTCGGGGACTAGCTTGACCGACACCGAAACAATTTGTGTGGAGGTTGGCTAGTGGAGGTTAGCAAGTGGGAGGTTGAAGACTCTTCAGAGACATAGGGGGTAGCCCTAAAGCAGCGCTACCGCAACATAAAATAGACGAAAAAATCTATCGACGGTGTCATAGCAATAAAGGGGGAAGTTTGGATTTGGACGATGTGGACTGTTCCAGGTCGTGATCAAGAATGCCGGACTCCTTAGTCAGACCGCGCCTTGCCATCTTGGGAAGTCAAAGCCTACGATTATTGGAGGAAGTCAAAGCCTACATTTACTCTCTTTTAATCTAATTTATCAAAACGGCATAGGACGGGAGCTGTGGCGTCGGCGTCTTAAGACGTTGAAAACTTCGGAAAGAGGGGCCGAAGCGATCATCCTGACATTGCCGTTTTGGGGAGTTTCGTGGTGGCGGGGGCAGTAATTTTCCGAGACTACGTAATTTTCGAGACTACGAACCAGAAGAGCTTGGATCACGATTTGGAGCTTTGCGATTAAGGCTTGCAGATGTCAGTGGGCTGCAATTTATGATGGAGAAGTTCATCGATCGTCTCAGCATGCCTTTGCGACAAAGACAAGTCACTTGTTTAAGGGCTGATCGGCGCAGATGGCGCGAAAGGAGGCAAAGCGTCTGCTGGGAGTTATGCAATTAGCGGCGTGTTGCCAAAAAAGGGCTGCAGAGGATCTGCGCTTACAACTATGTTGTAGGAATCAAAATGCAGAGTACATGTCGCGACAAGCGCAGATGTATCAAGGCATTTACTCCGAGTTACTCAAGGTGAGTAACGTAGAGGATTTGTGGTGGCGAGCTGCAAACGTCCAAGGCTGAACGCTTGGTCAGCGACCTCTTCGGCGCAGTGGGAGTGAGGAACGCACCCGTCCCTACAGGTGGTGAACGCAGACGCAGAAACTAGTAGTGTTCCGTGCCAGCCTGTCCGCTTGGTACGAAGCAAGGAACGGTTTCAGGGTGTTCAACATATCTCTCTGGGGCAGACTTCCAAAGCGGTGGAAATGCATCGCCTACGCAAGCGCGATGCTGCGTAGCAGGGGCCTCCGCAATCGGCAGGTTGTCAGGGGTCTCCTCGGCTGCTGCGCTGGATGATGAGCCTTTTAGAGCCCGCAGCGATCGAGGTTCAGTACTCAGGAGTCGAGAAGGCACCCAAATTCCATGTGGAGTCTTTAGTAACTGGTTCCACATTGCAAAAGGTCATATCTCCCGAAAAGCCAGCAGCTGGCCCTCAGTCGTTTCGGCCTCACCAGCTTCTTCCCCTCCGCGATTCGTTCTTCGCAGCCTCCTATTCACTGGAGTCCCACCCCGTTGTTTGAGCCGCCAGCATCACTTCGGTAACCTCACCACACAATCGTTCATCAGTACTGCCGAACAATGCTGCTACCACTCTCCCTCGTCACGTCCACCTTGCTCGCAAGCTCCTTCGCGCTCGGTTTGGCACAACACCACCACAGTGACAACACGTCGCACGTTCGCCCCCACGGTGGTTACAAGCTTCGCCTTGCTCGACGTTCGCTCAAGTTCGTAAATGATGGTGTGTTTGACATGGTGTGAGTTGATCCTGGCTAAACGTGGTTGGTGCGTGGATCGGGGGGGATCGGGGATGCTGCTTCGGTGTCGACATCTGTGAGACCCGTCCACGAGGTCCGAGCCGCATGGAGCATTTTGTGTCCCGGTTCGGAGGCCACAAAGTATGAATGACTCATGCCCTGCCCGGTGCCCAAAATTCATTTCAGAGCATTCCATAAAGAGGATACCCGAATTTCCCAGAAGTACACCAAAACGTTTCGAAACCGCCACATTAATTTATCTGACGAGAAGAAAGCGGCCCAGGTTCGTCTTCGCGAAGAGGCCCTGTTCGAAGCCGCTCGAGCGATCGAAAGACGAGCGCCGCTTGAGGAGGTCAAGCGTCTGGCCCCCAGACGGGAACTTCGGCACCCGGAGAAAGGTCGGGGACACGTGCCTTTGACTGATGTGGGTGGGTTATTGATGATAAGTATACTCTGTAGTGTCCTGCACGAGAGCCCGGTCTCACTGATCACCTCTGGCTCCATACATCGAAACCAGCTTTTACCTACGGGTACGACGCTTCTTACGCAGGACCTGTTTCATTTGGAACGCCTGCTCAGAACCTAATGATTGATTTTGACACTGGTTCGGCGGAGTAAGTCATCGTAAAATCGCCGGTCCCGATTTCAGCCGCTCAAATAACCTAGCCTTCTACACCGTCCAGTCCTTGGGTCCTAGGAGCCGACGCCGTGACAAAACACCCGCACACCAAATTTGACGCTCAAAAGTCTCGCACTTTCGCCCAGAGCGTGCATCCGAACAAATGGAGCGTGGTCTACGGTTCCGGAAGTCTCGAAGGCATCTCGGTATCAGACAGGATGTCCGTCGGGGGCTACGTCATTCCCGACCAACAATTCGGAGTCGCGAAGAAAACCCTTGCCGTGCTCGATGGGTTCAAGATCGACGGTGTGATGGGTCTTGCTTTCCCCGCTATTTCAAGCATGCATGTCCCCTCATTCATGGAGAACCTTATCCATGGAAAAGGTGATCATCTTCTTCCCCTTCCTGTCGCAAGTTTCCACCTTCAACGGGGTCACACAACCGGAGGTGAGATGTGTGTCGGATGCATCGACGATTCCATGTTCAAAGGCGAGTTGAACTACCTCCCTGTGAAGGAGACAGAGCTATGGCAAGTCCAATGCGACGGCATGGTCAGCGGAAATACCTTGATCAAAGGGACCAAGATGCTCGCCGCGTTCGATACGGGATCAGCGTTGGTTAAAGTCCCCACCCTGGTTGCGCAACATCTCGTCAAGCACCTGCCTGGCAGCAGCAAGCTTCGCTCCGACGGGACCATTACGATGCCGTGCAACTCGCATTCAGTGGGATCTTTCGGTTTCTCGTTTCATGGTCAAACGTATAAGATCCCGTTGGTCGATCTTCAAATGGGCATCTATGACGAAGCCGATCCGAGCCAATGCACGTTCGGCATTTTCGCCGATGATCGATTTCAAAACTCGAAAGGCGAATCGATGGCTATCCTAGGGGCTTTGTTCCTCAAGACGATTTATTCGGTCTTCAATTATTCGAAGAACGGCCGAGCTTCGATCGGGATCGCGCCTTTGAGGGACTATGTATCATGAGCTCGACGCGCGTTGGATAGCCTTGCCTCCAGTGCTTCAAATTCGTCTTATTCCGCGTCCTGGTGACTTTTTATCGTATTACAGGCTTGGATCCTACTCACAAAGCTCTCATAGTATCATCTCATTCTTTTAATCGCATGCCCAGTGCTCCTTCCCACGAATTTCTGAAATGATCCACTCCCCCCCACCAGTTCGGGGAGCTTCGGCATTCGAGCGACAACGCAAAGGACATCAAAGCAGTGTACATCAAGATATTGGTCTCGCGGAGAAGAAGACGGTCCCGGTCCCTGACAACTTGAGTATCGACGGGTTGATGAGAATCGCCTTCCCCGACTTGACGGGGATGGTTGGCGTCTCTTCGTTCATGGAGAGCCTTCTCGAAGGCAAGGTACGCTCCCTCTCCCCGTCGTCAGTTTCTATCTTCAACGCAACACAAAACACGGCAGCGAGGTGTGCTTCGATCGCATTGACAGTTCAAAGTACGAAGGCACGCTGAACGTCTAGCAGCCTCACGGAATTCGATCGAATATTAATATTGACGAAATATGATATGATATGCCAAATATAGGGGTATAACCCAAGCCACCAATCCAAACTGACTGCCCTCCCACTCCCCGGTAAGAAAGAGAAAACTCAAACGCGAGCACTGACGAGTTTCTTCGCAGGAGACCTAGCGATATTGTCCCATCATAGGCCCGCCCGTATCATGTCTCTGTCCTCCTCCTCCTCCTCCAAAACCCTCCCCATCTCCCGCACCCGTACCACCCCCACCGGTACCCTGACTCCCGAACCTCACTGCACTACTTCTCCTCGTCACATGTCTCGTATGAGGCGAGCCAGATCGGACTGAATTCCGGAGGGAAGAAGGAGACCCTTGAGTTCTTGCTTGGGTGCGAACTCCGTATCCGGATGAAGTGGGGTCTATTTGGTCATAAGGGTTGGGTCGGGTAGGAGCCATCACTTTTAGGAACAGGGGAGGGAGGGTCAGTTCCTTCCTTGGGCGGTTTGACGAGGGACAGCTTCGTGAGCATAACTCACTATCCTCATAAACGCCACCCCTCCTCGAACCCGTACACTTCTTCCAAGCCCATGAAACCAACAGCACCAACAAGCCCAATCCGACCAAACTCCCAACAACGATTCCGGCGATATCGCCATGCGAAAGATGTTTCGACGACGATGAGGAGAGGGAATTAGGAGCGACGAGAGGGGAGTTGGAGGAAGTGGATGTGGTAGGATCGGAAGAGGTCGGGTTGGGGTTGGGTGTGGTAGGTAGGGTGGGAGCTGGTGAAGGAGCTGTAGGGATTTCAGTCGTGGAGGTCGTGTTGGTCACCGTCGAGTTGAGGGGTGTCGACCCGGAAGGAGTCGACGTTCCGGAAGGAGGAGTCGACGTCGATGAAGGATCTGCGTAAAGGGGTATTCCTCAGCCCACAGTTCTTCCCACACTGAATACTGAGGCCCGGCCTAACCCACTGTTGCTAACAATCACCACAATCGTCACCGGCCCTTGTACGATCGTCGTCCCATTCGCCAAGGGCACGCTCGAATTCACATTTACGTAGGCCGTTGGGACGGCCTGGCTCGAGCCTGAGCCTGAGCCTGAGCCTGAGCCTGAGCCTGAGCCTGAGGAGGCTGATACAGCGCCGTCGGTTTTGGAAGGAGCTTGTGGGTCATCTTTGGTCGTTGTACTACTGAGTTTGTGCGAGCTTGATCTCCTCGGATTCGAAGGTTGGGATCGCTGTGGAGTAAGAAGGTGCACCATCGTCAATACGCAGGCCCGGGCCGCACTCGAATCAGGCTCTCCTTTCAAGTTCCACGTGACCCATGCGAGAAGGAACGGGACGTACATCACCCGAAGAGCCTCTCTCATCGTAATCACTCTCATTGAGGGTCCTTCGTTTCTTCATCGAGTCAACTTTCATCGTCGGTGACGTGAAGTGGAAGATTTTTCGAGTCGGGTCTCGCGTGGCGTCTGGAACGAGCGCGTCGTCGCGTGTGTTTGATGATTCGCAGCGTGTCCGAAACGTCGAGCGTTTGAAGCGAGAGTACCAGTGCGCGAAGGGTTGTAGAATGTGTTGAACGAGCGTGCGTCAAGTAAAGAAGGTGAATAAAGTTGGGTAGAGGTGATCTGATAAACTGAGGCTGAGGGAAAACGGAATTAGTAGGTTAATCGCGCGAATAGCAGGGCACTTTGGTTCCGAGAATGGCAACTCTGGTCCCACATCGGAGGCGACTTTGGGATCGCACGCACACATAACCGCTCTAATCGCTCGTCATTCTGGGCTCACATAAGGTCAGCTTTTGGGCCCACGTCGGAGGCGACTCTGGTCCCACATCGGAGGCGACTCTGGTCCCACATCGGAGGTGACTTTGGGATCACATCGGAGCCGACTTTGGGATCACATCGGTACTTTGGGATCACATCCGAGGTCATTCTTGTACCACGTTCATGGGGACTTTGGTACCACATAGTGTAGACGCCTGTATCTCTTGCGATATGTGATGTATCACTCTGGGAACAGTAGTTTGATGTAGATACAAGTCTATCGTATTTCTGGCCGGTGAGACGAGGCGGACAATGAAGTAGTTGCTACATCGAGGTTCTTCCCCGCTTGGCCTCTCCGCGCCCGTGGCGAACGTGTTTGCGCCGATTAGAGCAGAATTGGCACCGGTCCCTCGCTTCTCTCATCCATGAAGAACAGTTCATACAGCTTGAGCAAAGATGCAGATTATAGTAAGTAACGCTTCGACATTGACGGACTTTGTATGATCATTGCAATTGAACGATATTTAAACGTATTCACATGTTTGGCTCGCTTTACCTCTCCTTTCTTTAGTGCTGCTCAAAGTGAAGAAACCAGTTCTTAGCTCTTTCTTGGTATGACGAAATGTTAGAATGTAGCTACTTCGAGCATGCATGACCTAGATCACACTTCAACTTTCGGTCTCGACATTGCGAGCAAACTTTCCGCCGACTGGTGCTCGAGGTCACGCTTTCCGCTTCCGAACGACGCCGTTTGCTAGGAGTCGCAACAGCGGAAGTGCTACTCTCTTAAAGAATGGTAGAGTGCTTGCATTACTTTGGTAGGTGTTGCGTGGCATTACTGGCGGAAATGAAGGAAGGGCGAGGGAACTCACATAGCAAAAAACGGGGGTTTTTCGGGTATGGCTTTGGGAGTGCGCGCCCTGCCGAGACGATCCCGGCGCCATCCCAGCACCATCCCGGCGCTCTGCGCTCAATTCTAGGACGATCCCGGCACGCGCTCGCCCTCTTGGGACCATCCCAGGATCGGGAAGGAATTTCAGGACGGTCTCAGAATAGAAAGTCGGACGCTGGAATGACCTCGGGACGGTCCCGGCGGCGCTAGGTTGCCAGTCCGGGTATGGTTCTGGAATTCTGGTGTATTCGCCCATGGTACTGGGAGTAGGAGGTAATTCCGGGATGGTGCTGACAGTGTACCAGGATACATAGGCTTCCGGCTGGTCAGAGGCATGATGTAGGGCTTGTACAGCATGTGCAGAAATGCGCAGTACAGATGAAAGATATGGATTGCAATTGCCGTGAATTACGACGGCCGCAGTTGAGGCGGGGTTGGGGCCAGCATGAGCAGGGGCGAGCCGAGAAAAGCCGAGACACGACAAGACAGCCGACGAGAGTCGGTCTTAACCGTCCTTGCCTCTGCTCCACTCACGCGCTCGCTCACCCAGTCGCAAGAGGGTCCCACCGTCCGGAGCGTCGTCACCCTTGTAGTGTACGGTTCTCCTGTCTCAACGGGCGGGACTTCTCCTGTCTACGCACTCCCGCCCGTTGCCATTCCGCTCTTGACTGTACAGTGTGTGATATGCTTCACTCTCCACTTATCGAATCTTCGATCCATGACCGCAATACTTTGCCTAGCTGACTTACTCTCTGGTGGGCTTTACGTTCCTTCCCCAGATGGGCTGACTGGCTAGCCCCTGTGCCGATTCGGGTTAGTCTCTCCCTCTCGTCCCACACCTCCGACCTCGTTTGAAGCTCTTCTTCCCTCTTTTTGTCGCTTCGAGCTTTGCTGATGTCCATGCTGAGGTCTGTCAATTCTCCATCTCTGTCGTAGTTAGATTCGTTTGGACACCATAGTGAGCCTCCTACGCCTCCTCCAGGCTGTTGACGTCCTCAGGCGATGCACTGACCATCAACCAGTTATGTACAGAACACCAATCATACAGATGCATTTCATAGCCCAACGAGAGTCACCGCCGGTTCATCTTTGAGCCGCTCGGTCGCTTTTCAGCATCAGAGCCTTGGACTCAGGGGCTCAGCTGACTCGCTCGCGGTCCACTAACAATGTCCCCGACAGCTTACCATGGCAGTAGGTCTGGGTCAATCGCGCTCTCTCTCTCGGCTACTTGCTAGCTATTAGTACTGGAGTCTCGAACATAGAGCAGGCCGTTGACACGCTCTATTGGCCCCCGACGGAATGAAGCGTTGGCCGTCATCGGGCGCAGCCACGAAGTCCGGTAGGTGCCTTGTATGCGCGTCTAGAGCAGTTTGAACGTAGCAGATACCATACTACGTTTTTTGTTTAGCCTTGTACTGTATTGCATGTGAACACTGCACCCGATTACAGCGAGAGAACGACCGCAAAAATGATTACAAATGAATCAAGCATTACGAGTATGCATAAGTAAAAATTAAATTGTTTACTAATCGATCCCACAACTATCCTGGCACCATCTCGGGATCATCCCGGGACCCAGGACTATCCCCGCGCCGTCCGTGCCCAGACCGCCGTCAATTCCTGGACCATCCCAGCATCGGCGCGGGTCCCGGGATGGTCCCCGGACGGTCCCAGCATTGGTACGCCTGTCGCGGGGACGGTCCCGGGATGGTCGCAGAGTTGGGGCGCCCAACTCTGGTAGTGCGCCGTGATCGTCCACGGTCATCCCAGGATGGCAACCATTCCTCGGCGATCCCACGGCCATCCCGACCCCGTCCCAAAGCCATCCTCAAAATATCCGCCTTTTTTGCTATGTCACCAGCGCCGATGAAAGATCGTCGTCCTGAACGAGGATCTGCACAAGGGACGAAGGAGGAAGGAAAAAGAAAGACATGTCAGCCACCCAAACCAAGTTCCTTTGATTTTATATGCGAAATGATCACCTTGAGTTGACTAGAGCATTGTTTTCCCGGGGCTCTGTAGTTTCTCGTACCCAAGTTTGCCATCCTTAACCCGAACTCTTTTGCAGGCCCCCGAGCAACGATGGGTAATTCGTAGAACTCGTAGAACCTCCGCAACAGGTCGACCTTCGCCGGGTTGACTCCAAGCTTTTAGAAGAGTGATAGGTACTTCTGGACGTCATCAGATCCCCACTGCCACGTCCGACGGATGTTGATGAGTAGACGATGGCGCGTCACCGTAAGGTCGCTCGACGACAGCGAGACAGCATTCGTTTTGCGTGGAGCCCAGTCATGCTTCTGTCGATATATCTCACCAATAAGAGTTAGGTCGATCACAGGACGAAACAAAACGCAGCGCAGCACGCAGCTTCGACACACCTCTGTAGCTATGAACCTTGGGAGCTCCAGGACAGGAAGTTTGCTTACAAATTCCATTTGGATTTCTGCTTGCGAGGAACGAGCGGCCTGAGACGGAGCTCGTTGTGCTCTGCAGTGGTGAGGATTTTGTTTGAGAAAATTGCTTCGCGCGTCGTGTTCGACAGCTCGTCGGTCTGCGTTCCGCCGAGAGAGCTCGCAGGTAGTATGCCGGTCCAAGTCTTCTTGTCTTTCCGAGCGAGGAGTGGTGCGCAGACGATGTTGTCAGGTAATACCTCGTCTAAGCTGCCTTCTTAGACTCCGTAGTATGAATCGCTTGCCGAATCCTCTTTGGAGTCGCTGGAACAGTTCTTGCGAGAGCTCGAAAGCCCCGAGGCTGAGTCGGAGGTGCGAGACGTCGAGGACTTGGGGGGAACCGCGACCAAAGCTGCCGAGAGTTTCGAAGCGTCCTCATCCTCATATAGATCCGATTCATCTTCCGATAGGTATGGATCTGGCGAGATTTGTTGTTGCAGCGCAATGGGTGAGCGGCCCCCTTTGTCTTGGAGTTGCAGTTGGTTCATCGCTTAAGTTGTTGACATGTCGGACTCGGGTCCCGGGACCGGCTGACACCACGGGCGCGGAGCGGCCAAGCAGGGAAGAACCCCGATGTAGCAACTACTGGCTTGTCCGCCTTATCTCACCGGCCAGAAGTACTATAGACCTGTACATATATCATACTGCTGTCTCCAGAGTGATACATCACATATCGCAAGAGATACAGGCGTCTACACTATGTGGTACCAAAGTCCCGATGAACGTGGTCTTGAATCTCGGCGTCTGATTCGAGGTGGTTCAATACGTTAGAACGCTCAGTTAACTATTGCAATATGATACCGTGAATACTACTGACCTGATTCGAGGTGGTTCAATACGTTAGAACGCTCGAATCAGAAGGAAGCTAAGAGAAAGCCCGCGCGCGCTCGCGCTCATGTAGCCTACAGAGTGTACTCCTCACGTGTCAACTCAACACCCCCCCTCGCTCTAAGGCCTACATAATTCCCATCCCTATGGCCGCCCTATGCTTCTCTAGTGCCGGTCTCGGCAACGCCTTCGTAAACATGTCGGCGAGCATCTCGGCGGTTGGAAGATAGTTAACGACGATGTCACCTTCTCGTACCCGTTCTCGAACGAAATGCTCGGTCAGGCGTAGGTGCTTAGTTCGATCGTGGAACACCGGATTCTTTGTGAGAGCTATCGCGCCTTGATTGTCGCCTTTCAGCTCGATCGGGCCACAAATCGTGACCCCCAATTCCGCGAGCAAATTCCGCAAGAACTGACACTCTCGAGACGCATGAGTAAGGCCGATGTATTCCGCTTCCGTTGATGACGTCGCCACTCGGCTCTGGATCCGAGAACTCCAAGAAATTGGCCCGTCAGCCAGCTTGAAGACATGCCCCATCGTAGATCGGGACGTGTTGATGCAGGAACCCCAGTCCGAATCCGAGTATCCCACGTATCCAACCAACGAATCACGTTTCGTCTTGTAGACAATGCCGAGTTCGAGAGTTCCCTTGATGTAGCGTAGAATCTTCACAACTGCCGCCCAATGGTCACTGCCCGCCTTGTTCGTGAATCTTGCCAAATACGACACCGGGTACGCAAGATCGGGCCGAGTTGCAACGACGGCGTACATCAATGATCCAATGGCCGATCTGTACTGTGTCTGTAACGAGGGATCCGGAGTGTCGCAGGGTTTGAGCTGAAGACCCGGTTGCATTGGTAATACACTTTTGTTAGCATCCGCCATGCCGAACCTTGCAAGTACATCGAGCAAATACTGTCGTTGCGACAACGCAATCCCATCCGCTTGACGAATGAGCTGGACGCCAAGGATGTACTCTGCATTGCCGAGACGTTTGACTCCGTACAATCGATCCAATTCGTCGAGCACGCGATCAATTTCGGATAAGTCGGGGCCGACAAACAGCAAGTCGTCGACGTAAACCGCGATGTAATAATCGTCTTTGCCAAGTGTCCGACGATAGACACACTCTTCGCTCCGAAGACGATTGTAACCAATCTTGACGAGGGTCTTATGGATCGTCTCGTTCCATACCCGGCCGGCCTGCTTGAGACCGTAAATCGAGCGTTGCAACTTGAGACAGACATCGTCGGGAAGTCGGACTCCCTCCGGTACGCGCATGTACAATTCCTCTTCAAGTTCGCCATGCAAATAGGCTTTGTCAATGTCCGCTTGGATGATATGGTAACCCCGGGCGGCCGCCAACGCGATGAGAGTACGAATTGAGACAAACTTCGCTGTCGGTGCGAACGTCTCTTTGAAGTCAATTCCCGGCCGTTGCGTGAAGCCTCGTGCAACAAGTCGAGCTTTGTACGAAGTCGGCCGACCATCCTTGTCCCGTTTCGTTCGGAAAACGAATTTGGACCCGAGAACCTTGGCGCCGGCGGGAAGCTCGTCTCGTTTCATAATCGTAAAGACTGAGTAATCGTCACGCAATGACTCGAACTCATCGATTGCACCTTGCGCCCATTCGTGAGACTTGTGGTGTGCCATGGCTGCCTTCCAAGTCGTGGGATCACTAGTCGGCAAAACAAACGGACCGTCTTCCTCGTCGGAATCGGCGACGGCTACGAAGGCCTCCGGTTCGAAATGCTCAGGTGCCCTACGATCCCGCTTTCCGACCGGTGCTGCCCAAGCAGGTCCAGGGGCGTCAAAACGCAACTCCTTTGGTACATCTTCCACAATTGGTGCGTGTTGCTCGGCGGGGTCAACGTCGTCAACCGGGTTTTCCTCCCGGGCTTCTACCTCGACCTCCGGGGCCTGGTTCGCAGCGATCGGCTGTTGCGCAGCTTCATGTCGATTCGTCGCAACTGGTCGAGGTACGACTACTTCGATCGCCTCAATCCTCGGTGCTGGCGCGCCTTCACGGGCCGGGAACTTGTCCTCGAAGAACGTCACGCTTCGCGATAACGTTAACCGCCCCCTCACCGGGTCCCATAGTCGGTAGGCTTTGGATTCTAGGTCGTATCCGAGGAAGATCATCGGAAGGCCCCGTGGCTGGAGTTTCTTACGTTGTTCGGTATTTGCCGTGTGCCAAGCTCGACATCCGAAGACCCGCAAGTGATGAACGTGCGCAGGTTTCCCGGTCCATTCCCGAAATGGCACCTTGCCACCAAGAGCAGAATGTGGGGAACGATTCTTCACATACACGTATGTAGCCACGGCTTCGGCCCAAAACACCGTGGGCAGACCGGATTCATACAGCATCGTTCGAGCTGCTTCCGAAATCGAGCGGTTGGCCCTTTCGGCGACACCGTTTTGCTCGGGCGTGCTGGGGATCGTGAGTTGTCGCGACAAACCCGTGTCGTCCAACCATCGCTTGAACTCCGTCGAAAGAAACTCGCCACCGCGGTCCGAACGGACAACTTTCAAAGTGTGCCCTGACGACAGCTCGACCCGTAGTTTCCACGTTTTGAACCTTTCAAAGGAGTCCGACTTCCGCGGCATCGTCAACACCCACATGTACCGCGTACAATCGTCGACGATAACTAGCGCGTAGCGATGATTTGCAAGTGACAGCTCGCCGTCGAAGGACAAGAGATCGATGTGGACGAGATCGAGGGGTTTTTCGGCTAGCGATTCGGAGTTTGGGAACGGCTTGTGCGTAGCTTTGCCGGCCAGACACGATTCGCATTTCAAGTCACTGCGAGACTTCATGTTCAAACCTATCACAGCGTCAGACTTGGACAGCTGGTGAAGGGAACGGCAGTGTAGATGAGCGAAACGTCCGTGCCAGATGTGGAGAGGCACTGCTGTCAGAGCTGTGGCTGACGCACATTCATGGGGTGAACTCCGAGCTTGAACCAACTTGAGGTCCAGACGGTACAACCCCGAATTGAGCTTCTGTCCCGTGAGTAGGATGTCGTCATTTCCGGCCACCGTGAATCGCCCGTTTTGAATGGTGATCTTGCGACTATCACGATCGGCTCGATGCCCGGCGAAGAGATTGGCGGGGGCGCTAGGGACGAAGATGCTGTTGACCAAGTTGTACCTCTTGCCGTTCTTGTCTTCGACGCAGGCCGTGCCTACTCCCATAATGGTCTTTCCGTCACCATTGATGCCCTTTAACGAAGACGGAGCTGTCGCCTTCAGGTCGGCGAACGCGGCAGGATTATTGATGACGTGATGAGTCGCTGCCGTGTCGTAGAGGATCATTTCTCGAGAGTGTCCTTTTGGTAATTGCGTGAAAAACGCGCCAACGGAATCGGTCCCCAGAATGTCTTCAACCGAAGGGAGCGCCAAATTTGCCATCGGTTCCTCGCCTTTGGTCGTCTTGCGTCGTGGAAACTTCTTCTTCTTCGGCTTGGAACAGTTTTTGTTGAAGTGGGTGTCTTCACCGCAGTTCCAGCAGGGGCCGGGTGGCTTCGGTTGGGCACCAGTCGTGGCCAACAACGCCGTCGCAGCGTTCCCAGTATCTTGACTCAAGTTTGCTGGAGCTCGACCTGCTGCGATCACTGTGTCGACAGTTGGTATCGCATCGACGTCTTTGGAGTCGAACTGATCCAGATACGACGGTCGTCGAGCGCCCACAATCGCAATGAGGTGGCATGCAACCACTTGGTCGAACGTCAACTTGTGAGCCCGTAGGTCAGTTGTGAGGCGAGTGATGGATCCGGCCCAAGGAAGATAATCGTCTTCCTGTGCTGGTGGCGGTCCGACCAAGAATAACTTTCCAATTTGCGTGATAACGCCGCGAAGGGAAGACCGACCCAGGTGCTTTCGAAGGTATTCCACCGTCTGCTCCGGCGTCAGGTCGTAGCAGCTGACCAGGAGATGCGCCACACTTTCTGAACAGGTTTGATGCATTGCCCTGTGCACCGCATCATGAGCTCGATCGAGTTCATCGTCGTCCTTGCATTTGGCGGATGGGTACTGCTTGGGAAAGGAGAGCTGCCACTGACGCCTGTCGACGGTGAAGCGAACGTGATCGAGCCATACGTCGATGTTGTTGTTCTTCAAAATCGCAAATGCCGGGAAACGCGAAGTTTGCGAGTGTGTTGGAGGGTCTTCGTCGACACTTGTCGATGGAGCGTTCGGGTGAACCGTTGCGACGTGGCAGCAGCTGTGCGAAGTCGTTGGGCTTATAACCTCTTGAATCTCGGCGTCTGATTCGAGGTGGTTCAATACGTTAGAACGCTCGAATCAGAAGGAAGCTAAGAGAAAGCCCGCGCGCGCTCGCGCTCATGTAGCCTACAGAGTGTATTCCTCACGTGTCAACTCAACACGTGGTACAAGAATGGTCTTCGGATGTGATCCCAAAGTCCGCATCGACGTGATCCCAAAGTATCCCAAAGTCCGCTCCGATGTGATCCCAAAGTCGCCTCCGATGTGGGACCAGAGTGCCTCCGACGTGGGCCCAAAAGCCGACCTTATGTGAGCCCAGAGTGACGAGCGATTAGAGCGGTCATGTCTGGGTGCGAGGGAAAACGGGGGGTCTGGAGCGAGTTGCAGTGGGTGCTCCTTTCGGCAGCTCGGTAATGAATTCGGTCTCGGCCACCGCTCGTGGACCCAGTTCGGAGGGTCGGAGCCGCCGAGCTTCGAGCCCCGAGCCTCGAAATGCCGAAAACTTTCTCGGGTGCTCAACCTGGAGATCATACTATCTCGAAGTGAAGGAGATATCTGGTGGAAAACATCATAGAATTGAAGCTAAATTTTGCTACAAGGAGTCGCTCACATCTCGCAACTGCAAACTCAGCAAGAGTCATGCAAAGAAACGAACACAGGGATACTGACTATCTGACAGGCCCTACCCAAAACCACCATGACAACAGCGAAACCCCATCTTTATCCCCTCGAACAAGCCTCACAGTAATACTTGTCCGGAATGTTATCGGGATCGAGGCCGACGCAAGAGGCGTGATACCATTCGTAGCCTTTGCATGCTGCGCCGCTCTCGCAGCCGATCAGCTCCTAATGATGTAGGTTGATGTTACTGTGAGTATCAGCCAGTCTGATAAAACTGTAGGACTAAATTCACTCGCCTCTTCTTGCCAGATCTTGCGACACATGCACACTTCAGTCCTCTGCAAGTCCCAAAACACCCCCTATCAGCGCTAGCCCACGACGCGCATGCGCTCATCCCACTCGCTCTTACCCCCATAAAATCAGACTCACCTCAGCACTCTGACTCTCTTCCCCTTGCTCCCCACCCGTCAACCAAACCGCCGCATCCCCCCTCCCCCTCTCCCACTCCTCACCCCCTTTGATCCTCGCCTCCACCCACTTCTGTACACCCCTCTCATCCATCGCTAATTTCAACTCAATCACTTGCGCATGGAGGTGTTGGATCTGAATCTTGTCGGTCTTTTTGGTTCGGGAGAGGCGTTGTTCGAGGTCTTTGATCAGACGAGAGATGTGGGAGGGGCTGGGGGGCTTGAGGCGCGAGGCGGGGATCCAGTGCCTGCGCTCACGTTGACGACGTTGAATGAGTGCCCGCACGTCAATATACGTCGTATCAGAATAGGTCAGATTAGAGAAATACGATCACAACTGACCAAGTTTCACCTCCCAGAACAGAGACGAGCAACGAAGCGAAATTGCGTTTTCCGAGAATCTCAGCTTGTTCGACAGGGGCCGTCGCGCCGTCAAACACCTGCACGTGTACCGAATCGTATTCAGCTTTCAGCGTAGAACCAGATCGAAACAATTGGATAAAAGGTCATCACGCACCACTGCTGGAGTCCAACTTGACGCTTCTCGACCTTCAAGCCCTTTAGCGAGTACGACGGACCCAACGGGGAATTCGGCGGATTGCTTGGTCATCATACTGCTCGAAGAAGTCGGCGACGAGAGGCCGGGGCTCGCGGACTTGGTACTCGAGTGGGAGACGTTCCTTGCATGACGAGATGATCCACGGTCAGTCAAAGTTGTGGTCTCGATCCTTGGCGCTTTCTTAGCTTCAAAGGCCAATGCTGGTTGTGAAAGAACTTGGACTTGATCGAGTTGCGCAGCTCGAGCGGAACGCTTCTTGGTCCTCGTCAACTCGGGAACCGAATCGTCGGGTGAGAGGGAAGCCGTCATATCGGAAGCTTGAGATGTCTCCTCAACATGTGATCTCGAGCTGGGTACAACTCCTGTTCGGACACTGGGTGACGAGTCGATTGCTTGGTGTGGTGCAACCAGTTGTGCAGGAGGACTAGGAGCGGTGTCTTGGATCGAAGGTGGGTTCGCGGCTGGAGTTGCTGCGACGGGAGTCTCAGCTCTGTTGAACGGGAGATGATCAGCTTGTACTCCAATGTCGCTCTTATCAGCGCTGTGCAGCTCACGCGACCCACGGAGAAGCGTTCCTCGACAGAACGGGTCGGGAGAAGCTTGGGACCATCTCCGAGTTCACGTTCGAGCTCGTCGCAGCGACGGTGTGATCCTTGACGACCGGGGGAGCCGTGGCGGTCTGGCACTTGACACTGTGAAAGAAGCAAGAGACATCAAAAGACTTTCTGACTGTCGAAGCAGACATCAAGCGCTCACATCTGAGCTTGGATCATCCCCTCCAGTCGCTGACACCACTCGACGCATTCCGCCTTGTCATCGTCGAACTCGAAGCGTTGGAAGCGCTTGAGCACTCGCAAAACCAATTCGAGGCCGTACTCGCCAGCGATCTTGATCTCGGAGCCAGAATTGGAAGAGTGCTCAATAGGGTCAGAGGAGTTGGCGGTGGAAGTGTACACTTCCTGAAGAGCGCGCACGACGCTCGCCCACTCGATGAAAGTCGTCAATGCGAGGCGTGCGAATCGTTGAGCCGCAACGTCGTGCCATTCGACGATGGGAGGGCCGCTCGAGGACGACGACAGTGAGCTAATACTAGTCGATGGGCTGAGTCCGAAGCCGATGCTATTCTGGCCTGCGCCAGCGGCAACGAGAGAGTCGCTGCAAGGTCGTCCGAGCTGGGGCGCAGGGTCGCCACTGCTGACGCGGCCACGCGCCTTGAATGTCAATGCTCGCAGGCGGTCGAGAGCAGCCGATAACGAGGTGAGCGCTTGATTTACCGTCGCATCCGAGACGACGAGGGTCGAGGTCATCATTCCTAGGATGGGTGGAGTGATAGACACAAACAGTGGTAGCCGTTCGAAGGGACACCCTCGAAATTTGATCCGACGCTGGCCATGTCCTCCAGTGCGCTTCCCGACTTTGTCCCACGACCGCAGTCCCCCTCTCCTTTCAAGACGCGCGCTTGCCCCTCTCCTTTTCCCCTTGGATCGCGCGCACAGCGAGCCTCGGGTGCCAGTTTCCTTACCTCCGACCTCCGAAATATCTCCGACGACCGGATCCTTTAGGACTACACCCGCCCAGTGAAAAAAAGGAGAACCCTCGGAGCTAAAGTTTGTCCGAGATCCAACCCAGGCGGATCTAAACCCACCTCCCAAAGATCCCGAAGGGAACCGTTGCTCCAGCTCCAAGGCGATTTCCGCGTCGGGGGAATCCACATAAGCTCCCAACTTTGGATGAGTCACAATCATCTCGTCACGGAATGTCTGGGGAAAGCGGCGAATTGTTGGGAGTCTAGTAAGTGATGATCACAAGCTCGTTGTTCTGGGGTAGGCGCTATGCAAGTAAAATAGATCGTGCCGCGCGAAGGGACTCGGTTCCTCGAAGGATAATTTTGCCGACGTTGAAGCCGGGGCCGGGGCCCGAGGCCCGAGGCAATGTCCACTGCCAGCCACATGCCGGCAACCACTTTCCTCCCTAGACAAGTGACTACTTGTTCACAATAGCCGGTGTATTATCTCGAAGATACCTAGGATCTGCTTCTTGGCCTTTTTCCTCTTTCATGTTCGTCGTCGAACTCGACATCGACCTTGCTCAGCTCGATCTCATTCGACAAGTCGATCCTTTCCTCGGACAAGCATTCCGGTCCTCCTCCACCGTATCAGCCTGTTCAAAAGCGCCGTTCCAATCGTGCAACGCGCTCAACACGTCACGACCACCACTCGTGACTTGGAACAGCCCCAAATTAGCCCAAGCGCCTCTCACTAGTAGACTACCGGTCTCGGTTCCGACCGCCTTTGACCGTTGGCCGGCGGCGACACATCGGCCTAAAGCGCGCGCATCCGAGTCCCCCACTCGATTTCCGAACTTGTGCATTTTACGAAGCCCGTTTGAATTCGGTAACGCTCCACATCCCTTTTTCGACTTGGCTCGACTTGGCTCTCTCACACCACCACGATTCAGGGATCCTGAAAGGAGAGTGTTCATCGCGATCGCTCCGCCATGTCGTTCGTCAGCTTCTTGTATTCACGAGATACACACACGGCGTAACTGATCCTACCTGTTCCCTTTCGATGTGCGACAGGTGCTGCCGAGGACGCGGTTACAAGCCGTCGCCGCCGCCGTCACCGCGACCGCAAATGGAACAAGCCGCCGCGACAACGCCGTCGTTTCAGAGCATGCGCAAGGCCAAAGCTAGGGGTAGTGTCGGCGGAGGCGGGGAAGGCGCCGTCGGAGCCGACCTTGGAGCTGGGAACGGGAATGGGAATGGTAGTGCTGGCGATGAGGTTCGATTGGAGAAGGAGAAGGGGAAGGAGAAGAAGGAACCCAAGTCGTTCCAGATCCTCAAGTACCCGATTCATCGTCAGACCTCGCCCCACCCACCGAGGGTCTTGTCCTACTCTCCGCACCTGAGGGAAGGCCATCCGAATCGAGCACGAACGACCAGTCCACCCCTCTTACCGACCACAGCGACGACGCCGACGCCTTACCAAGCTGAACATATCGTGGCTCAACGCGCGATGAAGGGGTCAACTTCGTCGGGGAGTACGTGCAGTTTGGCCGGGGTCGCTGCTGCTTCGGCCGCCGGCGCGGGTGCTGCGATCGGCCTCGCGGGAGGCAGCACTGATAGCGCCGGCGCGGAGGTCGGCTCAGGAGGGGACACCCAGACGGCCCGACCGTTTCGATCGAGCTCGAGGCAGCAGCAACGACAACCTCCGCAGCAACAACAGCAGTACCCTCAACAACCGCTCTATCAGTCACACCAAATACAACCTCAACAATCGTATGCTTCGTTCGCTTCCATCACACCTTATCGTACAGGAATACCCATCAGCGAGCAGCAAGGCATCCCACCCGTGCCTCCGATACCGAACGGCTACATCCCTCAACATCCCTCGACTCACCCCCACGCTCAACAATCGGCCTCGGCATCGGTCATGAGACCCGCACCCTTGTACGCTTCACCGCCTGTCGGGTACCCCACACCACCGCCGCCGATTCAGACGTATTCGTCGCCTTTGCCTACGACCAGTCCCGTTTACAACGTCGATACCGGCTCGGCTGCGGCGAATAGTGTCCGAGCGAGGATGCAGGATCCAGGGAACGAGGGGAAACTGTCGGTTGGAATTGACTTTGGGTAAGTCGATACTTTTACGTGGGCTCGATACCGTGCGCTGACCTCAGTGACGTCTTTCTCAGAACGACCTTCTCCGGCGTCGCCTACGGTTCCACGAGGTTGTTTGCAGGGCAAATTCGACAAATCCTCGTATGGCCAGGCAGTTATGAAACGTGAGTCCGCAGGTTGGCTCACACGATAGCCGATTTTGCTGATCGTAGGATTGCCTCGTCGCCTTTCACAGTTATCGAAAGGTCCCTTCTTGCATCTTGTATCACCAACCTTCGCCCAATGAGGAAGCGACTGTTCTTTCTTGGGGTTTGGAGGCGAAGAACACAGCATTGCAACCCGGGATGGTCAAGTGAGTAGTTCAAGCCTGCCTAGCACGACCCGTGAACTGTCGTGGACTCATTCTCTCTTCGCACTCCCCAGATGCGAATGGTTCAAGCTCCTCCTCTCCCCCGAAAGTCTACGCTCCGGTCGACCCGATCCGAGATTACCGCCATTGCCACATGGGAAGGACGTCGTCGATGTGATTGCGGATTTCTTGAGGGTTCTTTGGAGATACGCCAAGAAGCAGATCACGGAGGAAATTGGTTCGGTTGTGGACCTGGGTCAGTCGCCTTCCCGAATGAGCCAGTTTGATGGGAAAGCTCCCAGATGATGCGTTTGAGTTGATCGCGCCTTCTGTCTTTAGATTCCGCCGAGGTTCTGTTGACTGTTCCAGCGGCTTGGGACGCGGCGGGCTGCAATCTTATGCGCGAAGCGGCGATCCGAGCTCATCTCGTTCAATCGTCTCGGGGTGGGGATATCCATTGGCGAGATCGATTGCAGATTGTCACGTACGTCCATATCGATTTCATTAGCTTCGAACATGGCACTAACAACCGTGATCGTGTTTCTCATTAGCGAGCCCGAAGCAGGAGCCATTCACGCCTCGACCCTCGCATCCCTCCACCATCTTCGACCCTCGCAGACCTTCCTCCTCTGCGACGCAGGGGGTGGAACGGTCGATACGGCCGTGTACAAACTGATGGGCCAGTTGAGCCAATTGGAGATTGCCGAGATGTGCGTCAGGAGCGGTGCGAATGCAGGGAGTTTGTTCGTCGACTTGATGTTTGAGGAACTGGTGAGAAAGATGTGAGTTGCCTACTTCCGCTTGTCTTAGGCCTCATCATCGACGCTAATTGGATTCGTCGCGGGTATTACCTATAGATTGAAGGATCATCCTGTCCATCTCGACCCACCGTCTCTCACCTCGTTCATGCACGCCTTCTCGGAATCCGACAAACTCGACTATCACGGTCGAGTAGACGACGGTGAGCCCTCGCTCTCTCAAACCCTTGGGATCTGTCGATCGGTTTTCGGGATGCTAATCTCGAGGCAGAATGCTCGCAGACTCGATGTATCGCTTCAACTGTTTCAACGTCGAGGATGGACATGACCCTTCTGTTGGACTCGAGTACGGCGAATTGGCGATCCCGGGCCACGTGTTAAGAGTGGAGGTGTTTGATCCTATCATCAGTGAGTGGACCGTCTGCTTCGTACAGATCAAACTTTCGTTCAAAGTGCTGACAAGATTCTTAACCTTCGAACAGACCAAGTCCTCGACCTCCTGCACCACCAACTCTCCAAAGTCGCCGGCACCCGAATCGACGCCATCATCCTCGTCGGAGGTTTCGCCGCTTCGGAATACCTCTACACGCGAGTCCAAGAAGAATTCGGCGCTTCGATTCCTGTCATTGCGAGACCGAACGATTGTGATGTCGCTACTTTGAGGGGCGCGGCTAGGTACGGTTTGGGGTTGACGCAGGGGAGGAAGGCAGTGAGTGCGGTGATTACGCCGAGGAGTTATATTATGAGTGAGTGCGAGGCGCTTGATGTGTCGTGGTTGGGTGGTCTACGATCACTGATGGGGAGATTATCGTTTCGAATTACAGAGGTCAAGTTGCCGGCAGAGGAAGTCGATCGATACGAGCGACCACACTTTATCACGATCAACGATGCGGGGATGGAAGTGTGCGCCAATCGACTGTCATGTGAGTCACTTGACTCATGTCATAGCAGACGGGCGTCATCGCTGACTCGTCCCAACTCTTTGACAGATCTCGTCGCCAAAGGTGCCGTCCTCCGCAAAGGCGAAAAGCTTCGTTCGAGGTTCTGCAAATTCGTCAAGAATGCCAACGACTCGACATTCGCGGCCCAACTGTACACGTCGGATTCGGATGAACTCTACCGGTACGTGAATCACTTTGTCACCTCTCCTCTCAAATGCATTCCCTGACCTGTCTCCGGGAACCTCTTCTGCAAACTCAGATACACCGACGAAGGCGACGCTACAGAATTATGTCGTTGGACCGTCGACCTCGCCGCCTTGCCTTCCTTCGCTCAAATCGCCGCTCTGGGTGGGGGTTACGTCGAGTTCGATCTGGGGTTGAGTTTGGATTCGGCGGAGGTGAGGGGTGTGTTGATGAGTGATGAGGGGGTCGATTGTGGGACTGCTAGTACGTTTCTTTCTCTGTCGCTCGCTCGATACTGTCGAAATTGCATGGGCTATGTTACTGATTCTTCTCGCTTGGCTTTCTCTCTTCTCGCAGCTTTCGAATTCTTGTAACTTCTCTTCTTCGCCGGTTTACGGCAACGAGGGACGGTCGACTGTTGTATAACCCCCCTCTCTCTTTTTCCCCTCGTGTCTCCGACCAATTGATGATGTAGATGTGCGATGATCATTCCTTAACGATACAATGCTTCCACACTCTTGTTTCATTCTTTATTTCTTGGTTTTATCCTTCTTTGCTCTCTTGTACATTATCTATAATCTGTATTCTCTTTTCCATCTCACCGTAGTTTCTTGTAGTCCTCCTTCAATTTTTTCGGGCATGTTCTTCATCGTTTGCTATACTCTTGGAGACTCGATAATCAAGGCTGATCTATGAAACCCTATGAACTCCTACGTTCCAGCCCCATTCTCACTTCCTTCGATCGTCGATGGCTCTGTGACCGGGATAGTTCGGCTCGAGTTGATCCTTGTTCCGGACCAATCCTTTCTCTTCTTCCCAATCCTCCGCTTCATCACCTCCGTTCGTGCCTCTGTCTTTCGACTCGTCGTACGAATCCAAGCCCATCCCCCAACTCATCCACCCGAATAGCTTGGCTCCTAACCATTTTCCGAAAGAGGACTCAGTTTGAGACCGTGAAAGCACGGTTTCATCATCTTCTTGTTCTTCATCGTCTACTTCATCGACCTCCAATCTTCCTGGTTCATATTCCGGCATGTGTAGTAAATGATTGTGTTTTTGTCGAGTGCGTAGTAATTGGTCTGTCTTGTCAGTTGAAAGTCGTATCGAAGCCCCTTTTTGATCCAATAAAGCTCGAGCTTCATTCGAAAGTCTCCAACCCGCGATTCCACCTTGGCCAATTCCGCCCACGCTCATAAGAGGCGAGACCCTTTTCGCGAGACAGATCTGGAACGCCCATAGCGCCACGAACCAAAGCCCCCCGATGAACATCGTTACGACGATCCGAAGCAAAGCCGCTGAGAGCCAGTTCTTTGCCATCTCTTCGGAAGGGGGACAGATTCGACTTGAAGAGCCTGAGGACCAGGTGATGGAGATGCCCCATTTACACCGATTGGAAAGTGAGAGGCGGTGTTTTTGGGTTAGGGCAAGATTTGTGAAGGCAAGGAGAAGGTGGGATAGAGTTGAGAGGGTGGCGAGGGGGAGCATGAGGTAGTTTGAGAAATGGGCTCGACGGGTCTAAAGAGATCGATCGGTAGCCGGTTGGGTGACTAGTGAGTCTCATTCTATCCCTCGGAAAAATGGAAGAGTGAGATTGTTAACTCACGCGTAACCAACCGAATATCCCTATACCCACCACAAGCGATCCAGTACCAACGCCCAGCTCGATCCATCTCACCACTTCGACAGCCCTTCCCAAACTCAAAGTGTTTTTCCTGATCACCGCAATCACATTTTCGACGATGATCCAACTAGACAGACTCACCACGGCCGAATTGACCGTTACGGCGTAGAGAACTCGTCTTCGTCGAAGACGTTGTTGTGGAGCGCGGTGGGATCGTAGAAGTTCGTTCGCTAAGAGGGTCGCGTTGGGACCTGCGAGAAAATCGGTTTTGAAGTGGGTGCCGTTCGCGGAACTTCATGATGCACGGTGAGGGCGAGCTTACCTGAGACGACGTATTCAACACCGTCTAAAATTATGTAACTCGTATCACCCGATCCGATCTGCATCCACTCGGCCCCCTCGGGATCACTCGCTCCGAGGGTTGGAAAAGTACCGTCGCGAGTACCACCCACATGATCCTCGGAGATCTCGCGCTCGGTCCCTTTAGCGTCAAGGTGATCCTTTCCTATTCGATTCAATCGATCCTGAACAGCCAAGCTCCTCTTCGAGCCCTTGACTCCACCAGTAGCCTCATCCACAGTTCGACGCGCCGCCGACCGCGGTTCTCGAATTGTCCGTGCAGCGGGTAAAGCGGTGAAGACGTCTGACGAAGGACCGGTGGGTGGCATGGGTTTTTGTAGGTGGTGTGCAAGAGTTGTAAAGCCCATTGTCGAGAACTTGCAAGCCTTAAAGAATCGGTTTGGAAGAGAAAGAGCGGTCTGCGAAAGTCTTGACACGTGATGAACGTGAACGACTCGACGAACGAACGAACGAGCTCCGACTCGAACCGCGAACGCGGCACCGGTGTCGATTCGATTTTTAAAGGTACTCGAGCGAACCGAGCACCGATTCCACCCCAAGTCTTGTCCATACTCTGTCCACAAAATATGATATCATTCCTGGAATACTACCAAAGAACGAACAAGCAACACTGTAATCCTACAACAACAGCAAGCCCCCAATGATCACCCCTCGAATACAACCTAGTCATGATCCTCCCTCTTCCTCTCGTTGAACTCCTCCAAGAAGATCCAATTATCGTCCCTCGCATCCAAAAAAACCTCCCCCTCCCCTCCCCTGCCCTCCTTCTCCCTCCTCCTCCTCAACCTCGAATTTAACGCGCCGCCAGTCGTCGAACTCATCCTAGACCCAACAAAGTAATCACTCTGCGCCAGAACCTCCTGTTCGACCAACGCCAACAAATCCCAATACTTGGCCCTCCACCCCAACACGTCCCCCAATTCGTCCTGCCCCATCACATCATGCAACAACACGGCCCCTTGTCTCCTATAATATGCCAAAGCTTTCGGATCCGTCTCGTCCGTAGCGAGGTAAAATGGATCGTTCGGAAAAGGGAGCTCCTCTTGTTTCAAAGGTTGTAAAGCCCCTCGACCGGGTTTCTTGGTTCGTCGTTGTCGAAGGACTTGGATGCCCGTTCCAAGGGCATTCTTGAGTTTATCGAAATGCCTCACAGGGTCCTTCTCCGGTGCCCAAGCGATATCCACGAAATCACCCCTTCTTAAATGCGCGGACCTCCAATGTCGTCCTTTGGTCCTTCGCTTCATCTCTTGAACGATCTTCTCCGCCGCAAAAACGTACACACGCGGTGGTCGAATACCTTCGATCACCCAATTGCGGAATTGGTCCCGTGCGTAATGGGTCGAGAAGTGCGTGGCGCCCGGTTTGCGTTGGTCGTGAATCTGGCCCGAGATGGCGAGGATGGTCGCGTTCGAATAGTTCTCAAAGGCTTCGGTTTGGAAGGGACGGAGGTGAGAAGGGTCGACGTATTCGGTCGACGGGCGCGCCATGGTTTTACACATCAAGGTACTGTGAGTGGTCACTCGAGCGTTCTAAATCAGCACTTCCCTAAAGCCTGATCCTGTAACCCGACAGTGACCAACTTACGAGTCATCGAACGTGTACACCTCCCTCAAACCCGCTTGTCTCACCAACGCCCTCCGCCATTCCTCCTTTGCAACATGTTTTCCCTCTCCAATCCCCCTTCTCCGCATCGCTTTGATCGCTTTCTCCAAAGACCAAACGTACGTCCGATCCTCCTTCATCAAGTCCCTGGCCACATTTTCATCAACCCCTTCAATCCTCTTCCTTCCTTTCCTCCCCCAACTTTTTCTACCCTTGACCGGCGCTCCTCCCACACCCACCAATTCTCTATCCATCCTGACCCAACTCTTGTCATGAAATTCCTTGGTCCCATTCAACACACGCGTCGTCATTCCTTTAGGATTATACAGGATCGGATCCCAATACCCTCTCAAGTCGATCTTAAAATTCGGAGGGAGGGAAGAGGCGTAGAGTGAAAAGTATTCGGTTTGAGTTAGGAAGAGACCGTAAGTTCGTCGTAGGTGTGGTAGATCTATGAAATGCTGCGGGTGTGTGTGCGAAAACGATCAGAACATGATCAGTTTTTGGTTTGGGGAGGAATCTTTTGTGGGGAAGAGAAAAGTCTTTTCTCTCACCTCTATTCCCAATTTCCAAGCTTCACCATCCTCGTTCCAAGTGAACTCGTCCCTGAACCCGGGAGCGTTCTTCCGATCGGCCAAATGCTGTAAAGCATGCTTGGTGCAATCCGCACTACTCCCACAAAACGAATAATGAGCGAAAGAGACTCAAATTCGATTTTGTGATGAGTGTTGAACTGACCTATCTACGACGCAACTTCTTGCCCATATGTGAGAAGGGAGGATAGGTATGCGATGGGAGACGCGCGCCAAGTTCATCGTCGCTTCGAGCATGTATCGTCGATTGTTGAAACTGTACACCCCCAGAGTCCCCCAATCAGCATTTGACGTCTAACTAACGAAGGCAGGATTGACGCATACGTACCCATACCAAGCTATTCCATCTTTGGCCAAAAAATGGGGCTCGTCCCCTACCGCTTGCCTCAATTTGATCAAACTCGGCTTGGTATATTCCCCGTCCCTCGTTTCTTCCTCCGTTAGATCCACTGAGCTACCTTCTTTGAACCAATGATCTTCCTTCGCGTTCGAGCGATAACCCAGATCGAATTTATCAGGATTTGAAAGGTGGTAAGTCGCGTAACTTGCGAAGGTGCCGAGGAAGAGAAGACAGAGCAAAGCGAAGAGACCGGATCGCCAACGTGGAAGACGCCATGGGCGGTGTATGATTTCCCTACTCTTGGAGACGATCGATGAGGGTCGTGGGAGAGAAGAGAGTCGTTCTGACCAGCGAGGTGGAGCGCCGAAGCGTTCTTTCGGACTTGGAATTGACGACGATCGGGGTGAGGATCCTATAGTGTAAGGTGATGAAGGCGAGTGGGACGTGATTGACATGGTAGGAGAGGAAGGAGAGCTCGATCGAGAACGGGTATTGTTGCTGTGGTGGCGGTTGTTGTTGCGAGTGGCTTCGACATCGACGGTTAGCATGCGGCGATGTTGCTCGCGCGTCAGAGGTAGCAGAGGGTGTAGCTGCGAATTCGGTCGGTGGGCGGTGGGTTTGCCCATCTCAAGTAGAGGAAGAGGTGGAGCTTGATGAGATTGAGTTCCAGGTGCGATCAAGTCGACTCGTCCCGTCCTGCGTGAACTCGAATCGAGAAGTCGTCGCGTGACCGCAAACGCCGCGTGACCGACCCACCAGCGAGATGGAAACCCCGCCCGCGTCCAACGCTGAGAAAGATCAAAGATCCCTTGGCGCTACTACACCCTGACACCACCGCTCGTAAATAGAGGTACTTGACCTAGTCGAGCGAAAGAGGAGGTCGTGTCCTTCTCTCGAGGACAGACCAGAGACCTGGTGGGGAGAAGGCTAAGCGCTGATTCGTCGACTTTGGGAAAGGCGCGCTTCCGAGGCCAAATACAAAGTGTCGATCACCCCATTCTGCACCGGCTTCCACGGCGAGCGCCCTTCCGCTGGTCTAGATGCGGGTCGAGTTCAGCGCCGGGCCGCCGACCGCACACTCGGGGTTTAATCACATCAGCTCGTGAGAAGAGGGCCTTTCCTGAGATGGGTAGGTGATACCGCCGCGATTGAGAGAGATCGCCCGAAAGGCTTCAAACTGAACTCTGGTAATCGAATGCCTGAGGGTTGTGAGGGTCTCTACTACCTTATCGAACGGAGGCACAGATTTTCGTGGTTCACTTGGGCGAATAATTGAATGAGCTCTAGTACACCTGCGGTAGCGAACGAACCGATTGTAATAAAAATCACCAAGAAACGAAAAGAAAAAGACCTAGTGGCCCTCAAAGCAAGCTTCCTTGCAAAGTTCGGTGTCTCGCAGCACATGACGGACCCGGCCGACTCCCCTTTGATGCGCTCATTTCGAGAAAGGAAGCCCGCCGCTTTCGGGTCCGCTGTGCGCACGGGCCTTCTTCCTTCTCTCGTCGTTCATCTCTTCATCAACTTTTATCCCGTTTCTATTTGCTTCGAGTGGTTCGTGACGTGATCTGCCAACGCTTTCGCCCTTGTTGCGACTAGTGAGGATACATCGGGGTACGCAAGTGCAAATAGTGTCGCCGGTCGGTCGGTCATTCGGCGACAAGGCACTGCAGCTCAGCGGATCATCGAGCCGAGCCGATTGCCGGTCTGTCTTTCTTGCGCGCTTCAAATCGTAACGGGCGCATTCGACTCGGAGGTCTTTCTACAGCCAACAGCATCCAAGGTGGGTTCGATGTGGCCAAGGACAGAGCAAGAGGCAAGCTCGGATCGACTGATACGGTTCACTTGACCGCCAACCGGGTCCACAGGTGCTAAGACAAGTGGTGCTGCTTAGTCTTCGTCGGTTAGTCTCAAGTCCGAGTAAGCGGTCGTCGTCGTCAGTGGTAGTCTCGAGTGGCACCGACCCCCTGAGGCGGCAGAAGGACGACACCCAAGCGGGCGGTGGGGGAGCGGCAATTCTAGCTTCACTACAACCACTACGACAACGAATGGAGAGCTTACATGTCAGGCCTACAACCCCCGTCCGTTCGTACACTTACAAGTGCTGGCATGACACGTACTAGCAGCCTCAGCACCACCAACGCGAACGAACACAGCGTCAGCCACTGGCACGGCCACGACGACAGTCCTTGCGCCAACAATAGCAGCGATCCGCCCCCACCTCGTACCACGACGGACGCTTCCACCTCAACCGCCGTCGTTGGCACACGATCACCTCACACGAACGCCTTCCCAACGTCTCCAAGTTCATGCTCGTCGTCGACCTCTTCGAATTCGACCGATTCGTCACCCTTATTGGGCATGTCATCGTTGTTTCCCGAACCGTACCCGTCGTCGCCCATCCTCACCAGCGCTACGGCCGGTAGTTCGGTCGGGCTACGATCGTGCCAAGACTACGCCTGTTCGGCTTCACCCTCGGTCTCGGCTGCGTCCTCGCGTACGATTCCAAGGCAACCGTCGAAATGGTCATCATCACCTCATCATTCGACACAGTGGCCCTCTCCTATCCCTACTGAACACGGTCTTGACGATCATTGGCCCTCGACGACGATGGCGACGGCTCAAGGGTCCCCTGTCTTGCCGAACACTGGGGATCGAATGGGTAGGGAAGCATTATTAAAAGGAGGTTGGTCGCGCGATCGACAGCCTCGCGTTAATCATCCGCAACCGACGCCTCAGTCGTCGTCGTCGTACCAGCACTCGCCTGCCAGTTGCTCAAGCACTTCGGCCCTTCACGAGTCGCCACCCTCTCCAGACGTCTCAACACACTCGATGCAAAACTCTCCTCAGTCATCCACTTCTCATCGAGGTCGAATGGACTCCACCACAAGCTGGCTCGACAACGACGATTTCGACGACGATCTCTACTCCCTCTTCGGAGCGCACTTCAATCCTCACCACCATTTGTCCGATCACACCCTACGAGCCTCGAAGAAATCCCGTCAGGATGCGAGTCAGCATGACAGAGATCTGGGCTCACCTGTTTCGGGATTCAAGAGTTTGGGACAAAAGGCTAGCAAGTTCTCGTTGAGGAGTCTCGCTTCCGCAATGTCCTTACCGAATTCGTCATCCGCTTCGGCTACTTCAGCTACTTCATCGACGAGGACGGGGGCAACAGGTTCAAATGCCTCGACCATGACTACCTCAACTTCGATGAATTCGTTTCATCCCTATCCATCCCCGCCCAACTCCCCGCAATCTCAAGCGACAAGCTCCTTGCCCCTTTCCCGACGACCGTCCAAATCCTCCTCCTCCAACTCATGCCTATCCCCCCTCCCTTTACCCCTCGCCATTCCCCCCTCTTTGGATCCTATCGATCCTCCTTTAATGGGTCATGCATGGTCCGAATCACAACCGGGTGGAGTGAGGGGAAAGGCGGCGAGGATCTTGGGGGAGGTGACCGTCCCAACGGGAAAGGCGGCGAGGTTGTTGGGTACTGAACAGGGGTTGAGGCAGGTCAAAATTGGGGCAGCTGGTAGACGCGGCGCAGGAAAGACGATGGGGATGAAGGGGGGGATAGGTGATCGGTGAGTTATTTCAAGGGCTTTTTAAATAGTGCGCTCGCTTAGGTTGTGTACTGATCAATCAATCGGTCGATGATATTCACATCATCGTCTACAGCTCCGACGATAATCACGGCTCCTTCGAAACTCGACAACCTCATGGGACGAAAGGGACAGGGAGTCACATGAACGCGAACCGCAGTTCGATTGAGCTTCTCACGCCGGAACATTCACCACCACGTTCTTCGCCTGTTCGAGAGCTGAGAAGGGCGTCGAGTGATAACGAATTGGGGAGAATGATGGCTGCTCGTCGAGGACGAGACGAAGAAGTATCGGAATCCGAGACGGAGGACGAAGGAAGTTGGGACGTGTTCACTGAAGGACATGCAACCCTCTACGCCCAAGCTCAAGGCCAAGGACAAGGGAAGAAAGTTCTTCCTCCCCCATCACACTCTCAATTTTGCCTATCAACCATCAACGAAGCCCAACCCTCCTCCACCACACCGCACCTAAGTCGTCGAGGCTCGATCGATTCCCTCATCGATTCAACTTATCACCAAAGTTGGCCACCCATCGGAAGATCAGAAAAAAATGGAAGGGTCAGTGTCGTACCTTCGTTGGCGTCGATTGCGTTACCTTCCATTCGGTCGTCATTCGCGTCCACAATGGGTGGATGGAGAGGGGGTTCGAGGCGTTCTTCTTGGGATATTGATGAGCCTGGATGTTGGGGCAGACCAGAAAGTGTAGGTTCAAGTTGGGATGAACAAAATTCACCCAGGACGCCGAGGACGCCTACCACTTCGACACCACGCTTCCGTTCCTCGACGTGCGATTCTTCAATCTACTCCACTACGTCCTCTTTCTGCCCCGATCCCATCCAAGGAAAGGGGAAGCGTACCTCCTCCCTCCTTTCCCCCTCCGAAGGATCCCTTGCTAGAGCCCAAGAACGAGCCAAAACTTTATTAGGTCCTCCCAAGTGCATGTCACCCGTGGGGAAATTACCGCCTTTACCGGTCCCGAACTTACCTCTACCGCCGATTCCGGATGGGGTCGGGGTGACTGCGCTTCCGATGAGGGAAGAGGTCAAGTTGGCGGGTGGCGGTGAAAGGCCGATGACGAATTCTTCTCTGAATTCGGTTGGACGACGATCACAACGAGGGCACGCTTTGGAGGCTTTAGAAGGACGTAGGGGAGGACGTCGTTCGTTCGGTCAGGTAAAGGGGTTGAAGGCGAGGTCGAGGCTTTCGGCCGGTTCATCGTTTGGGAATTCTGTGATGAGGAGAGGGAGTAAGTTGCCGGGGGATGATGATGATGATGATGATCATTGGGAAGAAGAGGATGTGTTCGATGAAGTGAAAGAACTGACCGGTTTCAAGAGAGGAAGTCGACCGTTTTTGGACCTGGGTGAAGATGCGGGAAGCAATGCGGATGAGGTTGAAGGACTTGAGGGGTATGCCCAAGGAGCAGATAGCGATAGCGATACGATCTCGGAGTTTTCAAAGGGGCGTGGAGGGTCAAGGAAGGTGAGTTGCGCTTGTATCTGAGTTGAGGTCCCGTGAGCAGTCGGGATCTGACAACGAGCAAGTCTCTCACAGTGTTCGGTCGATCCCCGCGTTTCGGAACCGAATTTTATCAAAGGACAAGTCCTTTTCAGTCCGTCTTCGATACAACGCATTTCGACGGACAGCAAGGATCGATCGGACTGGGTCGAGCTCCGTTCGGACCTCTTACTCGAAGCCCTAGATCGAACCCAAGCCGAACTTCGCAAAGTGAACCCTTACCCAACCCACGACTCCAACGCGGACGAAAACGAAGACGAAGACCTCGAAGCTCTTTTCCGCGACTCCTCCCGTCCAACTTCTTCGTCGGTACCAAGCACGCCAGTTTCGAGGCCGGGTTTGAAAAGATGTTCGTCTTCGTTCCATTCGGACGAGTTGAGTGAGGGGGAGGGGTTTAGTCCCGCTTTGGGGAGTTTGGCAGAGTTCTTTCAGGGGGAGGAAGGGGGTTGAAGAGGAGGGTGGTGAAGAAGTGCTTGCATGGTAAATCGAGAGTTTTTTCCGGGTCTTTGTCTATCGGGAGGGTGCTTGTTAGGGTATTTTATTCTTTTATTCAACTTTATTCTTTCCCACTCTTTTCGTGAGCCAAAGGGCACGAGAGAGCACCATTTGGGAACTCGTCGCTCAAGTGGACAGAGCTGGGAGGTAGGGAGAGATCTGATAGTCAACGTTGCGCCGAGCGTCACGTGATATCATCCACCTCGACGATGAAAATCCAGAAAGTGCCGAGGGGATTCGCGAAGAATAAGGCATCACGTCGTAGCCATCGAAAGTGTCAAGCATCGGTGAAGGCGTGCACGAGCTCGTCCCAAAACCTGTTCGGAGCCGGTTGGACGCCCTATTATCTCACTCATCCCGGAGGTGATCCTTCTTGTTTGTGCTGGGCCGCTTCACAAATTTCCACCCAAACAATGTTCATTCTCGAAGCGGTGTGTGCAGCTCATATTTCGATCGGGGCTCAATCTACACAAGGAAGAGACGCAAGACTTGGCACTAAAGAGACCGAGATTCTGCTCGAGAAGAAAGAAAAAGAAGAGTCCTTGGGAGCCACAGGATATGAACAACAAACCCCCAGGAAAACCAGGAAAAAGGGCTTTACAAGCTGAACTCAGAGTCTTAGACGAGCCTTGCGGGGATGTCAGGAGCCCGTCTACGGGAGGCTGGTGAATCCATCGGGAAGGAGATGAGACTGGACGCAAGAGCTGTTGGCGCGGTTCGCGGTGACGTAAGGGTTCGTCGAGAGGTCTTCGCACCACCCTCTGAGGAAGACGGCGGCACTGTGGTCATCCATCGTGACGAGGGGCTGGTCGATAGCACCAATCTGGCCGGAGCAGGTAGGTCGCATCGGACTGTTAAATCCAGTCTGGGCGGCAACTGTACCGTAAGAGGACGGAGCACATATCGAGGTCAGTAAGGAAGATCCTCCAGAGTACAGAAAACATCATCGGAACTAACCACGAGCCGTGGGATGCTGGGCCAGACAATACATGTGCACAGTGTCCATGAGTAGGTAAGGCTTGAACGGTTGCTGCTTAGCTAGGAAAGGCTTGGCCAAGCCGTAGCTGACAAATTTGGCGATGGGGACGCCTAGGTAACATTGACCGCCGTGAAAGTCGTACCCGGACAAGCAGGAGAAGGTCGTCGTACTGTTGCAGGTCAGAGCACCGTTAGGCGCATCGGGGCAAGCAAGACATTGCTTGGCTACAGTAGAAGGAAGAACAGATCGCATTCAGCTCAAAGGCCCTCAGAACCAGCGTGCAGGAAGCCAACTCACCATCGTCGGTTCGGTAGGTTCCAGGCAGCTTGGTGCAGTCCACAGGGGCGCAGCTGCATGATGATAGATGGTTAGCTATACTAGCGCCTTGACATTTGCAATGACGTGCAAGACAAGTGATGGACAGAGAGCACATCCTCCAGTACACTCACTTGCGAGTTGAGTTGACGGCGCCATACGTGCACGTCAGGGGCTCCGACCGCGTGCAGATCAAAGCGTTCTTGTATAGCGAGGCGCACGGGACGCAAGCATTGTCTGCGGTCAAAGAAGGAGAGCCAAACGAGGGTCAGTATGATATTCGCTGACCAGCGCTGACCGTCCTAAGCTGAGAAACGGGCGGAAGAACGAGGTCGGAGCAAGAGATGTGCGGGGCGCGGTGGAGCAGGTACCGCAGTAGTATGAGGAATGAGACTCACTGATGGCGACCTCGTTGTCATGGCACGTGATGCGTTTTTCGAGTTCATGGACAGCGTCCTCTGACGAGGGAGCGGCGAGCGAGAGTGTCGATTGGAGGACGAGCAAGGCAGCGGCGAGGAAACTGGCGCGAGGGAAGAGGAAGACCATTGTTCCGGCATGAGGCGCACGTGTTTTCGGGGACAGCGGTCACGTGAGGTGCGTCCCTCGTGGACATCGGAGACGGTATGAGAAGGAAGGAAAGAGGAGGAATATAAAGTGCTTATAGTCTGTCACTAATCGTACGCCCACTACTTGGGCAGAACTTTGGCATGCCAGTCGTTCCACGAAACTCTTGCAGCAGCTGATCCTAATTGAAGTTGACCGAGCGACCTGAGCTTGCCGAAATTAAGTTCGGTCATGTCCGCAGGGCGACGACTAGTGAGTCGGAGGGGCCGAAAGCGATCCCGTTCAAGATTCGTCTGCGGATGCACGCGCTTGAACGTCTTGGCTTTGATTCGATACGTAACCTAATTTCGAGCTGGGGCCCAGGCCCGAATCGCCGGGGTTCTGCGGCTTCGAGAGGTGAGGAGATCGACAATTGCGCGCGCTCCTTATTGGGCGATCCGCGCCCAGAGGAGATCGATTAGGACCGATTAGGAAACACTCGATTACACGCGGAACCCTCCGCTAGCTCTCATCGGAACCATTAGTAGAACCGATCACCCAAACGGCTTTCGAGGAGGCGTCCAAGGCTCGCCTCGTATCTCTGTAAATCTCGCAACATCAGCTTTGTTCCAATGCTGTTCCAATCCCTATCTCTTCGCGTATGGTTCAGGAGTATGCACTCTGCAAAGGACCTGACCGGGCCCAGGTCAGGTCAATCTCCTAGGAGGATTGGCCCGATCCGGCGGCTTAAATCCGAAGTCATAGTTCTCCCGGCGGCGCCCGGTACTCATCGGTGCCAACTCTTCGTGGTGACCAATCGAATTGTTCTACGTCAAGGATTGCCAACTTAAGGCGCACAGAATTCGGACAGGCCTATAAGACATGGGCGCCGTAAGCGCGTTGGTGACACAGCTGAACGACCAGTGAAGCCATCGCATGGGCCCGGGCGGCCCATCGGCATTTCGAAGTCGAACCTCTTCTTGAAGTGGGCTTGATTAAGACCGAGTCGGATACGGCTCTGGAAGGGTTTTGAAGTAACCCCAATGGATATACAACACGACCTCGAACACGATTGGAAAGACCCTGTATTTATACCTGCCATACGCGAGTGAATCATAATCAGGTTCAGGTCACGGCTTGCGCTCTTAGGACCCCTTGTCCTCTCGGTGGCGACCGCCGGCCAGGCTCTGCTGTGGGGTCAATGTGGGGGCCAATCGACAACCTACAACGCTCAACTATTACATCTGCTGAGCTTTGTATAGAAGTGGCCTACACCAACAATGTTATCAAAATTGAACAACCGTTACATGTTATTTTTTGATGCATCTCGGACGAAGCATGGGTAGTAAGTAGTACTAGTCAGTCCTTTTAAGTTAACTTGCGCCGCGGCCACCATGTGTGACGGGTAAGTACAGACCTTCGGGTAGCGTCGCAATTGACTCCACGCGTAGTTAAACTCAAGTTCTGGCTGCACAGTGAACGCTGTAGCGCCTGCTTTGGCTCGACCGCGGGCGCTGGCCGGGCGGTTTGGCAGTTTTGTGGGGATGGGGAGCTCGAGTCGACCTTCGCCGGCCGATCGGGTGCTCACAGCGCGGTCGCTATTGTCCCAATTTTAGCCATATGCAAAGTGGGCTACAGAGGTTATCCCATCAAGCTTTCGCAGTGTAGTACTTGTGGTTCCCGACGAGTGGACTGTAGCCATGAGCCACCGCTTGCGGCTGCATGCTGCCTTCGAGTCGAATCGACGTGCATGACGATCCGATCGCAAAACGAACACAACATTCACGAGCTTGGAAGACTGATCTAGGAGAACTTCAGACAGCTGGAAAGAACCGGACTTATCATCCGAAGTGCAGGAAGCAGGGTCGACTAGCTTGGGCAACTTGCTGTCAGCGCTGAGACTCACAGAACCCAAGCGGTTCCGAATCAGAAGTCCCGGAGGACAGCACGCTGAGCCAGGCGCGACCCAGCTCCCGCACCCAGCTCCCGCACCCTACGGGAAATCCACGCAACCGCAGTTGACCGCGGTTGGACCGCAGTCGACTGCAGTTGACCGCGGTTGGTGGAACAGACGTCGCCCGTCCAGCCATTCGAAAGTAACCGCGGTTCAACTTCAGGCCTAGAAAGTGGATGCGGAGGTGCACTTTTACCGCAGTTGCAATCTACCCAACCGCAGTCGCGAATTCGGCAACCGCGGTCGCAACCGCACTAACCGCAGTTGTAGTAGATCAAGTGATTGCGGTTACAACTGCACGACCGCGGTTGAACTTTTGTGACCGCGGTTGTAATAATGTAGTAGCCTATACTATCTCTTTCTTCGCTCTCCTTTGCATGTACAGTAAAGATATAGTGAAGTGCCACTGCCAATGCCATTGCATTATATCAAGCATACGACTCGAACCAAGAAACGAACCTTGAGCCTGATGAGGCACTCGGCCTCAACTCTTGAAATCGCTTTAGTCGGATCGGCTCGACGACTCGGGCCCAGCAACGCCGACTCACCTTCCACCCTCGAATCTTGCCACTAAACCTGTCAATGACACACAAGGCTGATGATGAGTGTCGTGCTATATTCAGTGGATCACCTCAGACTCAGTCTGGTGGCTGACTCACTCGACTGATCAAACTCGAAGAGTCGATCGGACGCACGCCTGCTGTTGCGCGACGGATCAGAATCAGCCCGGTCATAGTGTAGGAGCGAACTGGAGACTTACCCTATAGTTCAACATCAGGTCCTGAAATATGCCTGTACACATCTTAAACATCTTCTCGTCGAGCTTGGATAACCGACTGACTGCTCACCTCGAAGCTCCCGTCCACAGCATCGACTCGGAGGCGAAGCAGTGTGGCTTGTGGCACTGTTCTCGATGTGAATGCAAGCACATTGGCATCAGCGAGCGGACGATAGAGCAAAGCTTGCTCACACTTCTCTCGAAGTCAAAGAATGGCCGTCTGCGGGCTTCCTGAACAGAGACAAGTGCATGTGACTCGGAGCGCCGAGCAAGGTTAGGTCCTAGTGCAGAACAATTGATCGATGTGTTTAGTACACGAAATAATGATACCAGATGGCGATATAACCTGGGGAGCATCACAGAGTCGGTGGGACAAGCTGC
Organism: Microbotryum silenes-acaulis; assembly: GCA_003665825.1. Lineage (NCBI taxonomy): Eukaryota > Fungi > Basidiomycota > Microbotryomycetes > Microbotryales > Microbotryaceae > Microbotryum > Microbotryum silenes-acaulis. Next base: position 1,596,742 of record QPFY01000006.1, read on the forward strand.
TGATCAGTGCGTCAGCGTGATCGGTGCGACGTACTGTCGAGCGAGGCCGGGTCGGACACGTGACACCAAAAGCACGGGCCATGTTGAGTGACCGGGTAGCATCGAGATTGTAAGTCATCTAAACTCAGTCACTGACTTAGTGCCGATCAAGTCAGTGAGTCGAATGCTGCAAGTTGGCGATGCCAAGGGCGCTGCAGTTGAGTCGGCGGTGACCATGATGTCGGCGCGCGCTTCGTGCGCGCTTCAAGCAATGAATGTCGACTTGAAATTGGAAATCTAATCGGCAAAAGTCTGGTTAGTTTGCCTGACTTTTGCAAGCAGGTTGGACGTATGAGGAGCAGCGCAGTGAGCAAACGAAGATGCCGAGTAGAAAAGGATTGGGAACGTTAAGGAAAGAGGGAGAGAGAGCTGCGCTAGTCGCAGCCTCGGGTATTCTAAGTCCAAGTTCAAAGAGGTCCGAGCGCGCCCCAGTTCCCATCCGCCAATCTCCGCATGCTGGAGTTGAGAGCGCTCCTGCAATGTAGTGTACACGATGACAGGACGAATAGGGACATCAGGCCAGCGGAATCTATTTCAACTCACACTCTCTTTCTTCAGATGTGTGGTGACAACATGTATAGGCTAACAAATCATGTCCAACCGGACGAAAAGAGTGCAACTTTCCATAGCAAAACCACGTCGACTTGGGCTGCTGACGGGCAAACATGCTGAACGACGTTCATGAGAAACGAACACGGCGTGGGATAGAAAGCTACATCTGAATACATGTTAAACCACAACACTTGGGTCAGAAGGTTGACGCTCATTCGGCTTTGAAGAAAGGATCAGTCTGCTTTGCCGACGAAGGCCTTGCAGGCATCGATTTGAGCCGCCAGCTCCTACGCAAGGACCGATTGACCACAAGCATGCTGGTTAGTTTCCTGGTTGGGAAGAGATGAAGCTGTAACAGCGGAATAGGGGTGACTGACGGGGAATAGTTCTTTCGCCGCCGCCTTGCGATTCTTCGCGGTGGGCGTTTGAGGGGGGTCAAAGGAGGCCGCAATGCCCTTCAACGTGGCGAAGTCCAAACGCGAAAGGTCTTGCACGGCTAGATCGAGTACAGGCTCGATGTACGGTCAGTTCTCTTGAGGTGCCAATGTGATCCCGGCAACGATTTACTTACTGTAATGTTTGACCGAACTGGCCGCCTCCTTGCCTCCCTTTCGCGCCGTGCGGCGAGTGACCCTCGACACGCTCATTGGCATTCTCGCAATGATCGGTTCACGACGGGTTTGATGCTCGGACTACGACACATTTTGGTGATTAGCGTACCGCGGGAACGAACGAGGACAGCGTGTCTTGAAGTGGAGCTTACATTGGACGCGATCACAACGTGCTGCGCCGCCAAGATCGATTCGAGTCCCGCTTCCGAGTGGGGAGAAGGTGACCCTATTTCAGAACCAATGTGGTTCGGAGATTCGCAATCGACCACTTGAGACGTGGTGGCGTCCGACCCCATGATGCTTGGCGCCTTGTCGTGGTCGCGAGTCATGGTGCCATCACCTACGACCTCGAGGCTTTTGGCGCTCGCAGAATCACTCGCAGTGACGTTGTCGTTCAAGCCTTTGCGACGTTTGGTGGCGCTAGTGGAGGAACTTTTGGCCACATTCGCAATTTTGGTGGCGAGAAGTTGCTTGACGACGAGCGAAGTAGGAGGCCACATCTGCAGAGCCGGGTACCTCGATTCGATGACATCAACAGCCAATTGGACCCTGATATCGTGCTGCGAGCCGAACGCAATGCCGGTCTTGAAGATACTGGAGGCAGATGAAGAGGGAGAAGAGATGGTCGTAGACGAAGAGGAGATGCGCGGTCCGAAGGAGCTCGACGATCTGGAACTCGAATTGGGCTCGGAAGCGCAGGAGGAACATGATAGTGACAGAGATACCAGCGATACGGACTCCCATGCGGGTGGAGCGTAAAGCGATGATGTTGGAATCAACGATGATCCCGAAATGATCAACAAAAGAAGAAGAACGGCTGGACCAGGAGTCGAACCTGGGTCGCTTTCATTTCATTAGAAAAGCTTTGACCAACTAAGCTATCCGGCCCCTGATATCAGTGCAAGGTCTACTAACACCTTCAACAGATGAGAACGTTTTGGGAGGCGCGGCAGAGGAAGAGGATGTCCAAGGGGAGGGAGAAGAGCCCGAGCCCACTGAAGATGAGATTGCCGCGCTTGAGGCTCATCTCGCCGAGCTTGGTGCCGAAGGTGATTCAAAGTCTTGCTGTGCTTCAAGTGGTCATATTTGACACGGACACGAGGGCTGATGCAGTACCCACCTCATACAGGACTTCAAAGTCGAACGCTTCCGCCCCATGACCTTGCAAAGCTACAACTCTACATGTTCAAGCGGGACCATTCGCTTTCGAGGGACGCTTGGACTGACCTCCTCACATTGCTGTGCACCTACACCTTCCACAACGCCGACCTCAGCGACGGGTCCTGTTGAAGGTGTTAGTAGACCTTGCACTGATATCAGGGGCCGGATAGCTTAGTTGGTCAAAGCTTTTCTAATGAATGGAAGCGACCCAGGTTCGACTCCTGGTCCAGCCGTTCTTCTTCTTTTGTTGATCATTTCGGGATCATCGTTGATTCCAACATGTCCGAGTACAAAATGGCCCGAACGATACGACATCTCACCGGCTTTAGAACTGTAGAGGTCGGGAAGTGCCCCAAAGGTTGCGTGTCCTATGGCGCCAAACGGCTCCAAGATCTTGAGGAGTGTCCGACGCCCGGGTGCCGCGAGAAACGTTTCACGCTGGGGAAGAATGGCGAGAAGATTGAACGGTCAACGCAGCGCTTTTATGACCCCGCCCCTTTTGCTAAAGCGCTTCGTGCACACCCAGTAATCGGCCCTACCCTCGCCAATGCCAAGCCGAGCGACGAGGTCGTCGACTTACACAAGGCGTCAGGTGGCTCGGGCTCTTACCCGGTCGTGAGGCGATGGGTCGACGGCTTACACGCACGGACGCTTTACGCAAACGGCGATCTCAAGCCGGATGACATCCCTCTTGCAACCTTCTCCGATGGAACCGAAGTGCTCGCGCACTCCAACGCCAATCGCAAGGTCAACGCCCACATCTCTGGGGTGATACCCATGACCCTGCCCCCCGAACTTCGTTGGAAGCTATCATCGCACTTTGTCATCTCTGTAAACGGCCCTCAGAAACCCAAAGACGAGCAGTCATTCCTCGAAAGATTTTGTCAACAGCTTCACATCTTCGAAGGGGAGCGTTCATCCTTTTCAGCCGCTCGGGACAGGCACGTGCTTTGCAGAGACAGGATCGTGGCTTGCATAGCCGACACGCTGGAGCAAGCAGCCCTTGGAAACCTCGTGGGAGCAAGAGGCCTCGCTTCGTGCTTAATCTGCTCGATCATCAGCATACCTCATTACGCACCTGGAAACACCAAAGGCTATCTGCCGTTCTGTGTTCCTCATGCGAAAGCGTTCGAAAACGACGAGGGAGTGGTCGTATCGGTGCTCGACCATCCCGAGTGGGCTGGGCTTGTCGACACCGCCACGACATTCCAAACCCCTGGTGGACGAGACGTTCGACTGGATAGCGAGCGCAACTACAAGCACTACCGTCGGGTGGTTGAAGCAATGAAACGACACCCGACCAAGCTCGAATCGCTGCGGCGTCGCACGGGGATCTCAGGCGAAGCTCCGATCGAGGCGCTTGACCTGTTCAAGGATGCGTACTCCACGTTCCTACCATTGGATTATATGCATCTGATTGGTATCAACAGTGGCAGCACTTTCATCGATATCCTCGTCGGCGACTTGGACTCGAAAGCACGCAGGCACTCCATGACGTTGACCTCCGACGCGATCGCTCGCATGACTCGTGCGCAGCTGTTGTCTCGGCCGTACCTTGCGAGAGTGGAGGGTGTGATTCTCAGGCCCTTAGCCGAGAAAAGGAAAAAATGGAAAGCAATCGAACGGGAACTGTTCATCTTGCGTGACCTGGGACCGCTTTCGTACGAGCAATTCAAGGAACCCGAGTTCGAGCAACTGACGGCGATGAAGACCGATGTCTTCATCGACGACTCCGTTGACTTTTTCGATCGCCTACCGGACGTGGACCGGCTCGAACAACCTCGTCTGTACGAGCTCGATGAAAAGGGCGAGGTTCCCATCACGTACACCTACCTCTATGTTCTCATCGAACAGACGCTGCTACTGCGCATTATCTATGATCGAGATCCCGAGTTCCTTCATCTGTTCCCCGCCACGAATCATCGTCTTGTGCACGTTCCCGATGTTATGAAAAGAATGGGGCCGCTTCGCGAGTACTCGGCTTGCGGAACGGAGACGATGATGGGTTACATCAAAGGGGGGATGAGAAGTAAGTCAAAACCCGTCGAGTCTGGCATGAATTCGGCGGAGATGCGGAACATGATGATGATCCTCCGACTCAAGTACGACATACCTACAATGAACGATTTCCGGGACACTTTGCCGAGGGATCATGCCTTGCATGCCCAGCTGCCGGGCTACAAGCTGCACACGCTCAAGAAAACGGCGCAACGCCCTTCGCAAGATTTCGTCGACTTGACCGAAGAGGTCGCAGTCTTCCACGGAGGCAGTGTCACGTCGATAAGTCTCTGGGGTCGAATGCAAACGAATACACCAAGAACCATCTATGCGATGAACTTTGGTAGCTCGCTCGACGAAGGATGGCGGCGCCTTGAGGGTGCAGGGACATCGGCAGTCACGTTGCTCGGATCCGGTAACGAGATGCGAAATACGCAAGGCACCGTCAACTGCAAGACGGCTAGATTCGTGCGAGTGAGTACCACCAAATCAACTCGTCGCATCTGATGTCAGCCGAGAGATTCTTGACAGCCAATCTGGGATCCACAGATGTCAATGGAGGCCGACAATTCACAGCGCGCCGGCGAAGTTGTGTGTTTTGTTGAGCTAGGTATAACGACGCTGAAGGAGAAGCGATTGCTTTCTTTGGTCGATGCCTTCCCAGTTGCCATGGACATCCGGGGGTTGTACGAGAGATTCGATGTAGATGGTCCTCGCACCCTCAGCCTGATCGGCGTCGAGCGTATCCGCCAACTCGTGTCCATCATCCCGAATACGATGCGGTCGCCTCCCACCGCGGCCGAGCTTGCGCAAGGCGCAGGGCCAGCTGTAACAGCTCCCGACACATATGCGATATCTGTGTTTCCACATTCAACTATGTAATTAGAGCACCACTTGAGACTATATCACGAGTTGTTTGCTGCACTAGGTAAGGTCTCAAAGTCAGGCTGTTCTCGCTTAGTCTACGAGCCAACTGAGAATTGCAGGGCGTAATGGAGCATTCCCAAGTTGGCGACCTCGTGCAGTTGCAACCGCAGTTGCGAATCCGCGCAACCGCGGTGCCCGCGGTTGAACTGCGGTTAACTTCGGCGCCATCCCCGCAGCCCGCAGCCGTGCGGCGTGTTGGAATTTCGTTTCCGTAATTTCCGGCTTCAATAAGCACCACGAGAATTTTGAAGCAAATGATTCCTACCCCAAAAGTTAGGACATAGCCAATCGTCCCCATCACGGGTCTCTCTCGCAGACCCGTTCCGACCAGTAAAATCGACCGCTGGCTCGACGAAGAAACGAAAGCGACCCCCGCGCGGTCCCCTCTCTCTCTCCTCCCATCCACCCACATCCCACACGGTAAGTCACTCATCCAAACCCAGTTATACGCCGAGCTATGACGACAATCATGCCTTGATAGGGACATCACGAACATCTTTCCCCTTTTGGGGGGGGAGGTGGCCTGTTGAGAAACGTTCGAATCAGCTAGTTTAAACTGAGCTCATCGTCACCCACACCCCTTTCGTTCTTTGCTGATGAAGGAGGAGGGGAACTCATACGATTTGGATCTGATGCTGACATGGTGTGCGTTGACTTTGTTTAGTCCAGGTTGCAAGCGATCGATTGCGGTGGTTGGGCCGTGGTTGCGAAGCTTTTCCTCTGCGCCATCATCATTGCTCGACCCGCCGTCAAATCAGACTTCATGTTGTATCCTATGTCTTCCCTGTTATTTGACAATCCAACATACAATACAAATTCATTCTTCTACTCTCCGCATGGCGGATCCATGTCCTTGAGATCATGCATTTGGTCGAGCCTGGCAGGGTCGCATGCGTGGCCGTGTGAAGACGCTGGCTCCAGCCCACGTACGACTTGTTCACCTCTTTTCAAACGAGGCTGTCGTCGTCTCTAGAGACGCACTCGTGGCCTTTTGACGAGTCACCGGGTTGGCAGACCTTGCCGAGCAGGCGGGCCTTGCAAATTTCGTGTTGCAGCGGGCTTCTCGAACAGGAGCATTGCACTTTAACAACTTGTCAATCACGGCGCATTCCCATCCCTGTGACCGACAGAGCTATTTTCCTCTTGCCACGTTCCGGCCCGTCTCAATACGGATCACCACTGCAATGCTTGAGCTACAAGTAGCCTCTTAACATGTCCGAAAAGCTTTCATAATGCAACATCGTAATTTTTCCACATTTCCAAGAGCCGGTCTCGATATGTATCACTGACAGTCACGGGTTCGGTCTGAAATGAGCTCCTGAGTGATGAGCTCGTGAGCCTTTCGGTTTCAAACGTAAGCAACCCAGCCGGAACACGCGCAAACTCGTGCAAAGGCCGACGACGTCCCCCACCCGCGATCGGCGGTCACGCCGTCTTCTCTCCCTCTTGGCGCCACATTCCTGCCTCACTACAACCCATCCAATCGCATTTTTGACACAATATGGTCAGTCTTCTATTACGGTTGCATCTGCGGATGCCTTGTCTCGTCTTGGCCTACACCGTCGCCCTTCCGCAGCCCCCGTTCCCTCGTGTGGCTGTGCTGCGCCTGGCCGGGGGCGACGTCATCGCACCTGGAGCTGGTCTCCCCGGGAAGACCGCCACCCTAGACCCTTGCGCCTATGATCAGCACCGACATCGCATTTGGCGTCTTCCGGCATTGTGGATGTCCATATGTATTACACCGCAACTGACGTACGCTGTCTCTCTCTCTTCCCCTGCTACGGCGACTCGTCGGCCCCACATCGCTCGTCAACCACCATCAGGGACTCGCCGCCAAACTCGCCGCCTCGGGATCAGGCACAACCGGAGGAGCTGCCCCTCCCTCAGCCCAATACGGTGCACCGCAACAACAGTACGGTGCTCCTCCCCAACAACAACAATACGGTGCGCAACAGCAACAACAGGCTCCGGCGTATGGTGCCCCTCCGGGAAGTGGAGCACCGGCTTATGGATCACAGCAGAAACCGGCGGGTAATACGTATGCTCCTCCTCCGGGTCCGCCACCTCCTGCTGGGAATCGACGTGAGTCAACCGGAGAAATAGATATAGCGTTATGGATTAGCGAGAGCTGATGAAGCGAGGGATTGGATACAGCTACGAGTTACGGCGCTGCTCCTCCACAGGGACAATACGGCCAGCCCCAGCAAGGACAGTACGGCCAACCTCAACAGGGTCAATATGGCCAGCAGCAGCAATATGGTCAGCCGCAGCAAGGTTAGTCCGAGTCGCCGAGAGTTCGGCTTTGGTAATGGTAACGAATTACGAGGGGTACTGATTTGCACTTTGTTTTGGTTCGGGCAGGTTATGAACAGCAGCCTCAGTACGGTCAACCTCATCAAGGTGAGTTTCTTATCATCATTCAAGATCCGAGTTCTGAAACGATCAAGCTAATCTGACTCCGAGCTGAAACAGGCTACGGTCAGCCAGCGCAGTACGGCCAAGCTCACCAGCAGCAGCAGCAGCAGCAGCACGGGGGTGCAGCCCCTGGTGGCGGACCCGACGCCAACGCTATCCTTGCCACCTTGCGTCAATGCGTCGTCGACCAAAAGATCACGGCCTTCTACCCTCCCGGCTCGCTCGAGCCCATCGCTGCCAAGATCGCCCAATCCGGTGCCCTGCCCCGTTTGGCTGGCGAATGGAACGTGCCCATGGAAGTCGCGATCGATACGGCCAAGTTGGCGCTCTTCGACACGGTCCTGTACTGTGATGATTCGGGATCGATGGCGTTCGAGGAAGGTGGAACGAGGATCGACGATCTCAAGGTCGTCATCTCGCGTTGCGCCTACGCAACGAGCTTGTTCGATTTCGATGGTATCCAAGTCCGCTTCATGAAGTCAGTCCTGCGTTCGTGGCATGATCAGTAGCATCGGTTCTGATTGATACTGATCCACACCTTGAACGCATCTGACAGTTCACGCGTCGAAGGCAATGGCGTCAACTCGGAATCCGCGGCGATGCAGCTCATCGAAAACGTCAAGTTCAGCGGCCTCACTCCCCTCGGTCAAGCCCTGGACGAAAAAGTCTTGCAACCCCTCGTACTCGGACCCGCGCGAGCAGGTCGTCTCCAGAAACCCGTCGTCGTCATCGCCGTCACCGATGGAATCCCTTCGGAGCCAAGGGATAATATCACGAGGGTCATCATCAATGCCAATAGGGAGTTGGCGAGGACGAGATACGGCTCGGATGCGATCTCGTATCAGTTCGCGCAGGTTGGGAACGATCAGAAGGCCAGGGCGTTCTTGGAGGAATTGGATAAGGTCAGTTGCGACTGCGAATGATGAAATTTCGGGAGCGTTGAGTTGCTGACTGACGAGTCTTTGTTCCTCTCATTTGTGAAACAGCACCCCGAGATTGGTGACTTGATCGATACGACCAGCAACTACGAAAACGAAGCCGACGATTTCGCGCGCAACAACGCCGGTGTCGAGTTGACGCCTTCGTTGTGGTGAGTCTGTTCGGCCAACTTCAATGAGGCTCTGTAAGGAAGCGAACTAACTTGTAGACTTGGGATTTTGGCGCGCGGCTCACACAGGCTCGTCAAGTTGTTGCTCGGTCCTATTGATTCGTCGTACGATACCAAGGACGAGTAAGAGCACGAGCAAGCTTTAGTCGATTTGTGTTCGGGGAATTGGGCTTGTGGAAAAGGAAGGAAATCGGATCAATCACACAGCTAGGAACCTTTTAGCTTGCGTGTGTTTGTGTACGTGTGTGTGCTTGGTACACGGAAACTGAAATTTGTGATGTCGCTTGTGTCTTGAATGCCACTTGAAGCGGGTCTTGGCGTCGAGCCGGGAATTAATGAGTGAGAGAGGAGACTGGTTTAAGTCGCCTTCTTAGCGACGGGTGGCTACGATTGCAATCAGGAACATGCACAGAAGTGGATCGTGAGATCGAGGCCATCCCCAAGATTGCCTGCTACACCCATCAGATGCTCCATACCTCTAGTCCGCTTCATATCCGAACCCGCAGTGCGTGACGTGTACGCCTGATCGTATGAGTCACGCGCCAGAAGGCCGAACGCGCGCCGGCTGCTGGCGACTGGATCACGGATATTGAGCGCACAGCCAGACGTTAGCAGAAGTCACGTGTTGCCTGCGGCGCGACAATCGCATGGAGCTCTTTCTCAGCCCCCTACCTGTCTTGATTTATGCCCAACGTCCGCACTTCTTCAGCTTTCGAACCAACACCATGAAATTTGCCACGTCGTCGCAAGACTCGCTCTCAATCGTTCATCCGTTCCGATGCCGTTCAGCAAAGCCGATCGAGATGATTTGGCGCGTTCAGCACGCCTGGGCGAGACATGTGAACTAGCACATCTTACACTTAAGGTCGACGAAGGCGCGGAGTTGGGCTGTTATCCAATGTTCACCAACCTACATGAGCCATCGATCGAGCAAGACAGCCATCAATCGAGCATTACGAGCGCACCGACGTCAGGCTCCCGAGGTCCGCCGTCCACCGCCTTCCATCGCCGTCAACCGCCTACAACGCCCCAAAGCATTCTTGAAGATGAGCAGGCCGATAAAGCAGCAAGTAGCGAAACTTGGAATACAGGCTGAGCGAGACCTTCAGATAGGGCAAGTTCAGGAGTCGCCGATAAGGATCAGGTCGGAGCCAACGTTGGTCGACCACGATCATTGGACTACATGAACGAGTGCAGGTCAATGGTAACAGCTCGAATACTAAGGATTGTATCTGTAATTTCCGTTGCTATGCTGACATCCGTCGTCACAACATCTTCCAGAGAAAAGGTACCGTGAGTCGTTGCCCGACCATTAGCGCGTTCGCCGTGCCGCTCCGTCTCGTGTACTGAAGTCGGCATTTCTTTGTTCCCCTTCCCCAGAAGCAATCAGAACGAGTTTCATTCATGTTCCGAAACCAAGTCCGAATCGTTCAACGCATCTATCGGTCACTTTGAGCTACCCTTCCCTTCGAGTTTGAATTTACCGAGCCCACCTGGTCCGTATCGTCGAAGATCCGAACGGACGCCGTTTCTCAAGTAAGCAGAGCAACCAACAAAGTCAATCCTTACCAAAAAGAACCAAACACACTCTACAAGCATCAGACGGCAAGAGTGTCGGGTCTTGTGCTCCCTCGGCGATTGAGGACGAGATGTGCTTTGGGACTACGGCGGGACGAAATCGTGACCGATGCGACCACTATTAGGATCGGAACACAAGGAGGACGCAGATTGGCTCCAGGACCTGCCATCCAGCGTGCCTTCACTTCACGCTACCAATGAGCTTTGCATCGAAGCTCGCAAGAAGAAGAGCTGGCATGAGTTTATGCTTGGCGGACCATATGACAAGATCTTATGACCTCGGCTTGATCATGATCGGCATCGGCATCGGCATCGATCGGCATCCTTCCCGCGCTTCTTCTAGGGGCATCCTCGGTATCTTGGTGGTTCATCAATCTTCAATTTACGACTTCTTCCATCGTTCAGGATGTGCACTGATGGATACGAGCGTAAAGAATTGGTCCTCAAGAAGGGTAACTCGAAACTCGTTGTAGCTTGGATTGGCCTCGCCGAACCTGCGATCTCAATTGACCGGTGCCTTACTCTAGCCATTGGAACTCCAAACACGGTGAGATGTTCGCACAGGTTCTGTCGAAGGCATTTCTTGTGTTTCAAAGGGTATTTCTTGTAATCCACATCTTCAAAGCCTGCTTTTTTCAGTGCTCTCTACACTGCTGTCCGAGTCTTGAAAAGGCTTTGAAGTGAGGCGGCTGCGAGCGCAACTGCCCGCCTGTTTCTCAAGCTTAGGCATACCATATCTGTACCTGGTGTAGGTGTACTGGCTACACCGCGAAATACCGACTTAGGTTTGCAATATGACCTTGTACATCATGTGTTCGTATTTCCTTCTTTCCTTTATTTCCTGTTTCTTTCTTGTCCTTTTTTTCTTTTTCCGCTTCACCGGCAACTCCCCGGACACGAGTGGCGGCCCCCAAAAAGGGCGTTTTTCCACATGCGCCTCCGGCGGGCCTTTCGGGGGTCTGCACAGCCCCGACACGCGCAGGCGGGGTTTGGGCTTGGCTTCCTGCCGAAGGCTTCGGACCGTTCCTTCTCCTGAGCGTTCTCTTCCTTCAACTATCCCCGAGTTGGCTTACGGCGTGGTTGGACGAGAATCACACCAACTTACTAAGCTCGACTTGAGATCGCCCTCCACCTGCATCTCACATCTCCATCGTCCAGAACGAGAGGTTCGGCCTTCAAGAGCTCCCCGTCAACCGACGACGACGGCTGTTCTCGTCGGCAGGAACGCCGAGCTCTAGCGTGTACGGGCGCAAGGGCGCTTTCCGGACCGGCTGACGCGCTAACGGCTACGCGGAGTTTTGACTGACGAAGGAACCCAAGGAAAAGAACGGACACTCTTCGTTTTGTGGGAGAGGTCAAGGGAAGGAGATGAAGTGAGTGACGAGATCGGTGTAGGTGGATAAGGAACGGTACCTGTGTTGGTGACTGATCGTCATCCGACTCCCCCGACTTCCCGATAACCAGTCCACATACCCAACAGCTCATGCCACCCCAACAAGTGTTCATCATCGTTCGCCCACCCCCTTCCAAAGGCGTAGATTTGAGGAACCTACAGATCCAACTCGTCAATACCACACGAACCAACACTGCGCATCCGAGTCAGGCCAAAGCGGGTCCGCCGACCCCACCCCCACATGCTCTTGGCAAAGAGACGGAAGGTCACATCGGATCAGATGAGGGCGTCCCATCCGAAGGACGTCGTCAAGGGAGTGGGACATCAGCACATCGAAAACCTTGGATCACGAGCGGTACAGCGTCTACTTCGACATTGGGAGCCAAGTCGTTCGATGCCGTAGCAGGAGCGACGATCGATTCCCCCGACGGACCCATCGGTTCGGCGCCGAACGAAACCGATCCTTCAAGTCCACACCTCACGACACCTACAGCTCCAAGACCGAGTCATCCAGGTTCAACAGAGATGATCCGAAGTACGTCTTGGCAATCCGATAAATCTTCCTCCAGTGCGAACTCAACGAAGAGTTCGTTGTCTTCTTCGATCGGCTCGACGGGGACGAGTTATTCGATTGGTGGGTCGAGTGTAGGGACCAAGGGCAGTGGAGGTGGGGGTGGAAGTGGGAGGGATAGGAGGGGTAGAGGTAGTAAGAGACGGGTTACGCCGTTGTATAATTTGAGTTTTCATGCGTTGTTACAGACCGTTGTCACGGATGCGGGTGAGTCGACAAATGATGGGTGTTCGTTCGGGGCGTTCCGGTGTGACGAGCTGACACGAACTGGCATCAATAGGAACGGATGAGAAGATCGCCAAGTTTTCGAAAAAGGGCACAATCGAGATGATGGATTTCGCACTTCTCGAACCACTCGACCTAAGAGCACCTCCAACCATCTCAACGCCGTCAACTTCGTCGTCGACGGTGACTTCTCCTTTGGCATTGATGCGATCAAGAGTCGTGGAGGAGTCGACGAATGGCGGGCAATCACCGACGGGAGGTCTGTTGTCGAAACTCAAAAAACTGGGGATGGGGAAAGCGGCGATGAGAGGGAACGGAGGAGGAAGTACCGGAGGAATGACAGCCTCCACGTCGTCAAGACGACTTTCCATCAACGAACCACGTCCTAGTCTTGCCCTACCCGACCAAAACGTCACTGTCGTGTCTCCTCGAAAATTACCAAGAGGGCATGCATTCACCCTCACCAAATTCCTGAGGAACGATCTCGTCGAAGCCAGAGACTTGATAGGGATGAATGTGCGCTTCGAATGGAAGCGCGTGGAGAAGAAGCGGTCAACAGGAACCCGAAATCAAAGTCGTTCCAAGAGTCCAAGGAAGGAGGGTTCGGACAGGACGGTAGGGAAGGATGAGGGGAGGTTGGATTTGCCGCTTGAGGGGAGGGGCAGTAGAATGGCCTCGGTGGAGGAGGGTTCGGGCTCGGACGTTTCGATTGGGTCCGAGAGGGCGTCGAGGGAACTGGATCGAGCCGCAATGGGTCTTGAGGGGACTCGACTTTCGTTCGCGGGCTCGGCGGACGAAGCTCTGGCGGAGCAAGGCGATGGCGAGGACATGGAGGAAGAAGAAGATTCCGACCTCGAGGATTCTGATCGACCCTGGTCTTGCACGCTCTACATCACCCAAGCCAACGCACCACAATCTCTCTCTAAATCCCCCTCCGATTCCTGGTCCCTTCCCCTCGCGCACCTTATCCCAGCACCCTACCACCCTCGCCTCGTAGCGAACCTTTCTTTCTCGCCGACACTTTCGGATGTGAGATTGGGGAATGGGGCGGGGATCAGTGAGGAGGACTTGAAAGATGCTGTAAGTGTGACGGCGTTGTGGGTTGTGGCGAAGGACGGACTGGGGGGACGGGCCGGGGGCCTGAAGGTTGGGAATGGGAAAGGGAAAGGGAAGGGGAGGAAAGGGTCTTTCGAAGGGGGGTAAGTGCTAGGGATCAATTCGGCGGAATGGGGCTGGTGCGGCTTGGTGGACGCTTTTGGTTTGCTTTCCTGTGCGTAGTGTGCTCTTTATGAAGTTGTTCGACTATATGTCTCGAGCTCGGGTGAGGTTTTGAGATGAGAGAAGGGATTCGTCCTGATCGCCGATCGGACATTCTTTCTTCTTGACGAGCTCGATCTGAACTGTACTCCACTGAGCAGGAACAGAAAAGATGAGTGCCATTACAGGTCACCCTTTCCATTCGATTATAAGGCACAGATTGTCCTCAGCGAATCTGAATCTGCTGGACCTGTCATCACGTGCACCGAACGGGTCTCGTCGCTCGCGCGCGCGCCGGCGCTCGTCCGACTGCTAGTCGACTGCTCCTCCCGACCAGACCCGAAAGACTCGCCGGCGCCTGCGCGCTTTGCTCTACCATCGCCCACTCTTCGAATTCACCAAAGTGAGCGCTGCTTGCCAATGCAAATCACCCAGCTGTTGTGCATGACTGATCGTTCAGCTTCTTCAATGAAGTGCCCGCTGTTGCTAAAGACTCTCTCGGTATGTACCCTACAACAGTGGCATGTGCTCGATCCGCTTGAGCGAATTGCGCAACGTCGATGCGGCCATCGAAGACGTCATCCGCGGGGGGGGGAGGGGGGGAAGCCTTCCACATGATCGTCGTCGATCTCGCTCGTACTCGCGCGTCGGGTAGTCTGAGCGTTGAGTTAAGCTGACATGAAATAGCACCTCTTTTCCCCAGTCCTCCTCACCCTGCAGGTTTCCTCGCCGCCCACGTCGGCCAACAATTGCTCCAACGCGGATTCCGAGTCCGAGGAACAGTCCGTTCCCAAGCCAAGGGTGAGTATCTCAAGAAGTTGTATGAGAAGGATGGCAAGGCGGATCAGTTCGACTTTGTGATTGTTGAGGATGTTGAGCAGGTACGTTTCGCCTACAAGGCATGGGGTTGCTAAGAAAGAAACAAAACGGGGAGTAAAGCACTGATGATGCGGATTCTGGCTTGGGTGTTGGTGTAAACAGGAGGGTGCTTTCGATAAAGCTGTCAAGGGCGTCGATGCAGTCGCACACACGGCCAGTCCGTTCCACTTCAACGTCACCGACCCCCAAAAGGACTTGATCAACCCTGCCGTCCAGTCAGTACATGAGCTCAGGCCGAAACAATGCCGTTCAACAGAACGAAGGAGTCTGACTCTTTTGCTCGTGGACTCAATCAGGGGAACATTGAACCTCGTGCGTTCGGCTCTGCTCGAACCCAAGATCAAGCGCGTCGCCATCACGTCATCCTTCGCGGCCGTGACCAACCCTTACGATCCTGTCTACACATTCACGGAGGAAGACTGGAACGAGTTCTCACCCATGGAGTTGGAGAAGAAGGGCAAGGACTGTGACCCGTTCCGTGAGTTCAGATGCGGTAGAGTTTTTCGACAGGAGGGAAGGAGCTGAGAGCGCTGATGCTGCGGTGTACGATGTGCATTCATAGACTCGTACCGTGCTTCCAAGACTTTAGCCGAGAAAGCGGCTTGGGACTTCCTCAAGGAGAACACCAAGGACGGCAAAGCGCCTTTTGACATCGCGACGATCAACCCTCGTGAGTCGAACGTAGCGACACAGAAAGGCAGCCCAGTTGCAACAGCCGGACTTATCCTTTTGTGGTTTTCCTTCATTCTTTTTACTCTCAAGCTTTGATCTTTGGTCCCGTGATCCATGAGATCCATGAGATCCACTCGGCAAAATCGCTCAACACCTCCGTCGGAGTCTTCTACTCCTACCTCCTCGGCGACAAGACGAGCGAGGACGCGACCAAACCCGCTGGACTTTTGGTCGATGTCCGTGATGTAGCTTTGGCGCATATCCTCACTTTGGAGAAGGACTCATCTCCAAGAAGGAATTCGTGTACCAAGATATCTTGGACCTGCTCGAAGGTTCGGAACAGGGGAAGAAATTGTTGAGCGAGTTCCCCAAAGCGACTAAGAGTGGGAAGGGGAGTTGGTGTGTTGGGAATGAGGGTTAGGAATGGCGCGTTCATTGGTAATCTGTTTAGAAGCGCTCGTCTGTTTAGTGAAGCCTGGCGATGCGCACCAACCGTTGTCTTCTCTCCACGGTTGGATTACACGCTCGTCAGGTACGCATGTTTAGCTTCACAGCCACTTTCGTTGCAATTAACTGACGGTTGGATTACACGCTCGTCAGTCTCTTATTTGGTAGCGTCTGTATTGCCGCAAGGCACAGATCCGCACGCAGAAAAGACGCAGCGCATATCCAAGATGGCTACGACCACGGTGGATTCCGGGTCCGCCACTCATCGCGGCCTTATGGGCGACCTGTATGGCAATGTCGACGCCACGAATTGGGGAATGGCCAAGGATCGACTCCAACGGGTGTTGGAGGGCGATGGCCGGTTCAAGCACGTCACGACCGAACTCAGCGTTGGCCCCGAGCCCGAACAGTCCGAGTTCACCCGTACGCTGGGTGGCTCCACTGTGGCCGACGTAGCCACGTTCCGTACACAACATCGGAACTACCGTCATGACGTCGACGACCTCGATCAAGCCTTGGCGCAGGCCCGCAACATCTTGTTCGTGTGCCTGGGGGAGGCCATGTTCGCGCGCATCGCAGACCAGCCAACGCACGAGCTGTGGGCGGCCCTCGATAAGGATCTCGGCGCCGCATCCCACGACTTCGCGCGGTCGGAGAAACTTGATGCTCTTTTCCAATACCAAGCCTACGTCGATGGAGACCCTCTCGACCCTTGGTTGTCGCGCTTCAACCGGCTGTTCGTCGATCTCAACGCCGCGCATGTTTCCCGCGACAAGGCCTACCAGCGCGCCAAGATCGACGGGGTCAAGTACACGCAAGCTGAGTTTGACAAGTGGGTTCCGCCGCCTGCGTTGTCGGAAGGCATCCGCATGGACCTCTTGAAGGCGAGGATGCCACGGCCTATTGTCACGGTTATCGACGCCCTCGGCCCTATCCCGTCGCTCAGTGATGTGGAGGGCGCGATTCGTCGCGCGGCGATGTCTCGCTCTTCCGGCACCGACGTCGCCGAAGCCCTCGCGGCGAAGACTCAGGGTCGTCGCAGGCGCCCCGCTCGTTCGTCAGGCAAACCGAAGTCCAGTTTTCTCTCGGCTTCGAAGGTACCGGGTCTCGTGGACAAGTGGCCGCACGGGGTTGCGCAGAACGGTCGCCTGAGGCTGGGCCCGTCGCAGTGTCGGAATGCTACGAGCAGGGTCATCTTGGCGACGAATGTACCGTCCCCTCGACCGAACTGTGCCGTCGTCGGGTTGCCGTCTTAGCCAAGCACAACATCTCCATCGGCGCGGCCGACGCGATGGCGCTCGTGGCTGAGTACGGTCCCGACCCATCGGTTGACGACGACTCTTACGAGAACTATTTTGCCGAGGTCGCCCTTGACACCGAAGTCTCTGCGCTGTACTTGCACGACGGTCCCCGCTACCTCCTCGACTCGTGGGCGACGCGCCACATGACCACTCGTCGGGATCTCTTGGTCGACTTCCAGCCTTTCACGACGGAGCGGGTGCGCGTAGTCGGCGCATTCAAGTCCAGCGCCATGGCTGTCGGCAAGGGCACCCTTCGCTTTGACGCCAATGGCGCGCCTCTCGAGCTCCGCGACGTCCTTCTCGTCCCGGGTCTGTCCGCCGAGCTCGTCTCTCTTGCCAGTCTCATGAAGGATGGGTACCAGCTGTCTGGGATTTGCGACGCCGCGGGCGCACACTCTGGTCTCACCGTCTCGGGTTCGGCTTCGAGTCTCACCTTCGCTCTCGATCGCAACCACTACGTTCTCCAGGCGAGTCCGGCCTCACCTCCTCTGGCGGATCACCACGCGCTGACAGCCACCTCCTTGCCTACAGATGTAGTGCTTTGGCATCAGCGTTTGGGTCATCTGTCCTGGGGTCGTTTGGTAGAACTTGCTAAGTCGGGCGACATTTCCCTCGACATCTCTGCTGTAACCCGGGATCAACTTCGTCTCCTTGATCAGTGCGATGCCTGCTGCTCCGGCAAGGCCGTGTCTGCCCCCAGTCGTGAGGCTGCCCACCACCCCGCCGACGCACCTTTCGCTCGGGTCTTCGCCGACGTGTGGGGGCCTTCCCCTGTCCCTGCTCTCTCCGGCGTCCGATATCTGTGCGGTGTCACGGATGAATACTCGCGTTTCCGCTGGGCTCGCGGCATTCGGCTCAAGAGAGAAGCTTCGTCCGTACTCAAGGGCTTCGTTGCGATGTCGAAGATCCAGTATGCTGGCCCGGGAGTGGCGACCTTGCGCACGGATAGGGGGGGTGAGTTCGTCAACAACGACCTCCGGGATTGGCTTGCTGAGCGGGGCATTTTTCACGAGCTATCCACGGCATACGAGCACGGTCAGATGGGCATACAGGAGCGGAGTTGGCGTACGATTTTCAACTCTGTTCGGGCGTGGCTTCATCGTTCGGGACTGCCGTCATCGCTGTGGGAAGAGGCTGCGCAGGCGGCCATCTACGTTATCAACCTCCTCCCGTCGTCGCCTCTGCAGCAGCGCACCCCTGATGCCGTTCTTCACGCCGCTGCGAGTCCCGTTACGTCCACCCGTCGTTCCCGCATCGATCGTGTCAAAACCTGGGGCTGCGCCGCCCAGGTACCGTTCGCTCCCGAGCAACGTTCCAACAAGTTGGCTCCGCGTTCGCGCCTGTGCTACTTTGTCGGGTACTCTTTGCGCTCTAAGGCCTGGCGCTTCTACGACCCGGTTGGCAACAAGGTCTTCGAGTCGTCCCAGGCCAAGTTCTTCGAAGATCGCTTCTTCCCCGCCGCGGCAAACCCTGTACCTACTGTTGTTGCGCCCGCCGTTCTGTCCTATCCGTCCGTCCCGCGCAGAGTTCCTCCGCCCGACCTTCCCCCTGACGACGACGATACTGTCAATCCTGCGGGCGTCGCACCCGCCGTCGCGGCCGCTCCCGCTGTTGCCCCCGCCGTTGCTGTCCCGCCCGCGGCTGGTCCGGTCGACGTTGTGGCCCCACCTGTTCCGCCCTCCCTCGTGTTCTCCAATCCGGGTCCGGCGAACGCCCCTCCTGTAGGTGATCGTTCCACTCGTGCTCGTCGCCCCCCTGACTACCTGGGTTTCGCCCGCGCGGCTCACGACTTGGAGTTCGCCGCGCACGCCTCCGTCTCGATCGAGGACTTTGACGAGGACGATCTCGACGTCCAGCTGTACTCGTACGAGGAAGCGACTGCCTTTCTTGCCAAAGTCGACAAGGACGACGCCCCTTCCGTTCGCGCGGCACTCGCTGGTTCGTTCCGCGACTACTGGCTGGCGGCCATGGCGACCGAGGAGGGCGCACTGGCGGCGAAGCAAACATTTTCCAAGCCGCTTCGTCCCCCTCGCGGGGCTATCATAATCGGCAGTATGTGGGTCCTCATGGTGAAGCGCGACGCCGAGGGCAAAATCGTAAAGTACAAAGCTCGCCTCGTTGCGCGTGGGGACATGCAGAGGCGTCGGGGTGAGCAAATTGACTCGTTCTCGCCTACTGGCCGCGCCGCCTCCCATCGCCTGCTGCTCGCCCTTGCCGTTGAGAACGAGTGGGAGACCCGGCAATTCGACGTCTCGTCGGCATATCTCAACGGCAATCTCGGTGGGACGGAGATCTACATGCGTCTGCCCAGTGGGCAAGTCGTGCGCCTTCAGCGCGCGCTGTACGGACTCGTCCAGGCGGGTAGGGAGTGGTACAAGGTCTTCACCGAGTGGATTTTGTCGATTGGCTTCACGCGTACCGACAGCGATCATGCCGTCTTCATTCGCAGGGAAGGGGATAAGCGCTGTTTCCTTTCCATTCATGTCGACGACGGACTGCTCACGGGTGACGGCGACCTCGACGGCGTTCTCACTCAGCTCAAGGCGCGTTTTGAGGCCCGCAGCACGGACGAGGCGTCTTTCTTCCTGGGTCAGAGTATAACCCGTGAGGGCAAAACGGGCGCGGCCATCGTTACTCAATCTCATTTTGTGGATGCGATTCTCGAGGAATACAACATGGCCAACGCCTCCCCGCGTCCCACCCCGCTTGCGGCACCGTCGACGCTGAGGAACCGTGTGAGCTCTGATTACGACCCCGCTTCCATACCGTACCGTGCCATTGTCGGCAAACTTCTGTATCTGTCCGGCACTACTCGGCCCGACATCGCTTTCGCCGTGTCCAAGGCTGCTCGTTTCTGTAACAACTTCGAGGCGGAACATTGGGAGGCGCTCAAGCACATTCTCCGGTACCTCGTCGGCACTCGTAACTTTGGCATTCGATACCAGAAAACCCATCAGCCGATGTCGGCCATTTTGGAGGGTTTTGTCGACGCGGACCATGGTGCCGACCCTGTGACCCGCCGCAGCGTCTCGGGTTACGTCTTCACGTGCGCTGGCGGGGCAATCTCCTGGATCGCCAAACGTCAGACTCTTGTCACTCTGTCGAGCACCGAGGCCGAATATGTGGCCATGTCGTACGCCGCTCGTGAGGGGATCTGGTTGCGTCGGCTGCTGGCCGATCTTGGTTTTGAGCAGACATCGCCGACTCGTCTGAGGGGTGACAACCAATCGGCTATCACTCTGGCCAAACACCCGACTTTCCATGCTCGCACCAAACACATCGGGATCCATTTCCACTTCATCCGAGATCACATTGCGGAGGGCACAATCGAGATGGTCTGGGTGTCCACGGGCACCATGGCTGCGGACGTCCTCACCAAAGGGCTCGGAACTCAGAAGCACTATCAGTTTGTACACGCGATGGGGCTTATCGATTCATCGCGTGAAGGGGCGAGTTGGTGTGTTGGGAATGAGGGTTAGGAATGGCGCGTTCATTGGTAATCTGTTTAGAAGCGCTCGTCTGTTTAGTGAAGCCTGGCGATGCGCACCAACCGTTGTCTTCTCTCCACGGTTGGATTACACGCTCGTCAGGTACGCATGTTTAGCTTCACAGCCACTTTCGTTGCAATTAACTGACGGTTGGATTACACACTCGTCAGTCTCTTATTAGGGGGACGTCAAGGGCGTGAAGCAGAATTTGATCGATACGACGAGGATGGAGACGGTGTTGGGATTGAAGGCGAGGAGTGTGGAGGAGACGGTCTTGGATATGACGAGGAACTTGGCGGAGAGGCAGAAGGAGTGGTGAGCGGTTGAGTGTGAATAAGCTTAGAAGATGAGAGGATCATCAAACATCGTGAAATTTAAAGAATTCATCGCATGCAAGCTTTCGCTCGACACAGGCTTCGGCAAAAAGATTGTGGACCGAATGCGGACAAGGTCTTTGGCTGATCGATGGCTTGTCCTCCGCCGAGCAGCGGAACACCCGGTATTTTAACATCTGGCAACAAGAGAATCGAACAGCTACTACGCACAAATATTTCTGCGCCGTCAGAGTATTTGGAAGTCTCTACGAATAGCGTGTGCTTCATCTAATGCGCCTCTCCAGGTCCGCGGAGCATCCTCGGCCGCGCTTGCCTAGTAGTCAGTGGCCAGTCATTTCATTGTACTGATGAAAAGATGGTCCTGTGTATGTGAGTATCTTTAAGGGCTGGTATCGGGATATCGAAGCGGTGTATGCCTCTGCTCGAGTCTAAACATCAACGTCGGATAGGTTCCACGCACGGTGACTTGCTTCCGAGTGGTTGGTGAGATCGGTTAGACCCTTCGTCAAGGGGCAGCCGAGACTGGCACCGCTTCATCGAGGCGACGGCGGAAGTAGCTATAGCTGCGTACCAACGACTGAAAGACGATACACCTCTCCCTTCCGTTCACGGCTTGTAGTGAAATTGATCGTCCTTCGCAGACCCACGGCCATCATTGAAACGAGCCGCCGCCGTGGAATAGATCCGAGACATTTTTTTGGGGTCCCAAACCGAAGTCCTCGCGCGAAGTCCGGCGTTCCGGGCCCACGGTATCGCCGTCCTATTCTGCTGGTGGTCGGCGTGCGACTTTCTTTAACATCGTCTTGTCCTATTCATTGAGTGCGTGGACTGCTTCCCTTGATAAAGTACAGATGCTTCTGCTGTAGCTTTGAGAAGTCAAAGACGGTCTTCAAACTCTTCCGCAACTTGCAGCTCTCCCTGGAGGTGCTTGATTGATGATTTGAGCTGCTGATATGAGGGGCCGCCCGAGACAAGAACATCGCCCCAGAATGATTACAACACAGTCAACACAGGGGATCCGCCAAAGCGGTCGTCCACCCCGCCAGGCACATCCAAGAACGATCGCCGCTTTCGCGCGAATGAAAAAAAGTCAAAAACGAGGGTGCTGGGTGTATGCGCGAAGGCCCTGTTTGCGCGCACGACACACCCACCCCGCGCGCCGGCCCCCGCTCCAGAGGGGGAAAACTCGGAGATTGATCAGAGACACCCATTCCCACGCTGAGGAATTGTGAACGCCGTCGGAACCCTCGAACACGAAGTTTTTATCGAATAGGTTTGCACCTAGGGCCGCAAAAGGTCTTTAGCACGCAAGAGGTGCCATGAAATAGTAGAGAGTCCTTAATGCTGGGTAGGGTCGCGGCACCGGCGCCGGCAGCGCCAATCGCACAGCCCGGCCCATGCTTTCGAGCGCATTCATTGCCAAGGTCTCGCGAAGTGCTTTGGCCCCCTTCCGCCCCTCTCCCCTCTCCCCTTTCCCCTTTTCCCTTCCTCCGTACGATCCACAACTCCCTCGCCTCTTTCTTCGACGCTCGTTCCAACTTCACAAATCTGCAATCATGTTGTTCGCTTCCTTGACGGCCACCATGGCCCTTTCCTCCTCAGGTGAGTTGCTCGTGTCCGCTAACTCTCGCCGTCCGTTCGCATGCGATTGCAAGGCAGCGAGCGCCAAGTTGTTGTGTCCTCCTCTGGACGGGCGGTGTGCGCGCGAACACTTCGGCGCGAGCGCGAGTGCATGCATGCAGCGGGCGGGCGGAGCGATTACCGGACCCCGATCAGGAGAACGGCTCGGGGATGGGCCCATGCAGGACAGCGTGTGATGATCCAGCAGTACAGTCAACTGACAATTAGATTTCTCTCTTCTTCTGTTTCGTAGTCCTCGTCGTGGCGGCATCGCAAGAGCTCGTCGTCGCGTCGCACTTGGCTTTATTCCGCCGCGCGGACGCGTCCGAGACGAGTTCGTCCTTCTTGGCCAACATCCTCGGCATGGCCTCGAGCGCTTGCGCCGACTCGTGCAACACCGCTACCGCAGATTACACTGTACGTGCTCCGGATACTCAGGAGACGCTTGTTGACTTTGCTGCTGTACTCTGCGCCGCGCTGGGATCTCCCAGTCTCGCGTCAGATCGGCAGATCACTACGGCGCCTTGGGAATTCAATTCGGTTCCTTCATTTCGCTGACGAGCCTCCGGTGCATTTTCTTGCCTCTCCTCTTTCCGTTGACGCCTTGCACAACACACACAATAGCAATGCGCCAATCAAACCAGTCAATCGAGCGTCGCCATGTGTGCATGCTCTGCCCAATCCCTTGGTGATCTTCGTCAGTCATTTTCTTCGGGACGTGGGCCATGCCAGCCCCAATTTGTACAGCCAAGGCTGACTGCAATAGCCCTCGCGCGCATTTGGCTAATTTAGGTACATGCGCGAATTGCATCGCCAACAACGGGAACGCGACGGCCAAGTCGAGTGCTGTTAGCAACTACAACTGTGAGTTCCTATCGAGAACACCAAGCGATGCGGATCGGTGTTCTGACATGAGAGAGTCGATGCGCGCCCGCCCAAAAACTAGCCTTCGTCGATCTCTGCGTCAAGGACGGCCTCGCGACCGTGACCGGCACCGTTTCCGTTGGTCAATCGACATCCGCTGTCCCCCGTGCAACGACGACCTTGGCCAGTTCCGCATCCCGAGCCGTCTACACCACCGCTGCATCGGTATCCGCTGTGCCCGTCGCTTCCCTTGCCGGTAACTCTTCTGCCGGCAGCGCAACCGCGACGGCGACGGCGACGGGATCCGCTGCGCCGGCGTCGGAGACTGCCAAGTCCGGGGCGGGCAGACTTATTTCGAGTGGTTTGGGCGCTGTGCTCGTTGTCGCTTTGCGATTATTGGCTTGATCAGACCTCGAGTGCTTCTTGGATCGATTTGTATTGACATGGACGGACGAATATCAGTACTGGATCCCGAAGCTCGCACCTTTGGAAAAACCCGCAAACCCCACAAAAGCACCCCCTGTTCATTAATAATAATATGTAGGCGGAAAGCTGGACCGCTTCTTTCTCTATCAGCATCCTCTTCTTCACTCCTCGCCAGACCCTTGGGGCCAGTGTCTGTTACTCCCTTCTCATTTATTTATGTTGTCCACCTCTTTGGAGTATCTTCGCGGACGCTCTGTTTCCACCCCCCTTCTCCTTTCGCAACCTTCACTTGGCATTGTTTATTAACTTATTTTGCACACTTTTTAACCCGAAATGGCAAGCAGTGAAAGAGAGAGGAGGTCACCATGGCGCTCTCCGGCTCGGCGATGAGAGTCCCGACGAAGCAAGTGGGATCACGTGATTGCTAATTGATCGGCCCGATCGAGTGATCGACGGGACAACTCGGCACGCCATTCCGTCTCTTGGCTCCGTTCCGCACCTGGCAAGTAGCCCTCTCCGCTCGACTCGAACGTAGTACAGCTCGACACCATCGACCAGGACCATGCTGGGCGAAGATATTGGCCGTACGGTCACTCGCCTTACACATCGGAAGCAGAACTCGAAACCCGTTGCGACGTATAATGGTGAGTCTATTGAGGACGAGGTGATGTGCTCGACTGGGCTCAGGAGCTGAGAGGAAGAGAAGATGGTCGAGCTGACGCCTTTGTCTGGTTGCTTCTCGAACCTCGGCATGATCTTCGAACATTAGGTCACCGAAGAAACAGTTTCATCACCCCCGACATCGACGAACTGACCGAGCTAAGAGCCCGACAAAGGACCTTTGACGGTATGTACGCCCACGTGCCGTAGGCTTGACGAGAAAGCTGAGGCTTGCGGAGAGGTTTGGGTGCTCGTACAGGTGCTTATACCCGTACGGCGTTGGGGTTGTTCGATTACGCGCTCCTCATTTTGAAGATCTTTTCAGCCGAGTTCGCGAAGAGTGAGTGGCTCCTCCTTTTCATCGGGAGCTCACACTCGAGAAGGCTATGAAGTATTGTTGACTGATTGGTATATCACTTCTTTTTTCAGTCGGTCTTCTCTATGTCATTCTGGGGACGCTCATCCTGTTGATCGGGTACCACCGCGCCAGAAGAGGCGATGTCGATTTTGCCGGTGCGTCTCTAATGTCGGCACCCGGCTTGGCTACTTGTGCAAATGATGAGTAGCTGAACTGATGCTTGAAATTTCGTACAGACGAATATCGGACATCGCCTACAACGACCGTCTCTCCGCCCTCCACTTCAGCCGAGACGACATCCAAAACCCCTGAACCCCGCACCGCTCCCTCCGAACCGCACCCCGATTCCAATCCCGAACCACTGAACACCACCCAAGCAGCCATGGTTGCCTCCGCACCTCCCCACGTCGCTCAAGCCGTCGGTCCTAAACTCTGGGGTCGCCCTTTTCGAACGAGCGGGGACGTCGTCGTTGTGCTTTGCTTGGTCTGTGTGGTGTTGTATGCGGCGATCTTTGCGCTCGTGATGGAGCTGTAGGTGGGGTGGTTGGGAGAGGGTGTCAAGATTAATCTGGAATATTGTTATTGTATGGTACTGTTGTATCGCGTTGTTGTAAAATATCTCAACTTCGACTCGACGCGAGTCATCGCATGTCTCATTACCCTCGCGTCTGAGATGTCTGAGACAATGACGCTTTCGCATGGAAGTCGGATGGGTTATACCGCTGTGTGGACTCAAAGCGGATACATGGAATCAGCGACATACTCCGGGTTCTTGATCTTGCGATTCCGACTCCTGAAAGCTATGCTCGGCTTTTTCAATGGGCCGACGTTAGTCCCATCGCAGCGTTTTGACCGAGGTGCCGCTCTCCTCGCGGTCTTCTTCTTTCTCGCCATTCGCCATCGTTCGCACAACGACCTCTACCATCAGCGGTCCCATCACCCATATCTTTTAGTAGCCAGCACAGGTCGGTGGGGTGGGGAGGTGTAGCATTGCGCCGAGCCCGAAGCACGTGAGCACTCTATCCCCGAGAATCGCTGCGAGAGGAAAAAAGTACCTCCTGAGTCTGACGATCTTCTACTAAACCACCCTTTCGCTCTCTTTCGCACTCTCGCTTTCGCTTCGCAGCACCGTTCTTGGGTCAAGAAGGAAGAATCGGGATCCTCGTGAAGGACTTCTTTGGAGATACCACATTACGAACGTTGATACCGTCGATCCAAAAGTGAAGCTCGTAGGACTACGTTCATTCGGCGGCGAGTGAGACGGCGATGATGCGGAATGACGGCCCCTCGCGGTTCAGGACCGACTCGACAACGCCCTTCATCGTCGAGAGTTCGATAAGGGTCGTTTCGGAGGATACTGGGGGAACACGAGATGAATATGATGGGACCAGAAGCAATCGGTCAGATGAGGCGTACTGGGCCCACAGAGCGGGACACTTTGGCCCGATGTGTATGACCGAGGTGACTAGAGACAACGTCGCGGCGCGGGAGCTGGGTGCGATCGAGCCGACGACACCTTCAAGTAGTACGAATTCACCGGCTCAAGGTTCAGCCACCAGCCCGGATACGATACAGCATCAGCACCTCGACGAAGATGACGACCCGATCATCCAAGTCGTCGAACCAACTTGGAAAGCCGTGCCTCTTCGACCTAGGAAGCAGACGCGTTTCGAGAGGGCCGAAGAGCGACGACGGCAGATGACGGAGGAGGAATGGGTGATTAGCGAGAAGAAAAGGAGGAGGACGACGCTCGGGTTGATCGTGGGGGTTTGCGGAACGGTTGTGGTGGGAACGGTGGTGATTTGTGCGATCTTTGTAGCCCAGAAACGGAGGGATGGGGGCTGAGAGCGGGACTGGACGACAACGTGAACAAGGGCACGTACTTCTGCATCTGTTCTGATAATGTGTACCTAAGCTAGATACCAGCTAACTGATAGATTGTACAAGTTGAGTTATCCCGCCATTGTGGTCTAAGTGATGGGGTTACAAAGCGGACCGACCCGGGGGTTGAAGCACGTTTGAGGCCACGTGTTTCCCCGCCGCGGCCGGTGAAACTAGCCCACCCGGGTAGCCCCTTTTCTCGCAAGCTCACCGGCGTGAAACCGCGCTGTACCGCCACCTGAGACAATTTCGCGAGTTCAGCCCTACCAAGCTAGCGATTCTCCATGATAAAGTTCAAGCGAGTTGTGAAAGGTCTTGTGAGAAGCATGTGATGCTTGGTACATGATCCTGAACTCACCCCATCCGTCGCCAACTCGAACACGATGCCCGGCGACGCCGAACCACCTGATCCACCCAGTTCACCACCCCCATTCGCAGTCTTGGATCCACTTACTTCGAAGATTGCCGATTCCTCCCCATCTCCACGCCTTCAGGAGAAGTCCGCGCCCCATTCCGCTTCGCCGACCGTCGCGGAGAGTTCGGTCTCGCAGTCACTTGCGCGAACAAATTCATTGCCTCGCGCGCCTGCACCTGCGCTCGCATCGACTTGGGTTCAGCCGATTCGAACGACCCACGCTACAAATCGAGGAAAAAAATCTACCTCATCTTCATCGCAACAAGCACCTCGATATAAATCCAGCCCTTCATCAGGTACCACTCGATCCAGCTCTCGGTTCCAAGAAGACTTCGGGATTGGGATCGACTTGCCCATCCGACCCAGACCGAGTTCATTAAGGAATGGGACGGCACGATCGGCCATTAGTAGTCCGGCAGGCCAGGAACGTCGTTCTTCGGGGGCGAAGTACGCTTCGACGCTTTCGAGGTTAACGGGGAGTGGGGAATGGACGATTGGGACGTGTGAGTTGGGGACGACGGGGAAGGAGTACAAGGTCGATTTGTCAATGGCGACGCGGGGGCGGGGATGCAACGGGTTTGCGAGCTCGGCTCTTGAAGAAAGCCCTGCGGACGGTCAAGGAAGAACTGTCAACGACCTCTCGAATCGGTTGATCTCCACTTCGAGCCCTTATCAGCTCAGACCATCATCGAAACATACGGACAACGCCGATCTCCCAAGCATCACTCCTACTGCACGTCGACATCGTCGTTATCTGAAATGGGTTTTTATCGTCATCGGCATCATCGCGGCTGTCGCGTTACTTTCGACCGCGCTCGTTTGCGGTCTGCTGCGAAGGCCGAGAGCGGTGGTCGTTGGTGTGCAGATGGATTCGGCGAGGCTCGCTTAGGGAGGACGGTTCAGGATAATGGCCATGTGAATGGAACGTGGCTTGTGAGGATGCCGAGAGCGAGGTGTTCATCACGAGCTTTGTGCGGGAATGTTTAACGTTTACTAGCTTATAGTACTATCTCACATTTAGGCTACTAGATCAGGTTTTAGTGTTCAGGAATCTTTTGATGCTTTCTATACTCAATTCAAGTTATCTAACTAGTGTATCCATTGGTCATCTGCGTAAAAGCGGAACTTCTGGTGACAAATACTGAAAATATAGTGAACGTATTCGAATTTAATCAGAAGGCCAGTTCAGGCAAAATCATATTTTTCTCAGAGTAGGATGAAAACTGATGGCATCAGCAACGACCGGACAACTTTTCGAGCGTCTGGGGACACCGCGACGGCTCGAGTCCTTTCGCGAAGTTTCAGATGGGTCGGAAAAGCGCCGTGGGATAAGGGGCGTTTCGATTCCGAATTATGAGATGACGTGTTACACCGGATCACGAGGTCCACGCATGAGCTTACAGGACTCCAACTTTCTCTCACCCGCTCGAAATATCGCTTAGTCCCGCCAAAAAGCGATGCGCCGCTGCCCTCCGGCCAAATTTGGACACCGATCAGGCTGATTCGAGGCGCAGGGAAACTGCCGCCTCCTGTGTCCTTTTCGGAACGAGTCCGAGCGCGCGGGACTTTGGGCTGGGACTGGCTCAAAACGATCGGGTGGCTTCCCCTCCTTGAGACGCGTCTTACCTATACCTTCGGGGAAATCGGCTTGGGCATCTGCACTGTTGTGTACGACAAAGTTGTCACCGTGAGTCCCCACGTCCCATTCCTTCAATCGCTTCGCGCCTTCTGAGACCCACCCCTTTCCTTTCCACGAGTTGACTGACCCGCCTTGCGCACCTTGCGCGCCTTCTCGCATCCACCAGCCCCGAGTCATCGCCTCGGATGCCTCCCACTCCGACATTCCCCTCCGACCGTCGTCCGTCATCGCTCTTACCGCCTCTGGATGAGACGTCTCCGATTGACGATGCGTGGATCTTCATTGTCGATGATTCGGAGAGTGGTGGAGCGTCGTCACCGAATTCGGACGCACCGGCGCATGCGCTGTTGATCGAGCCTTCGTCCGGCCCTTCCCGGACTCGGTGGAAAACGAGGTTGACCGATCCGGATCCTGACGCCGATCCCGACAACAAGCGCGAGAGCGTAGCGAGTGATCCGTTCGAACATGCGCTCATCATCAATCCCGAAGAAGTGTCCATCAAGGAAGTGATTCCGGCTTCGAATTTACCTGATATTCCGAGTTTGGTTTATCATCCCGACGGAACGAATTCGTTCGGGACCGAGACAGCGGAGGAGAGGAATGGGGATGCCGAATTCTATCCCTCTTCCGAGACGGAGGATTCGTCACCTGCCCTAACGCGCTTTCCTATCGGGTCACCAATTCGGAAGCCTTCAACAGGACGAAGTGTATCCGCCCCCCTCCTAAGCGTCGATACCAACCTCCCTTCCCCTAATCGACCCTACTCCGCCTCACCCACGAAATATCGACGACTCGTCCCTTTCCCCTTCAGCTTCACCTCCTCCCTCTCCCCCATACCTTCCGATTCCGAGGCGCCTTCCCCAGCTGGTACAGCACCATTGACGACGAACTCTCGTCCTAAAAGTCGAAAGAGGGGTTCTGATGGGTCTACGTTGAGCAAGGGCTCGGCTTATTTGGGAGGGCAAGCTTTGGAGGCGCAGAAGTGGATCATCAGGACTGCGACTAAGGGAGCCAAGGGGTTTAGGAGCGCGGCGAGTACGAAAAAAGTCGGTGGTGGTGGTGATGAGGGCGACGGGGGAGGGTCGAAGCAGAGTTGGGAAGATGGGGAGGACGAAGCGACGGAGTTGAAGAAGAGGATCGAAGAAAGGGAGAGGCATCGCGAGAGGGAGAAGGAGGAATGGAGGGTTCTCGCTGATGGGTTGCAGGAACGCAAAATTCGCGGAAGCGCGTGCAAGCACGTCGTCCTTCAGGGACGGAGAGGGGTCAGAGCGGAGAGGGAAGATCGGCTGAGGAGAAAGAGGAGATGCGTGTGGATTGGTGTGGTTTTGGGTGTGGTGGTGTTTGTGCTGGTGGGTGTGGGGTGTTTGCTGTGGCATTTGAGGCAGCAGCGGTTGGGTGCGAATAAGCCTAACGATCATGGCAGTTCGAATAACGCTGGCAATATCGTCATTCCTCCCACTCCACCACCGAACAACACCTCAACCCCACCCGATCATGGCAGTTCAAATGGCGCTGGCGATATCGTCATTCTTCCCACTCCACCACCAAGCAACACCTCTACGCCATCTATCCTCCCCGACATCCACAACTTGACCAACACAACAGACAACAACTCCTCCCGTCTACCCGACGTACTCGACGTACCTGACGTACCCGACGTACCCCCCTGCCCACCCAAAGTACCCCCTTGTCCGTCCCAGAACACCGCCGACGTCAAAGGCATCAAGCCTGCCTCAACGTACCAAGATTCTTCGGGTGTCCTCAGTGGGTCCAACTCGGCGGACGATGAGGAAGATTCGGGCGCTGGGACTGGCACGTCCATGTGGGAGTTGGTCAAGCTGGAGAGTGGGGATTATATGTGTGTTTCGGTGACGGTGGAGGTGGAGCCTGATGGGACGACGGGAGGGACTGGTTCGCGTTTGTGAACGGTCGGTGGAAAGGGGACCATGGGGGTTTTGCGGCCGCCTCTCAGCGTCAGGTGAAGGAGTTTGCATTCGGTTTAGTTACTGGAATACATGCGCTACTTTACTTCTAATAACGACCCCTCTTTTTCTATCATACAAAGACCCTCCAGATCGAACGCGAAGACCTTCCTCCCAAAACGCCTCCATCTAGTCTCCTACCCAACTTTGAAACCCTTGACGACCCTCTCGACGATTCGACAAGTCAAACTGACCCTCCTCCCCCTATCCCATCCTTTCCCACTCTCCACGAATTTCCTTCTCCCAATCAATTCTTCAATCCCCCCCTCCGACAAAACATCTCCTTTCTTCATTTCCAACCGATCCTCTTCTGAACCAGTTGAAAACGTATCCGCTCCTCTTTCCCACCACATTCCCCAATTCCTACATCTCATTAAATCATCCATCGTATCTTCTTTCTTTGACTCGATTGAATGGAGCCAGTCTTCGTAGAGGGTGTCCTGGAGGAGGATTAAGGAACGGGGGGGTAGGAAGAGGGAGAACGGTTCGCTTTGTTCTTTTGAGTTGGACCCAGGTTTCCTGGAGGAGTTTAGGGGTGCCGTAGAGTCGACTTTTTCGTCGGAAGGAGTAGGGTCGTTTTTTCGAGAAGTGAAATGAAGTATGGTATGACTCCCTAGGGATAAGGTCGTGACGATCGGAGCGTAAGCGGGTCCGTCCGTATGCGCGAGGATACCTTGGCCTGGGAGATATCTGGGGATCAAGATCGATTCCGGATTGTGAGTTGGGCAGGGGCCGACTGCCTAGGCAAGAAGAGGAGGGGGAAAGTCAAGCCTACTCGTTGACCAGACACTGCAATCCATTATCGCATAAAAAAGACATTGCCGAAGTAGGAAATCAGCGATCTCGCACCCCCACCACCCCCACATGACCTCCTCCAAACCACCAGGCAAAAAAAATAAAAATTGCATACATGATTCAAACCCTCCCCCCAGCCCACTTTTTTCGTCGCTTCTTGCATCCGAAGTAATACGTGTGGATACTTTGAGGTCATGATATCGGGCATGGGGAGAGGTAGCAGGGTGCTTTTTTTGGTTAGGGAGCCGCCTAGTGGGGTGGGAAAGATGGGGGCCGGATTAGTGGGATGGGTGGGGAGATTGACTTTGGAGAGCGTTGGGAGACGATGGTGTTGACGATGTTGTGACTGGCCGCACAGAGGCCGCTCAACACACGACATTCACCCCAACTCGCTGCGAAGCATCCCCACCTCCACACCTCTACGACTCCACTCACCCCAATACATCGACCTATCAATCCCACCATCAATACCCATCCCATCACCCATCACCCAATAATCAGCGTACATCCCCTCTTCATCGTTTTCACCTTGTACAGCACTAACCTACGCCCATTCAACTCGGTCCAACCCCACCTCGTTGAAGCTTTCCCTTGTCGAGGAGGCCGACGCTCAGGCTCAACTTGGCCTTGAAGTGGGATATCCTCGGTTTGAGGTGGTTGTGGTTGGTCGTCTAAAGTGTCACCACCTAAATCGTCGATCCTCTGTTTTCCAAGTGCGGGGGGAAAGGTGAGCTTCATTCGCACGTAGGAAGAGAGCGGAAAGGGAGGAACGACAGACACGTCATTCATTCGCTCGTCCAAGTGGAGTAAGAGACGTACCTGGATCAGGTACTCCTCCTCACGAGGCGTAATGAAATCGTAGATGATGTGAATGGAGGAAGCGGGGAGATTCGGGATGGGCAAGGGAGCGGGGGAGGGGAGGGACATCGTGTGGAGGGTCATGAGGCAGGAGAGAGAGAGAGAGAGAGAGAGAGAGAGAGAGAGAGAGAGAGGCGATGGGAGTCGATCCGGGTCGGGATCGCACAGGTTGAAGGGTACAGTTTGGATAATCTGCAAAATTTCATTTCGTAACATACACCATAACGTCGTATGTCTAATAAAATACCACTCCCACCTCACTTCATCAAAATCATGTTTCATAGCCCTGGTCCTCCGATCGGATAAATCCAGTCCCCATCACCACTTGCTGCCGATGCTACTGATCTCGAAGAGGGGAACGACGAAGGAGCCGGCACCGAGGGATGACGAGGATGTAGCTGATGATGAGGATGATAGGCCTGCTGTTGGTGGAGTTGTTGCTGTGGCTGATAATGCAGTCCTGCGTAATACTGCGATTGCGACTGCGACTGCGACTGCGACTGCGATTGCGATTGCGATTGTGAAAACCCAGTCGGAGGAACCAAATGTTGTTGCTGCTGATGCTGGTGCTGGTGTGGGTCAAGAGTCGGATACGAGGAATCATGACCCAGGGGATGCTGATAGTGAGGCGTATGATAAGTATGCGCCTGATCACGTGGGGTGAAATAAGGTATCGAAGACGTTGAGGGGAGGAAATGGGGGTGGGGCGGTGCGAAGCTTGAAATCGGGGGTCGGACGACGTGCGAAACGTTTGTTGCGTAGTGAGACTGCTGCTGCTGCTGCTGCTGTTGCTGTTGAAAAAGCGGATGTGGAAGCTGGTATTGATAGTGTCGATGCAAAGGCAACTCGAACAAAGCGCCCTGTCCCCTTCCTTGACGACCCTGCCCTTGAGCAATTGCGAACCTCGGAGAAATCCATCCCATCCTCCCATCCTCCATCGTCGTCGGAAGCTCGATCGGGTCCAGCATTGCATCGGGATGTATCGATCCGTAGTCGGTTCGTATCAAAGTCGTCAAAGTTGGGGCAGCAGAAGAAGGGGGTAAGAACACCGCACCTCTCATTTCCATTCCCCCTCCGCGCTGCTTCAATCCCGCCCCTTTCGCAACTAGACTTTTCGTCACGCCTAATCCAGCACCTCGACCTCGGCCCAACCCGCCGGAAGATGCTTGGCCTGCGCGAGCTGGAGGTGATTTGGGTCGGAGGGTGTCGAGTTCGGTGTGGTAGGGGAGATAAGGCGGGAGTGGTGAGGTGTGGACGGCGTTTTGCAGGTTTAGTTGCGAGACGGAGGTGAGTAGAGTTGAGGAGGCGGAAGTGGATTGGATGCGGGATGCGTAGATTGAGGAATCGAAAGCTGTCGGAGTCCATTCCTGGCTTTCACGCTCGATCGGCCGGACGAAGGATTTTTCAGAGAAGACCTCGGAAACCTCCTTGTTACTCGTTATCGAAGACGTTGACGTGAGAGGAATCCCCACCGTTAACCAACCCCTCCTCAACGACCTTGGCGATCCATAAAGATGTAATCTCCTCGTCCCTTGGCAAAAGTTTTCGATAAGGGATTGTAGTTCCGGCGGCTTAAGTAAGGGATCTGAGGTAACAAAACGAAGCTCAGCTGACGACGTCTTCGCCGCGTGGAGGGATGTCGATGGAGAGTTACGTACCGAGCTCATCACCTTCCCACACCATGACGTCCGTGTCGACATTGCAATGCACGAACCAAGGATCGGTCGAACGGCGTACGGTGCCTCGGATCCCCATGAGGCAGTGTTCGATGGAGGGTGTGAAGAGGGACGGCTGAAGGGTGAGCGATGCGGAGAAGCATGAGCTTAAAGAGGGGGTATCGAGTTTGAGAAAGTTCGAATGAAACGTACCGAACTGTTATCTTGAGAGTCCGGTTGGGTCGTGTTCGTCTTTAACCAGACGATATCCTCGCATCGTCTATATGCGCATTGTCAACAGTCAAACAAATCAGTACCTTTCTTTCCCCTCTCAGAAACCACATGGCCGACTCTGGACCTACCTATACCCCCAAAGTCCCAACAAGTCCCTCCCTCTTTCCAACCCGACCCCTCCCCCCGCTCCACTCCTGCCATCCCCAACCCACAACCATACGAAACCGGGACTATGACTCCATTTACCCAAATCCAACGCTTTCAATTCGTCAAAGGTCGTGGAAGGGGGAGGTGTGAGTAGTATGACGTCGAATTTGTTGGTGGTTGGATCGAGAGTGGTGAAGAGGGTTTTCCGGAGTGAGATTTGGGAGGAAGGTAAGTTTAGGAAGGTTGGAGGGAGTGAGTTGGAGGGGGAGGAGAGGAGGGTATGTTTGAGGTCGAGCAAGCGGGAAAGTTTCGGATACCTGATCGAAAAAGAATAGGTGTCAGTTCGACCGAATTACCTAGATTCTGATCGGAGGTGTGTTCAAACCGACTCTGAAAACCTTTCCTCCACCTTTGCACCCCGAATGTAATTTTGTGGTCTTTGACCTGTCGATACGTAGTGGTGCGAATAATCGTTACGGATCGAATCGTGTTCGTGCAGCTTTTGCCGTCGTGAGGTCGGGGGGTTCGAAAAGGGACGAAAAAAAAATAACTAAAAAAACTCAGCAACTCTCACGCACCCCCATCAAATCACTCCCACAAAAACCCTGCCCAAAAACCCAACTCACATATCCCCTCCCCCAAGCCTGCCTCTTCCTTTTCTCCAAACTCTGCTCCTCCCCATTCAAATCTAAATCTTCATTTCCCACCTCCTCCCCGTCTTTAACTTGACCCAAATTCGACGACCCCTTATCAACTTTCTCAGGTTGCGTTATAGAGGCTCTTGAGGACCCTCCTGAACTAGATTGTTTAAAATTTCGATTGGACGGCGGAGAACCTTGTCGAGAAGCGGTGGAGGAACGATGTTGAGGTTGAGGCTGTTGGGGTTGATGGTGGGAGGGGGAGGTGGGTCGAGGAGCGACCAAGTTGGTCGGCGATGGTGGAGTTGGTTGAAGCGTGTTGGCTTGAATTGTGCTAGAGATCGTTGCGGTCGACTGGCTGGGGTCATCACTTGATGTAGAGCTTGGATTGGAGGGAGGTAGGCCTGCATAAACTGGAGGAGGTGGGGAGGAACCCATCCTTTTCGCTCGATTATGACGAGGCGAATAGTTCCCTTCGAGACGAAGGAGATGGTGATTGAATTGGTTTACCAAAAGCGGGTCATTGAAGAAGAAGATCGTCGTGTGGACAGCGTAGGGTGTAGAGGTTTTGAGCGGAAGGGTCGAGCGTTTCAACAAGACCGAACTGGGGCAAAGGCGCGCGAATGACGCACGAACGAAGGCGCTTGAGAAGGAAAATTCCGTACGTCCAGTGATTCGTGTTACGACAAAGTTGAGAGTCGAACTTTTGACTACCTGGAGAGGCCGACAGAGAGAGAGAGAGAGAGAGAGGGAAACCGATTCGGTCGGCGCGGCGGACGTTTGGCGCAGAGTTCGGCATGTGAGAACTCACACTTAATATCACTTGGCACAATTTCGGCCTCTTCGGCCTCTTTCATTCGCATCAATGACGAGACATCACTTTTTATTTTCCTTTGTATTCACACGGAAAAAGAGAGCACTGCTGCGAAACCAGAAAGCCGAGACCAAACACACTTTCGAGCGTCTACCAGATCAAGAAGCCACCGTCGACGAACGCCTCCGAACCGGTCTGGTAACTCGAGTGAGGGGACAGGAACAACAACGCCTGCGCGGCCTGCTCGAACGGTTGTGAGAAGCGACCCATCGGTACCTGCTTAGCCTGGCCTTCCCTCAACTCGGCGGGCATGTGCGCCGTTTGATCCGTGTTGATGAACCCGGGCGAGAGCATGTTGACGCGGATGTTGTGTTCGGCCCATTCGGCGGCGATGCAGCGACCCAAGTTGGACACGGCCCCCTTGGACGAGTTGTAGAAGCATTGCGTCAAACTGCGAGCGCAAGACAAAGACGAGTCAGAATGAAAGATCCTCGAGACCCTCAGTCAAGTTTCTCACTACTTACGGCGAGTTGACAATCTGCGACGACATGGACGAAACGATGACGATCGAACCGGGGAACTTTCGCGGGATCCACAAAGCACCGGCAGCTTGGATCGTGTTGAAGACGCCCAAGACGTTGACGTCAAAGACTTTCTTAAAGTCGTCGGGGGTCAAGTCGAGGATCGACTTGACGATCGAGATACCCGAGTTGGCGATCACACCGACGATGGGACCCATCTCGGACTCGACTTGGCTAAAGACCTCCTTGACGCGAGCGGCGTCACCGACGTTGCATTGGTACGCCTTGATCTTGGCCGACCACTTTTTGGAGAGCTCGGCAGCGACGTCCTCGGCATCCTTGGCCGAGTTGTAGATGATGGCTGCAGGTACGAAAGACGGCGATGGTCAGTGGCCGGAACCCTCAACTTTGTATGTACAGACTATCGAAGGCCGTCGGTGGGAAGCGAGAGAAGAAACCCCCTCCCCCCCCGGGGGGAAAGCCACCCGTCGACCAACGGCACGCTCCTGAAGCCGCACTAAGAGCGAGGCCCGAGCGACCCGGCTCAATCACGAAGATGGGCAAGTCCTTTCCGCCCGATCTCGCCCCGAGGTGTAAAGAGCTACACGACCTCCTCCAAGTTCGATTTATGGCCTCAACCCGAGTGACCCCATCTGGAGGATCGCCTAGGTATGGGGTTCCGTAGGAATCAAGTTCCATATATCACAGCAAAGCCAGAAAGAGTGCCCGAGTTCGCATCGGAGCGCTATCGATGACGATGACGATGACCGCTCGGGGTACGTTCCGCCCCGCCAACCGAAGCGGGACCAAAGCTGCATCCCCATCCCATCGCCGCGCACCAGATCAGGTCGAAGCGAAAGAACGAGAGCATGATAAAGTATTTTGAAACGTAAACCACGTAGCTTTTGAGAGGACTTACCAACATTGGCATTGGCTTGTGCGAGCGCTTCGGTCAGGCCCTTGCCGAGACCGCGGTTACCGCCCGTAACGACGACCGTCTACAGCAGCGAACGAGGACAGCTTAATGTCAGTCTTGTGTAGGTCAGATCCCAAGATTGAATAGCGGGCAGAGATGCGATGCCCTCCCATCAGCGTGGAAGCGGGCCACGGGCAGCGCTCAGCGCCTAAATGGATCGGGGGCGGGGGGCATCCCACGTCATCGCTAACAACGACGCCGACGACACCGGCGTGAAAGAAGCCGGAGCAACGAGCGTACCTTTTGTTCGAAATCAATCGTCCATCCCTTCTGGCCTTTCTCTTGAGGGTTAGGGGGGACGGGAGCGACCATGGTTCTGGAGTGGGGTTTTTGGTGAGATGGGGGTGGTGGTGTTGGGAGGGAGTGGGTGATGATGTGGTTGGGAGGAGGGAGAGAAAGGAAGAGGAGCGTGAGACGGACGGAGCAAGGGCCAAGCGCTTTCGGGTTCTTTTTTCGCTTTTACCGAGCTTGTACTTTGGTTTTTCGATTTCAACGATGATTTGCCCGATGGGCGGACCCGACCGACCTTAGCGAATGCCCCCGAACGATGACGAGCCTGCACGCGGCACCGGGTCGAGGTTTTGGGCCCAGCGCCGTTAAAGAGGAGCTTTTTTTACGATCTTCGATCTGATTCGGACCGAATCGATCTGACTGACAGGTTTGTAAAGACTCGAAATGGAGGGGAAAGATGACCTTTTGTAAAGACGGTTACCCTTCTCTGAACATAAGTGATTTACGAACAAATAGATGGTCAAATTCTATGAGCGACTTCTTCAGATCTTTTTAAATCTCGCTCGGCGATCCACGCCCGATCGCGCTCCGATCGATCGAGGCGACGAGGGGCTTCCCCATCTCTCCGAAGCGCGTTCGGCGAGCGGCGATTTGTGCGATTCAAAGGACCGCTGCGTTGTGGGGGGTCTCTTCAAAGTTACTGGTACGGACGATAGCAAGGCCGCTGTTTCATGGCTCAAGTCGATTTGCTATGTAATGATGATTGCTCTGGCCGTTCGGCCGTTCTGGACACCTCTCGCTCGGCGACTCCCAACTCGGTTTCCGCTCCGTCTACACGGTCTACGTCAAACGCCGACGATGGATCTTTTGTAAAATCCTGTTACGACGCGGTCACTCGATAATCACGCATAAAAAAACTTTGGGAGTACTCAAACCAAAAATAAATCACACAAGTCCGACCGACAACATACCCAAACACGTACACACCTCTCATCTCCTTTCACTTCCCCTTTTCATCGCTTGTTTAACGCCTCCCATAATTGTATATACCTACCCAATTTCCTCGCACCCCCACGATGAAGCGATATACGATGATATCAGTCTTTCGTATTGAATTACGTCTGTACGAGTTGGGTGTGATGGTACTCACGACCCGATCAAAAAAGCCCATGAGCCAAGAAAAGTCGAGAAAGCCGTACCCCAATCAATACTGGAGAGCGAGCGAAGCGGGTTATAAGGTGGGAGGGAATGTCAGTGGTCCGTCTTCCGTCTCTCCTCGCGAAAAAATCACTTGGGGCGAGATGATGTAGGAAAATGAGAACGGACTTGGAATTTGGAAGGGTCTCCGATGGAAGTTTGGCGATAAATACCGAATATGGGACTTAGGAGGAAACCGACGCCTATAGTGGGTGAGCGGGAGTGGGGAGGATGTGGGGCGTGAGTGAGCGGGCTCGATACCGTTTTTGAAAGACTCTTGCGATATGCTAGGGCTTACCTCCCCAGAAATTCCAGAAACCACTGGCAAAATAGACAAAGGAAAAAAAGAGAGTGCCATGTGGTCAGCCGTCTCCGATCCCTCGTCCCATTCGGAAACAGCTCCGCGAAAAAGAATCAAATAATCTCACATCTGCCACCCCACATCCCCGACCTTAGGCATCCACCACTTTTCTTGCGTCTCCAATGCAAAGACCACTCCCGCGAACATGAAACAAGGCGCTCCTACGATCTGCATACCCCAATACATCACGATCCATAACCCCTCACTGGTGTGGGGTTGTTCCGGACCACCAGTTTGACCCGAGACGGGGAGGATTCCGGGAAGTCCGCAGAGAACAGATATGAAGAACGTTACGGAGCCGAATAACTGGACCGTGTTGGCGATGTAGGCGAGGGTGGGGGTCGTACCATACCAGCGCCAAGGAGGGGGAGGGTCGGGGGAGGCTGTGGAGGAGGCTGGGGATGGGACGAGGGTAGATGATCGGGAGAGGGACCGAGAGGGAGGGGAAGGGGAATGAGGGTTCGCGAGACGGTGACGCAGGTGTGCGGATTGGTCGGAGTTCATGGAGTGATGATGGTGGTGGTGACGTGGATGGGGAAGATGTCGTCCGAAATGATGGCGTTTTCGTCCGAGGGATTGGTGCGAGTTTTGAGCTGGTTCGCGAAGGGTCCTGAGTCGTGCAAAGCTTGCCAGTCAGCCGAGGCATCCATTCACCCTCTGCTCGCTCTCACCTCAAACTAACTTCCTCAACTCATCCACTTCCCACCCAAACTCCGCATCTCTCGCCGGATTCAAGCTCTCGACCCAACCGAGGTAAGAGCCGACGAGGAAAGTGGAGCCGCCCAAAAAAGCTGTCGCGGCTTCGGTGTTGGTGTAGGAGGGAGTGGTGCGCGAGAAGTAGCAGAAGAAGAGGATCGCGTTGATGCACCACCAGATCGAACCGAGGGTCTGGGTGCGGGGGAGGCGTTGGGTCAGTCTTTTTTTGGTCCTAATCCTCATGTCGAGGTCTGAGTCTGACTTGCAAAGATTACTACGGCCGCTCCCCGGAATAGACGAAGGACAAGTCAGCTTCCATCTCCACTTGTAACGGCAGTCTAAACTGATGTACAACTCACCGGCGACCCACCAACTAATATCCCAATAATCCCAACCCCACCACCTCAAACCGTTTACTCTATCCTGCTTCCAACCACGCTCCTTCTCTGGCTCTACGGCCTCTTCCTGGTGCGCGTCGTCCGACTGAACCTCCACCGCACAACCCTTCCTATGACCCCTCGATGTCCAGAGATATTTCACATTCTTCTGAGGGTCGAGGAACACACGTTTGGTTGGCTCGAGGTGGTCTGAGAGAGTTGAGAATCCGAGAGGGTGCGAGCTGGAGAGCGGGATCCAACTGGAAGGGAAACGTGTCAGGCTGGGCCGCGGTTTCGGTGGGGACTCCGGAGCGGTTTCGGTGGGAGCTGGAACGGATGAAGTCAACATCGTTGACGGCACGTCGTCGGGTGTTGAGCCGCTCCTACACCCAAGTCGACCGGGAGAGAGGGAGGGCAGTCAAGACCGCCGCCGGTTTTTCGCACAGTCGTCTTCTCATGTCAGACCGAGCAGTAAACGACGTCATCGACGTTCAGGCCGTTCACGACGTTCAGGCCTCGCGCGTGGCGCGTGGTGGGGTCGCCGACTCGCCGGCCTGGTGTCGCCGGTGAATGAGGCAGCGGCAGGATCCGACGGCCGAGTACTACTAGGGACACGGTCGCGCCACGTTGGGTGCCTATTTGTGACTGGAATCGAAGTAAAACTCGATTGAATGTATCCAGATAAATCGTGATAAGGTATGACCCAAATTTCGACGTCGCGTAAAACTTGGCACCTCGCGCCTCCGAGTCGACGCCCTTTTCTGCCAACGGTCGGCCAAGGAAGAAAACGGGTCCCGTGCCCCGCTAGCGGGTGTTAGCGCGTCGCGGCGCGGAGACCGAGAACGGAGAAGCCGACGTCGGGGACGCGTCGAGGCTCTCGCGCTTTGTCGCGGTCCTTCCTTCCTCTTCTACTCCATCATTCCACACGGGAATCTTGACGAAACGTCATGTCCCAAATCTATGTCCCCGAAAAGGAGGACGAACGAAACGAAGAAGCGTATCACGACGTCGTTCAAGAGGAAATTTCCTCCTCTTCTACTCCTCGCGAGATCGACCTCTCGGCGGAGGAAGAACTTGATGTGCGACGCAGGGCGAGGAGAGATACGAGGTGGTATATCTCTTTGGGGAGTGTCATTCTTGTCTTGCTCATCTTACTCGGGGTTATGCTGGGCTTGGTGAAGGGCCAGGACCAGAGGTGGGAGAGCGTCATCGAGGAACAGCAGCGGCATGGAGCTATCGAGTCGAGTGCGAGTGAGGTGCGGAGGGGGAGCTGGGCTAAGAGGACTGAAAGGTCCGAGTATTCGTTCTCGACCAAGAATGGGACAGTAGCGACGTATATCTATACGACCAAGCCAATTGTGAGCAGGCTTGCATCTCGAAGCCGGAGCGAGTCCGAGCCGACTGGCACGGAGGGAGATGCTCACTTGGCCTTGTTCTCTCGACAGGTCAACCCAGGCGGTTATACCATTGGCACATTGACGGGTTATGTCACCTACACCGGCAAGCCATTCTCGACGACCGCCTCCGCCGCGCCAGCTGCGACCTCGAGCTCTGCACCGACTTCAATATCGACTTTGACCTCGACAAAGACAAGCGACTCGACGCACGATCAGTCTACCTCCTCCACTGAAGCTGAAGCTCATTCTCACCCTTCCAACACGGACACGGCTTCCCCAACGCACAAGAAACACCACTCCGCTCCTACACCAACTGACCCTCCTCCGATCACCGACTCGCTCCTCCAACTCCTCGTCAGCGGTCCCAAACGCCTCAAGCGATCCCTCGACAAAGACGACGCCCAAGAACAACTTTTAGAAAAAGGAACGTCGAGCGTCCCTCCGAATACGGTGACGACCGTGCCTAACCAGGATGGGCGGGAGTACTCGTATTCGGTCAGGAAGGAAGGGGGGACGGCGACGTTTGTGAAGACGACGAGACCGATCGTGAGTTGGGATTTTCTTAGGATTCCGATGGGCCAACCTTGTCATGTGAAGTTACGGGTCGGGAGCACACCACTGCCCAAGCCCGTTCGAGAGAACTGACTATCCTTCTTTGCCCCCACCCCCACCTCCACTTTCGTACTCTGATCAGGTCAATCCAGCAGGCTACACGATCGGCACCCTTGACGGCGTGTTCGTGGAGCTCAAAACACCTCGTTCTCGTTCCACCGATACGGCTAAAGGAGGCGATGTGAAGAACCCGAACGTACATCAGCCGGTAGTCAGGTCGAGGGAGGAATTGAGGAAGAGGGCGAGGGTCGACTTTGGAGTGGGGATGCAGCTCTGAATTCTTGGAGTGGAGCAGGGGCGGGTTCTTATTGCTACTTATTGATTTTCTTGTCGAAATTCATATTTATCGAAAGAACCTCCAGAGTTGACTCTTGCTACCGAAGGGAAGTGTTCGTTTCGAATTCTTGCAAAATGAATTCACCGCTGGTCTTGTCAATGACGATCGTGAGCCCGAGCTGAGCTCAATGTGTGATCGACGCCGACCCGCTCGGTTGCTCGCTCGCTTCGCACTATCGCTTCTCTTCCATCCGCTACACTCCGTTTACCTCTTTGAAAGACGTATCCACGACCCCATCAACCCCATCGCCTTTTGGAAACATTCTTGGACGATTGACCCACCCTCCGGACCACCTTCTCGTACTACCCCGTGACTTTCTCCCTCCTCGCTCCGATCGGCCATCTTCGTCACTGCTCATTACCTGCACCTCATCGCTCGCAAGAATTCAGGTGAGTTTGTCAGGATCCCTCATTTCGAACGGGATGATGGAAAACAGAACGTCCTTCTGAGACGGTCAAAGCGTCTCCCGGGTGTTGACCTCGGTCGCGATCGGCATAATGCCATGGCGCCGGGCCATCGTGTGAGGTTGGCTAAAGTTCATGCGGATCAGGGAGGTCAGCACCTCCTTTTGGGGAGCGTGAGGAGCACCCTTTGAAGTTTTTTTTTATTAAGAGGATCTTGCGATTCGAAAGTTGGGTTGTTCACACCGGGTCCTGATGTAGGCGTCATTCGAGTCGGTAACGCTATTCAGATCCGATCGTCGAAAGCTTCGGGCCTCAATCAAGCTGGGGACTTTTTTTTGGCGATTGACGTTGGAGGTGATTTGCCGAAAAGGACGACGTTCACTTCACCGCTTGCACTTGGACTAGAACCACGCGCAGCGATTCTCTTTACTGACAAAAGTTACCAGTTTCATACTTGGAAGCAGCATGCTTCGAACCAGTACCCGCACCAAGACGACCTTGGCCGTCGCGCTCGATACACCAACAAAGAAATCTTCGCCGCTCAAATCCGATGCGTCCGCTTCTCTTCCTACACCTTTGTCGACACCGAGACGAGCGACTAGGTCTAGTATTTCCATCTCCTCTAAAATCAAAGATCCCAAGATCGAACTCCCCGAGGTAGACGCCTATATGGCTCCGAGCAAAAAGACGCCCATCAAGAAAACCCTCGACTCTTTCAAAGCCAAAGGTGACTCAACACCCACCGTTGGTCTTTCACCCGCTTCAGTGAAGAAACTTGCGAACCTTGATAAGATGTTGGGCGTTTCACCTTATCCGGAGATGATTCGACCGACGCCGGAGGAATGTCAAGAGGTGTACGCGAGGTTGTGTAAAGGGCATGGAGTACCAGTGAGGCCTAAAGTGTTGGAAGATCGACCGAACGCTATCGCGGGTTGTGGTCAGACACCTGATGTGTTGGATGCTTTGATTCGGACGACTTTGAGTCAAAATACGACCAGTTTGAATTCGACTAATGCGAAGAACGCGATGGATCGCGTTTATGGAAGGGCAGAGTATAGGAACGTTTTGGAAGGTGGGGAGGAGATGTTGCAGGAGACGATTCGGTGTGGTGGTTTGGCCAAGGTCAAGGCGAAGAGTATTGTCAAGATTTTGAGGAGGTTGGATGAGAGGCAACAAGGGAAGGGACAGTTGACGTTGGATTATTTGCACAAGATGGTGCGTTCGGCTCAACGTGACGGGTCTTGTAACTGGTGCTGATTGTTCGTTCGGATATGATTTTTCGGCAGTCCGATAAGGAGGCGATGAAGGAATTGTGCTCGTTCGACTTGATCGGCGTCAAGACCG
Source organism: Microbotryum silenes-acaulis (assembly GCA_003665825.1). Taxonomy (NCBI): domain Eukaryota; kingdom Fungi; phylum Basidiomycota; class Microbotryomycetes; order Microbotryales; family Microbotryaceae; genus Microbotryum; species Microbotryum silenes-acaulis. The sequence continues at coordinate 1,641,138 of QPFY01000006.1, forward strand.
CTTCATGCGTGTTGTTATTCTGTCTCGGGAGGGAATCATTCGCTGTTGATACGTGAGTCTCGCCCTCGATACTAACGGACCTCTCAAAGTCGATCCCCAACTTAACTGACCCCCCCTCCCCCGTTTTATCTTCTCTTGCCCTCTCTCAGCCACGTACACCGCATCACCAAATCGCTCAACTGGGTACCCCCCTCCGCCTCACGCGACGAAACCTTCTTCCACCTCGACGTACGTATACCCGATCATCTAAAGTATGGCTTACATTCTTTGTTGGTCAGGCATGGGAGAGGATGCGAGAAGTGTTCGGCCAAGGGGGTTACTTCAATGGATTTCATAGAGTGGTGTCCGCTGAAGGGGTTGATTGGGAGCAGGGGGAAGAAGGGGAAGATGGAGGAGGGAGAGGGGGATGAGGGTGTGGTTTTGAAAGTGGAGAGTGAGAATGAGGTGGTGGAGACCAAGGTCGAGGAGGGGATGGATGGGGAAGCGGTGGAGAGCACGAGTGTGAGACCAAAGAGGAAGGCGAGGAGTGGGAAAAAGGTCAAGGATGAGGACAGTGGTAGTGAGGGTGAGGGAGTAGAAGAGGTGGTGAAGAAGAGAAAGGTCAAGGTGGGAAGGAAGGTCGAGGATGACGAGAGGGAGATGAGTGGGATTCCGGGAGGGACAGAGATGGCGAAGAGTCTGAGGGATGACGAGTTGAAGGTCCTTGGAGGGGAGGACTTGCATTAGAGATTGGTAGATTTGGGACCAGTCAAAAGAATGAACGAACGTGTTGCTTGTGCATTGATATTTCGTTGGCGTAAATTGTATGAAGCGAGCCTTAGCTAATTCCGAGGACTTTTGCGCCGCTCGACTCTACTCGACTCGAGTTCGGCTGCGGTCTAGGCACGTTTCTGCTTGAAGGAACGATCGCTCGACACGGGTCAGTGATAGTTTCGTACGGGAGGCTGCTCGGGGGCCAACTGCGCCCCGGGGCCGGCACTATTCTGCACTGGGATTCGAATGTCCCGCGCTCGAGCCTGCGCCTCACGCAATTCACTGCAGTGCCTCCGTGCACTGCACGTCCCTGCCATTTCCCACAAATAGCTCACTCTGTCGCCGATTCTTCAAACCACATACTGTACCGCTGATCATTCCTTGTGGATCGTGGTCCTCGCCCTTAGCTGCTTCTTCTCCACCTCGATTGGACGCGCACTCGGCGACTCGGATGGGGGGAGTCCGCAACAAAGATCGCGGGAGACCGATTTGATCCGAGCGTGCACGAAGGTGCATAGCTGTGCAATGCCTCACAGAGGTGTTGAAAATGAATCCGAGAGGAGTATGAAATCTTGTGTTCACCAGGCGTTGACAGCGGTCCGAGGGCCGAGTATTCACGGCGACCTCGATTCGCGATCTGGACCGCCGGTTTCGCATCGAGTGGGGGTGGGGGGTGGGGGGCTGCAAAGAGTCAGGAGTGAAGCCGTCGACGGGCTTGCTTGAAGTACTAAGGGAGAAGTGGGTACGCCGGCCCGTCGAATGGGTTCAAAACGTTGGAAGATTTAGGAGGTTATAGGTTGGTCTTTGATCGATGATCGCTTGGGTCGATGACTCGATTACGACGCCATGTCCGGTATGACTTTGGGCAGACTGAGAATGATAATCATTGAAATCCAGCCTGGGAGACCTCCCCGATTTTGGCGCGGCCTGGAATTGGGCCTCAAACTGGCGGGCGACGTTCCCGATAGTATTAGCTGTGGGCGCGCGCTCGACCACCCGCGCCGCCCGTCGGTCCGGTTTTTGCTCTCTGCCAGAGTCTGCCAGTTAGTAGATAGACTAGCTGGAATTCAAATTATGATTATCATTCTGCCGCCGCCTCCACCCCGCCCCACACACTCGCGCCTCCTCGCCTCAACCGCCTCAACCTCTCGCCGTCAACATCGACTCGCGCCTCGTCCCAAGCACGCGGTGTGCAAGATAAAGGGGGTGCGAACATGTTCTTGCGCAAGAACAAAGCCCAAAAGCATAAACACCTTCCTTCCGAAACGTCTCTCGCGAGTTCGGTCGAAGCAGGCGGCGCCCACGCTGCGGGGCAACATCCTCCTCATCAACCCGGAGCAGCAACAGCAGCAGCAGCAGCAGCAGCAGAGGGTACACCTACCCAACCCCATCTGCAGCAGCCTTCACAAGGGTCGACAACCGTTGGAAAGACCAAGTTTCAGCAGTATGTCCCGCAGACGAATTATGGTGTACAGGCTGCAGGAGGAGGAGGAGGAGCGGCGGCAATGATGCTCAATGGCCACGGGCGAGCTTATTCGAACGGCAGTGGTGGCAGTGGTTCCGTAGGACCGAACGGCATAGGAGGAAACGGTACAGGCACAGGATCAGGTTCGGGTTCGGGTTCGGGTTCGGGATCGATCTCGGGCTATAATAATACGATGCAGGCCATCTTGGCGTATTCGGGCACACCTTCCCCCGCTCCCGCTCCCGTCGCCGTGGGGCAAGGTCCAGTGTCGCCGCCGACATCGCAGCACCCACAGGGGCAGTATTTGGTTGGCGATGAGGAATACAAGTCAGTGCTCACAGTCTGGAGTCTGGCGGCTGGGCGGATCGGGTCGATCGCTGATCATAGGTGTGATTGCCACAGCCGGCTGTTGAAGAACTATCGCCTCGCGCACGAAAGGATCGAGGACCAGAGACAACAGCTATTGATGCAAGAACGATTGGTCAGTCTCGTCTCGAACTACAAAAGCACCTTGTGCTGAGATAGGCGACTTGGGACACGCAGAACGCGTCGTTGCGCAAACACGTCTCGTTGCTCGAAGGTGGGGAAGTCGCTGACGCCGCGGCTTCCGTCGTCGGGACTTCGACCGTCGATGATTTCACCATCAAAAATAGCTCGTCAGGTGCGTTTGCGCTTACTACAATCGGTCACATTCGTTGGAACTTGTTCTGACTGATCCTGTTCATAGGCCTCGAGCGCCGCATCAACCGCTTCGCCGCCGACACGCTCAACTCGCGCGACTACTCTCGCAACCAACTCGCCTCGGCGATCTACGCCGACCTCCCCACCATCACCCAATCCCCGTTCCTCAACTCGATACAGGGATTCGAAGATCCCGAATCGGGGATCATCCTACAGAGTTTGATTCGACATGCACTGTCGACTCTGTTGGCGGATGGAATTGTGAATTCATTGTTGGTCACCGATTCAGAGGAGGCGAATGAGGAATTGACCAGGTTGCATGCGACCTTGTTTGACCGTAAGCTCATGCAGGGGAAGTGAACGAGGTACGCTTGAAAGTGGAATGATGCTGATTTTGGACGCGAATATCATTCATTGCCCCCCCACCTCATGTTAGGTGAACCCCTCGTCGCTTCCGTTTGGCGACGACAAACCTTTTCCGCCTCCCTCACCCACCTCTCCGAACGAACATGTTTCTCCCTCCTCTCACGCCACATTCCAGCCATATCTTACCTCTTGAATCCATCCCCAACCCATCTATCCTCCTCTTTATTGACGATGTTGGAAGCCTTCCATCTCTATGCGAGGACGTTGCATTCCTCGGCGACGGCGATGGGAGGTGGAGGTGGAGTGGAGGGGTCGGGGTTTTATAGGGCTTATGTACCACAGATTGGGACGTTATTGGATCCGGGGAGGTTGGAGTTGATTAAAAGGTGCTATAGAACCGAGAGAGGTACGTTCGGGCGAGGCGACCGAAGCGGGTGGAGCTTGCGAAGAATGAGAACGAGAACCGAGACGAGCAGAGCTGACTTGGGTTTTCGATCGTTACCCTTGTTGCAGGTGAACCCGAACGCGTAGGAGCTTGCTTATTCCCAGGGCTCGTTAAAGAATCGGCTATTGAGAATTCCCCCTTCACTTCTCCCGAACCTGGTATAACTGCATCACCGAACTTGAACGACCGTTTGGGAAACGGAATTCCTCTCACTTCTGGAATGGGCCTTGGGTTGGGAACGGCCGTTCCGAGTCCTATGACTCCGACGACGAATGGGGGTAGTTCGGTTCGCATGAGCGTAGCGGGGAGTAGAGGGTTGGGAACTAGATCGAGGCGGGAGACAAGGATCGTGGTCGTGAGGAGGGCGCAGGTGATTTGCGAGTGAGTTTCGGCGAGTTCATTGGGGTGGGGGGCATTGGGCTATAGACTAGACCCCCGATTTCGAAAAACTGATGAACTTGTTCTTTCCCTCCCGTTAGGTGCGCACTCGCTGCCGCCCATACCGTCTCCATGTCAACTCAAACTTGAAAAGAGTGCTCTTCTCTCTCCCTCTCTCGAATCTCTCGAATGCGTCGGCGGATAGGGTTCGCGGAGGGATTGGTATAATTCTTTATGAGGTTACTGTATCTATTTATCCCACCTGATCTTCGTCGTTTGAAGATGAACTATGCTTTTTCATATGGCGGACCGTGTGTTGTGGAAGGTGAATGCGGGGTTTGTTGTAATCAATCGATTTGGCGAGATATCTTTGACCCGCGTTCTAGAGTCGGTGTTATTGATGACAAAGACAGTTAAGGGTAAGAACTATTTAGTTGCACAGTGTACGGATACTAAGGTGATTCAATAGATGAGAAACTAAGGACATCCAAGATGATTAGATTAAAATGAAGGTGGGGGTGGGGGTGGGGGTGTGACAACTCCAAGGGGATCCTGATCCAAGTCCAAGGAAAAAGGTGCAAGAGGGATGCGGGGGTAAAGAATGTACGAATAGTTGTTGCAATATGTGCAGGTGGACGATGCGGCGTAAGTGGGAATAGAGCAAAGTGATTTCGATGCCAGCGATGGTTTTTGCAACGAGTCACACAGAGGGCCCCTAAGGATGCGCGGCCCTGCGTTCCCTCCTCATCCTCTTCCCCCTCGCAGACGAAGTTGTCGTCGTACTCGAAGCCCTTTCGGCTCGAATGGAAGGTGCACTTGTCGTCGTCGGGCTGGCGTTCGCTGCTGCTGAACTTGGAGCAGTCAGGAGCGCGGTCGCGGCTTCGACGTTTGAGGTACTTGAGGAGAGAAAAATCGTGGAAGCGCTGAGCGCGTTAAAAGCTTGGCTCGAGAATGGGGTTGGGGAAGAGGAAGAGGCGGATACGGGTGGTGGGGAGTAGGTGACCCCACTACCGATGGACCCGATGGCGTCTTCAGAGTTTGCTCGTCGTGATGAACGGAGGGAGAGCGTGACGGTGACGGAGACGACGACGGCGACCAAAGCGACGATCAGGAACCAGGCGATGTATTTGCCTAGAGGGCGGTCACGAAAAGTTTTGTACGGTGTTGATGTATCAGGAATATGAGGATAACGAGCTCGGCGCGAACGGTGTGGTCGAGAGGTCTTCTCGTCGGTCGGATATCGAGGTGCTCGGTCGGCAAAGGTTTGAAGGGTCGGGGATGACGAACGGAACGGATTGATAGCAAAACGGAAGGCTGACGATCTGTCCTCGTGCGGCTCTTGATCGTCGATTGAGCCTTGTGATTCGGGGCGAAAGTCGACGTGCGAGTGATCGCGACGCGGAGAATCGTCGAGCGAAGCGGGGGAGTCACGCTGGTAGTGTTGTGACCAACGGACAATGGATCGTTGAAAAGGATCATTATTGTTTGATTGCGTTGACGGTCGACGGAAGGATGATGGCTGATTCAGGATTGGCGAGTCCGATTCGGCCGAGACCGAAGATGGCCGACGGGACGAATTGATCGAGGCAAAGGGATCTTGCTCCCATGCTTCGGCAATGGGCACTCGAACGTGATCGCGTTGGGAGGTCGAGCGAAGCAGAGCGGCAGAAGGTTCTTGCAGACGCGTGGGGAGGTGGTGGGAGCGAGGGCTCGAAGTCGGGCTTGTTTCGGGGGTTGCGGCGGCAACGGCTGCTCGCCGGGATGAGGAGGCAATTAGGGGTCCGCGCGTCGCAGGCGTCGACGAGGGGACTTGTTGCATCGAAGCAATCTGATGAGGTGGAGGGTACACAGTGAAAGATAGTGTCAGTTTTGATGATGTTTTTGTAGCATGGTGTGGTGGTGAATCATGTCAAGACTCGAAAGCCCGAAAGGGTGTGATGCGCGACCTTGCAAAGATGGACGCGCCGCTGCCGACGCCGCCAAGCCGAGACATCGGCGACACCACCGACGGAGCGCGGGGCGGATCCCTCTCGCCGAAGGCGTTCGGAGGCGGACAAACATGTGCAATTTTGAACCAAAAAGCCATGGCATTATCTCCAGAAGTTCCGCGTTCGCTGAAACACAACGAGTCGCCGGCCGAAACGGACCGAAAATGAAATCAGGAACTCCGGGAGGGACTAGTGGGACGGCCGACCGTTGGGGTAGCGTCGAGCGGCGTGGGAGCCGTTGGCGCGCAAGCGTGCGCGCGGGGACCGGACCCCGCAGCGGCCAGCAAGGCGCCACACTAGTCCGACTCGCGCGTAGCGTCGGAGAGCGGCTCAAGAGGGAGGTCGGACGACGGACGAGGACGGGCAAACACTCGATGCAGTGCTCGTGAAGGGATGAAGAAGCTCTGAAATGAAGGTCGGTACATTAGTAACTTACTGTTGTAGTTGAAGGCGCGGCTGGGTTGGAAAAGGATGGTCAGAGAGCAAGGCCGACGCGAACAAAGGAAGGACAGGCAGATTCTTTCGCGCCGCGAAAGTCGGAGGAGGCTCGAGCGTCGGCAGACTATCTCGGTGGAGTTGACGAGCTGTGTGGGATGAGAAAGAGGGGGAGGAAGCTATTGTAAGTTTAAGGTACTAGGTCAGGCAGGTCTCATACGCTATTGAGGGGTTAGTGGGACTTACAGCGGCAGTCCTGCGGGAAGAAGCAACTGATCGAGGACGCCGGTGAACGTGAAGTCAAGTCGAGAGAGAAGCGGAAACGGTTGTTCGGAAAACTGCGCCGAGCGACTTATAGACGTTTGTAAGCTGGTGAGTGTTGCGTGAAAATGTTGGAAAGATGCAGCTCGTGGTGATCAACACTCGAGAGCGCAATGAGGCGTAATGTGAAGGCTGGAAGCGAAGCAGGAGAGCGAGGCGGGTGTGCACGTCGAAGGTTGGACAGGAACAAGAAACATCGCAGCAGCCGACGTCGACATCGAGCGCGGCAGGGCACACTTGCGAGCACGCAGTGAAACACTTCCAGTCACTCCTTCCGAGTCGATGGATCGCAAAATGAAATAGATACCCGACCTTCGATATCTCTTCGATAAATTGGAGCTTGACACTGCAGATACCTTTTCACTTTATTTTGCTGTTGAACACCTCGATGGGATCCCGTTGGTCCACCTCATCGGGAGAACGGCGAGCCAGAAAGTCGACGTTCTAAGCTTCGTTAGCGCGCGCGAGTTTCAGAGGCCGACTGGCCGACGCGAGCCGACCCAAAATGAAAAACACGTGACCGTGACTCTCCGGACGATGCCGTCATGGATGCCGCGCGTGATGCCGCGCTGCTGTGAGCGGCTGTGGCTGGCTGTGGGCGACAGGCCGGCGCCAACTCGGTCGAGGCGCGCCGCGTTACACTTTGCACTCCAACCACACTTGGTGTACGCACAACTTACTCAATCGTTCACCAAAACCTAACCGCATCCTAGTCGACACATGTCTCCGGATCCTCCAGCAGCAGGCAGTGGCGAGTCCGTCGCTGATCAACCCGTCGCGTCGACCTCCACATCGTCGTCATCGTCATCCGCCCCGGTCACACCACCCCCCGCACCTCAACCAACCGACGACTCGAACCCTATCCCCCTCTCTGAACGTCAGCTCTCCGACCTGACCGACCTCGAGATCGCCTCCCTGACGCAACAGATCAAAGCCGAGTCGGCGAACGTGCGACCTCTGATCGGCGCGCTCGAGCCTCTCGAACGGTTCAAGTACGAGTACGACTCGGAGAGGGTCAGCGGCAAGATCGAGTGGTTGACTAAGAGTGGATGGACGGGGTTGAGGAGATCGAGAGGCGATGGAGACTGTTTCTATCGATGTACGTGTTAGAGGGGGGTGGAGGGCGTGTCTCGGGCCGAGGTAGGGGCAAGCTGACACGTTTGACATCTCCTGGCGTCTCGTACAGCATTCGCTTTCAGCTTTCTCGAACGCCTCGTACCTCTACCTCCATCCTCTGCTCAACTGTCGCTCGCCAAGATCGAGTCACTACTGCCGCTGCTGGATCAAGCGTGGGTCCGGCCGAGCGCTTCAGCGCGCACGACCAGGCGATCCGAGCTGACTCTGATGCAGAACCTCGTCGTTGCCCACAGTGGATTCGCAAAGGACATTTACGAAGATTTTTACGAACCTATGAGAGGCTTGCTGGTCGCGTTGGGATCCAACGATCGGTCAAAGAGGTGGGTGCGGCGTCGGATACCTCAGGCAAGCCGAAAGACTGGCTTGGACCTGAATTCGAGGACCGCGACCCACAGGCCTGCGTCAGCAACACTCGAAGCGTCCTTCAACGACCCCGAAGTATCCAACTCGATCGTCGTCTTCCTCCGCCTCTTGACATCGGCCTACCTCCGCGCCAACGCCGACGACTTCGTCCCTTTCCTCTTCGCTCTCGACGATGACCCGCGCTTCTTTGAAGGGGGCGTACCCACAATGGAGCAATTCTGTGGGTTTCATGTCGAAGCCGTCAACAAGGAGGCGGATCATGTACAAATTACGGCGTTGAGTAGGGCGTTGAGGATAGGGCTCAGGATCGCTTACCTGGATCAGAGTACGGGCAAAGAGGGGGAGGTCGGGGAGGTGGATTTCGTCGAGTTCGAGGTGGATGGAGAGGAGAAGACAGGGGTTGAGAGATTGGATGGCGCGTTGCTGTATACGGTCAATCATTACGATGTGATGTACAGGTAGAGGCATGCGATCCGAAACACTTGTAATGGTTTAAGGGGCATGTTAAGACTATGATGTGATACAGGTAGAATTGTACGAGGGATGCAATCCGAGACGCTTATGATGGTTTAAGCATCTGATGAGTTTGTCCTTTGTGCGTAGAAGCAGCATAACAGTGCCTTCATTCTTCAAAAGAACTACTCACACGAGCGGGACAGCACGCTGAGGGGTGACCCTTCACTGACGACCCTTCCGCGCGTGACAGGGCATTGTCAGCTCTGGAACTACGGCTTCATGCACCGGGACGTGTCGTATGGCATCGTAATGGTCGACCGAAACGGCGAGGGGATCCTAATCGATTACAATCTGCCGGTGAAGAAGGCTCGAACGGTTGAAGAAGAGTGTCGCCTCAGCCGCTCGGTACCATTCTCGCGTCCGTGCTAGCCTCGACACGTTCTTGGTCTCACCTAACTCCTCCTCACCTTTCCCCTGTACCATGATCAATCACAGGGCACGCTACCCTACATCTCTCGACTCTTGCTCAGCCCAGCAACCGAGGGTGTGATGCACGAGCGCTGGCACGACATCAAATCTTTTTTTGTTGTCGCGTCCCGCACTGCATTTCACACTCTCGGTTTTGGGGGATGAGCAGGAGTCGAGAGAACTATGGTAGCGTACACTGTCACTGATCATGATACGGGAGAATGGCGGGAAGGATTCAGGGTCAGCCCAACAACATGTTCAGCTATTGCGGACGCGGGAACGCACCGAACGGCTGAAGCGACACTCCTTTTCAGCCGCTCGAGCCTTCTTCGCCGCCAGATTGTAGTCGATTAGGATCCCCTCGCCGTGTCAATCCCCACTACGTTGCCATACGACCCGTCACGGTGGATGTACCCATAGTCCCATAGCTGACGGCGCCCTGTCACGCGCGGCAAAGGGTCGTCAGTGTAGGCACACCCTTCCGCGCACTGTCCCTCTCTGCTCTGAGCACTCACCCTGAGTCAATCGCACCCTCGAGAGTGCGCGGCGCGAGCTGGTTGGCGTTCTTCAGCGTGGCGAGTGAGTGGTAGCACTCTTCGTGAATGACGACCTCCTTGGCCCGCGGGGTGAGACCTTTCAGGGATTCGTCGCCGGGTAGGAACATGGGGAGGGTCCTGTACTCGGTGCGAAAGACGCCGACCAGCGGAGCGAGCCCTCGGGGTCGCTTTTATCTTGGATCAGGTTGCGGATCTCGGCCAAGTCCGAGTTGCGCGACTCCTCGACCCAGATGATTGTCATCGCGCGGGTCCTGACGTTGGCGCCCTCACCAACGGTGATCTCGTATGTCGACGTCGCGCGGCCACACTCTCTGCGTCGACGAAAGAGAAGCTTCTCAATCTTGACGTTGGACATTGTCGATGCCCCCCAGCTGAGCTCTGAGGCCGCCGGCGAGAAGAAATCGGGGCAGAGCGTGAACGGGCCGTAGCGGTCGTCGAGCGAGGTTGTGGTGGCGAGAACGCCGTTAAGCCGATCACTGTGTTTGAGGAGACGGTACAAAAAGGTCGACAGCTCTCCGTTGCTTTCGGTGACCGTCTTGAGGTTGGTGAAGAACACGCCCAGCGGGAGCGCGTCGCTCACGGCCGCAAGGTCGTACGTGTCAGGCGTCGAAGGCAGCTGGGGACCCGCAGATGCAGACGCTGCATCAAGACTACTTGCAAGCTCGATGTCGCGGGCGAGTTTGTTGCCACTGAGGTCGAGGTCGAGATTGGAAAAGAGGCCGAGGCAAGAAGAGCCTTATTAGCGTGCGAGTCGGCGCCGTGCTGGACGAACTTCGCGTCAGACGCGCGCTCCGGCGAAATGATTTTGGCCGGAATCGAAATCCGCTTCGGGCTTCGGCCATTCATCGTCCCTGAACATACTCAATTACACTATTATTGTGGCCTCGACGACTTTCGCGCGCGCGCGTCACCGGAGTCCTTTGAGCTCGATCAGCGCATCGTCTCGATCACCCCGATCGCCCACTAGCTACTCGACCAATGAGGGTGGCGAGTACTTCACTCGGATCATACTCAGCTCTCGCCCCATTCGCTCACCTCATGTTCGTCTTTGCTGCTCATCACCGCAGTTTAGATCGCTCGTTCGGCATTGGCCTACTCGCTGGCGAATCGCTCTGTGACTTGTACAGCCATACTCGCGACGCCAATGTAGCTTCCTCATCAGCTCCATCGAGGAGAGGCTCAACCTTTCTGAGGTCTCGAATTGATGCACACATCACTCGATCCTCGTCGCTCCACCCCGAACACCACTGTCGACCTGTGCCGATCTCCTCCGCCACCCCCACATCGTTTACCCGCGTTGTCAATGTCAACCAATCACACGAATGCAGTCCCTCACATCTCTTTTCTTGATCGAATCAACGTGTCTCGTCGAGGAGGCTCATCCACGCGGCAAGCTCGGGGTTTGTCGGAACATCTGTTGCTCGACTCGGCGAACATTTGACCGATGCCCATCCGCACCCATCATCGACCTTCGATCCGATCGACCGATCGACCGACCGAACTGACAGACCTCTCCAGCCCGGTCTTGTCCCCGTCCGTGCTCATCCCATCATCATCACGTGCGAACGAATAATCCGCTCGCACCTCGCGATGGCCGCCTCGACCGCCTCGACCGCCTCGACCGTCAACCTTCCACCGCACTCGTGCTCGATCGCCATGGACTTACTGTCAACAACTGACCTACTCACCATGAGCGCCAACCCCACGATCGCCCCATTCTCGACTCATCTGGCAAGTTCACCTATCGCCACGCTTGACCTCACCTCGTCTTGATCTGTGTCGCCGTACCCAGCTCGACACTCCCCCGTGATCTTCGCATCCACACCGGCGCATTGGCTCGATCAACCAGGTCCAACCTCGGCGCTTTTTTCGGCTGGCTCGGCACTCGAGCCACTTCATCGAGCAGCTTCGTCTCGAATCGAACCGTTCGGGTTCGGTCATACTCGATGAACGGTTAAGCACCAGAGTGGTCAACTGACTTGTGTCCGCTTCGATATGCCCACCTTGGCCGAATCACCACTCCAATTCGTTCGGTCAACTCGAGCTTCGACTCGACGATACTTCGAACATTGACGGCCCTACCTCTTTGGCACCGTGTTTGAACTACCATACTTCAGTCGATGCATTAGAATTCGAATCGACCCCGACCGTGATGAATCGCATTCGACTCCGACCGCGTTGCGCCAACCGCTGACATGATCGATATGAAAGTTGTGATGATGCTGTCCGTGGACGGTGTTGGAACATGATGAAGGAACGCATGGGTACATGGAAACGACAGTTTTTGATGTAATGCACGTGAACCCCAACATGCATCGTCACATCATCGTGTGAACCCCAACGCACATTGTCGCTATGATCATGTGAACCCCAACTTCCATCATCGCTGACCGTCACCGTCTCCGTGTGAGCGCTCAAACATGCTCGAACATGTAATCGTGTGGGCGGTTCATTGCTCCGCCATCCCGAACACTGCTCCAATGATGGATATATGATGTGTCGTGATGAATCGCATTCGATCATTTTCCATTTTGGAGATCGCGAGCGCTCTCAGTGGCCGAAGGCAGCGGGGGCCGCCGCCCTCTCAAACACCAGAGCGCGCTCGCCCAAGCATCTTTGCAAGGATCGCGCTCGACAGCGCGCGCAGAGCTGGCGGGCAGCTCGCGTGAGGCTTTGGTATTTGGTATTTGAAAAGTGCCCATATAAATAGGTCGAAATACACTACTGAAGCTTTGGCGCTCCTGTCTGGTCTATGGAGGCTTGCTTTCGTTATAGCCCCGCCGTAATCCCACCGAAGCTCGCCCCACTCCTGTCGTCGATCGTATCGGGTTCGGCAGGATGATGTCGATTGGTCTGCGCATGCGGGATCTAGGAGCTTGATCACAACGCGCAGTACGAAGTCTAGTTTTACATTCACATTCGTCCATAAAAATTGCAAAACAGGAACGCAGATGTCGAGCACGGTTCTACTCGCAAAGTGCCTTGAAAGCCGCCTGGACATGTTCATACGACATCTGACCGGAGTTCCAAAGCGACGCAAGTTCTTGCTCTGCCTCGATGCGTCTCAGCTTTCGAAAAGGATCCAGCGAGCAATTTTGCCGCAGGACACTCAGAACCTTCTCCACGTCAGACCAACGAGATGCGCATGCGCCCAGAAGCTCATCAAAACCGTCGTCCAGCAGCAGCCAGCCTTTCCTGATTGCTGCATCGTCGAGATCCCCGGCATTCCACACGTTCCAGATACGCGCGGCGTCCGACTTTTCGAAAAGGGGCGCGTCGGCAGGTCCAGATTGAAAAGCCGTGCGGGACGCCACATAGAAAAAGGACTCGATGTCGTGCCAGCGCTCGTGCACCACACTCTCGGTTTCGGGTACGAGCAGGAGTCGAGAGATGTAGGGTAGCGTGCCCTGTGGTTGATCATGGTACAGGGTGAGGGTGGGAAGGAGTTGGGTGAGTCCAAGAACGTGTTGAGGGCTAGCACGGACGCGAGAACGTACCGAGCGGCTGAGGCGACACTCTTCTTCCGCCGTTCGAGCCTTCTTCACCGCCAGATTGTAGTCGATTAAAATTCCATTGCCGTGCCGGTCGACCATGACGTTGCCATATGACACGTCACGGTGGATGAACCCAGAGTCCCATAGCTGACGGTGCCCTGTCACGCGCGGCAAAGGGTCGTCAGTGTAGGCACACCCTTCAGCGCGCTGTCCCGCTCTGCTCTGATCATGATCACTCACCCTCAATCGCACCCTCGAGAGCGTGCGCGACCTGCTTGGTGTTTTCGAGCGTGGCGAGTGAGTTGTAGCACTCTTCGTGAACGACGACCTCCCTGGCCCGCGGGGTGATACCGGCGAGGGATTCGTCGCCGGGTAGGAACCCGGGGAGGGTCCTGTATTCGGTGCGAAAGACGCCGACCAGCGGAGCGAGCCCTCGGGGTCGCTTTTCTTGGATCAGGTTGCGTATCTCGGCCAAGTCCGAGTTGCGCGACTCCTCGACCCAGATGATCGTCATTGCGCAGGTCCTGATGTTGGCGCCCTCACCAAGGGTGATCTCGTATGTCGACGTCGCGCGGCCGCACTCTCTGCGTCGACGGAACAAAAGCTTTTCAATCTTGAAGTTGGACATGGTCGTTGCTCCCCAGATGAACTCTGAGGCCGCCGGCGGGAAGAAGTCGGGGCAGAGCGTGAACGGGCCGAAGCAGTCGTCGAGCGAGGTTGTGGTGGCGAGAATGCCGTTAAGCCGATCGCTGTGTTGGACGAGACGGTACAAGAACGTCGACAGCTCTCCATTCTCTTTGGTGACCGTTCTGGAGTTGGTGACGAACACCCCGCAAGCAGACATGACGTAGACTTTGAGACGGTTGTGGCGCAGCGTGAACCCGATCGCGTATTCTCGAATCGGCGTCGCGAGGAGTGCCGACAACCGTCTGAACAACTGGCCCTCGGCGTTGGAGTTGCCCGCTTTGGTCTCGCCGACGGCGGCCACGTGTGTGAAGGAGCGTTTGGCCTGGTTCATGTCCTCCTTGGCCTCGACCTTGTTTGGGCTCTCTTCTTCTGCGTTGTTGTCCTCGTCGTGATGCTCGCCCTTGCTGTTTTCGTTCGCGTTGAAGTTCACGGTGGGGTCGGGGCCCGCATCGGCGTCGGGTTCCTTGGCTTGCGGAACGGCGTGACTGGGAAGGGCCCATACATTCGGGAGGGTTGGGTCGTGCGCGACCGCAGCGTGGGTCAAGAGCACGACGTCGGCCGTCTTCTCGGTCGTCTCCACGCGGTCAGGTGCGACGCCGATGTACTGGGGCGAGTTCCTGCAGGCGACCAATCGCCGGTCTCCAGTCTAGAGGTCCAACAGTAAGACAAACGGCAATGGGAAGGCGAGTCAGCTCTCGAAGGAATACACTACGCACACCCATCCTGCCAAGCGATCGAGTAGCCCAGGCGTCGACTGACCTTGTTGATGACACCTGCTATGATCTCGCTCAGCGCTTTTTCGGTGCCAATCTCGTGCTCCTTGGGCCAGATTATGTTTGCGAGCTCCTCAGGGGTCGGCGGGCTGAAGAAGTAGGCCTCGAGGGCCGGACTGTATTTACGCTTCATGCGGACCGCCTTGGAGTTCCTCGGCTCGGGCGGATGCTCGCTCTTCCGAGGGCGCGTCCCGGTGCGGTCGTAGCGGGGTCGAGTGCGTCGACGAGTGCGATACCGAGATAGAGGGCCCGACGCTGGGTTTACGGTCGCGTTCCTTGGTGTGCTTGCGGTCGCTTCAGTCGCTGTCGTGGCCAGCAGGGAGCGCGTCCCTCACGGCCGCAAGGTCGTACGTGTGGGGGTCGCGGATGTAAAGGCTGCCTCGAGACTACTTGCGCTTGAACTCGATGGCGCGGCCGGGTCCGTTGCCACTGAGGTCGAGATCGAGGCGGAGGCTAGGGCCTTCGCGTGCGGGTCGGCGCCGTGTTGGACGAACTTCGCGTCAGACGCGCGCTCCTGCGAAATGATTCTGTCCAGTCGACGACGCGCCGGCGCTCGGGCGCGAGAATTAGCGTCAAGGTCAATGGGTCCGAGCTCGAGTAGCAAGTGTCGGCGGCGGCGGTCACTATAGATAGGCACTTCAGGGCTTCGCATTAGATCAGATAGATGCCTATCTATATCTACACCTCCTATAACTATCGTTCATCTATCTATATGGCCATAGATCATAGATAGACAGATACGCTTGGACGTAACTACGCAGATATCTAAAGCATCTGCCAGGAATACACATTGAGGAGACAGGTTGTCCATGGTCAGAGGGGTTCAAGCATATTCAAGAAGCATAGTTCAAGAAGCATATCCGCTTAAGTTTCCAAGACCTTATCAAGTCATTGGCTTGGCTCCGAACGGTGGCGGTGAGACAGAGGCCGCCCTCCCGGCTGCCCGTTGTGCCCTACTAGTTCGGTCGGCTTCTATCTCGGAAGCGAAGCAAAACATTGCCTATCTTGAAGGCATGAGGCCTGAGACCTGAGGACCTGAGCTCCTGAAAGGAAATGGGCAAATGAGCCAGAAGATTTTGGAGTCCGCATATTGCCACTGGTCGTCTGCCGGTTTCACTTCTCCCCTTTCTAGTACCTCCCCGTCTTCTCCCTCTCTAGCTCATAAATCCCCAAACTCCTCATCTTGCTACAACATGGCTACTCCTACTGCCGCAGAAGATCTTGTCGCCACTGTCTTCAGCACGGAGGCGGAAGCAAAAGTGTTCTACACCGAGCTTCGGCCTGCTGGCCCCGAAGACCGATTGCAAGCGAGGTGCGCCGACGTTGCTCGGGCCTTCCTTTTCTCCCGGACCTCGGGAAAGTGGGATCATTTCGATGTCGTCGTGTTTCGATCGAATGGCAAATTGAAGATCCGAGCAACGTGCAAGACTCGTCCAGCCTCTCATTGCGAAACCGTTGACTTCGAGACCGCACACCAACACGGCGTATCGAACTGGAACAGGGGGATCAAACAATGCCTGGCATCCAGGGGGGAAGGGGCGAACACGGTTAGTTCGCTTGAAATAATGTTTGCAGGCTGTTACAGCAGGTCACTAAAGATTTTTCTGTCTTGTACTTTCAGAACGTGCAACCATTGCTTTCTGCTGCAATCTTCGACAATGCGTTGTTCATGTTATCCATCGTTCTTCACGTTGCAATCTCGAAGGAAGCGTTCACCCACGTAGACCCCCAACTTCAAACCTGGCTCGCCTACTCCTATCACGTCGCCAATGTGAATGCTATCCTCGGTAGTCACGACACCGTCAAGAGGCTACTCGTTTATCTACATAGGGAGCTGTCGGTTCAATTCGGCGAATTTCTTGTCAAGCGAAATCGCGGGATTCGTCTGGTTATCGATGGTTGGACCGCTCCCAACTGCATCAGTGTTCTCGGAGTCGTCGTAGTGTATGAACAAGATGGCGTCGTTCATCGTCACCTACTCAAGTTCATCGAGTCGAAAGGTCGCCACGGCGGGAAAGAGCTCGCAGCGTCGCTTCATGAATGCGTCGAAGAGTTCAAGATCTCGCATCTCGTTCGAACCCTCGTGATGGACAACGCCTCGAACTGCAACAAGATGGCGGTGGAGTACAAGAACCTCAATGACTCGTGGTGGGGACCCGAGATGCGAGTTCGCTGCTTCGCCCACATTCTCCAGCTAGTGATGGGCGCACTTTACGCTGCGTTTTCCATGGCCCCTGCTCGTCCGCCTACTCCTCGGGCGCGCAAGAACACGACTGGCAAGCATATATCTGCTTTCGACGGTCATCCCAACGTCGAAGATGATTCGGATGCTGAAGATCAGAGGATCGACGACGAGATTGCTCAAGCTCTGTCCATTGCGACTGCCTCTGGTGACTACGACATTTCAGCATTGGAATTTACGGTGAACAATTCGAAGACTTGCTTGAGAGAGGCTTTGGATTGGGGCGAGTCGGTCGGCATCAAAATTCAACCCATCCTTCGACGAAACTGCATGACCATCATTCCTACGATCGCCGATTTTGCACAACACGTTTCGGGACTGAGAGTCAAATCCTCCGACAAACACAGATGGCAGCAGTCGGTCGTTGCCACCGCCAAGGACCGACCCGATTCCAAGGCGACGGAGCTTTCCCGCAAAAACGAGACGCGTTGGAACTCTATTCACCTCTGCCTTCAGAGCCATGTTCTGTTCTCGAGTGCCATCGACTACTATATGGCGCGCGACGACACACCCTCGAACATCGTGGACAAATTCGCCCTTCCTGATGACGCACTTGATATCGTTAAAGAGCTCCTTGACATTGGCGAATACCTCAAGACCCTGACGGTTCAGTTCCAAGATGCAACGCCTCGCACTTGGGATGTCATCGCCGAGTTCGAACGAGTTGAAGGCATGCTTGACAACAAGGCTCAAACCGCTTCTCCCATGGTGCGCATCGCAGCCAAGTCCGCTTTGATTGTTCTGGGCAACTACTACTCGAAGGTTGGCGACGATTCGATTGCTGCATTTGGGTCGATGTTCTTTCATCCTCGTCACCATCTGCGATTCTTTCAGCAACCTGGAACTGCTTGCGCCGAAACCGATATCAATGAGAAGCAGAAGAAGCTCCATGAAATCTACAAGAAGGTGTACCTTCCTCTCTATGAGGACATCCCCGAAGCTGGTCCTCCGTCCCCGATTGATTCCGATGCTTGCTCCGACCACGATTTGTATGGTGATGAAGGAGGTGACACACAAGGCTCTCACAACTACTACGAGCCAGATGCCTTCCTCCAGTACTGGGCTAGGGGATGCGTCAGACTGAACAAGAACGACGCCTACAAGGGGTGCCCTATCAAGTATTGGGTGACACAACGTGCCATTCCAGGGCAGAAGGCTTTTGCCGAGATGGCAATTGACTTCATCACAATTCCACCGGGGGGGTTAGGT